>CAUYUJ010008002.1:192053-392053 GCA_963575745.1 Prorocentrum cordatum | reverse complement strand
GCCTGGCGCCGCGCGCGATGCGGAGTCTTCGTCGCGGGCAATGAGGGAGCGGCCCACCGACTGCCGATGCCCCAGAGGTCTTTTCAGCTACGCGTTCGCATCAGTGGTCTCGGGCCAGCAGTCGGCGGAGCGGAAGCGGGCTCCGCGAGCTCAGCGAGGAAAGCGCCAATCTGCAATAACGCCCGCCCAGACCAGCGCGAGATCGGTTACAATTCGCACGTCGGTGACGGCCTCTGGACGTCTCGCGGGGCCGACCGCGTAGGATCCGCGGAGGCCGCCGATTTCTCTGCGCGCGAGTTTGTCCGGATCGTGTTCGGGGTCGCCGATCGCAGTCAATCTTGGGCGATGGATCAGGTCCTGGGCCACAAGGTTCAGGTGCTCCCCGCCAGGCTCAGGCCCCCTGCCAGGAAGGCCGCCGCCCTGCACGAGGCCATGCCCTTCCTGGAGCAGCGCCCGCGGCCCCCCCCTGGATGCCGCGTCGTCGCTTGTCAGCGTTTGGTTCGGGGCTGCCTTGTTGGCCCGACGTTGGCTTTCGGCCCCATCGGCGCATCTCCCGCTTCGCCCGTCGAAGTGAAGGTCCAGGCGCGCCGCGAGGCAACCGCCGCTGGCGCCCCAGCGCCCGAAGGGAGTGGAAAGTGATGAGGCGCAGCCCGAAGCGGCTCCACGCGGACGCCAGAGGGGGCACATCGAACGTGGATCCCACGCCGCGGACGCCAATGGGTCGAGCGGCCTCGACTGCGAGGGATGACTATTGCCTCGCCGTCACCATCATGTCAGACCAGGGGGCCAGGTCGATCAGGGGGCCAGGTTGCCATGGGAGTCAGGGGCCAGGCCAGGCCCCGCGCGGGCCCGCTCGGGGCACGAGAAAACGGCCCTCCACAGGGCGGCTTGGCCTCCAGCAGGTCAGATAAATCCCGAAGGAGATATCTGGGGTGTGAACAGGTCCTGGGCCCAGGAGCTGCAGGAATGTGGATGTGGGAGGAGCGTGCCCCCATCGAGGAAATGTGGGTGGTCGTTCTGTTGGCGGAGAGGGTTGTCCTGGTCGATGGGGTTCTTCCGATCCAAGATCATCTCCATGGGCGACAATGCGCCACGCTTGCGTGCCATTGCCATGGGGGGATCGCCCACCTGCCCCCTCTACTACCTACTTCGCCGGCAATTTGCCTTCTGTGTTGCCGCGAGGATGCGCCCGCTGATGCCCCGAGTCGAAACGCGGCGCGCGCTTTCCGACTGGGCCCCCAGGCAGGACGTGGCAGGAGGTGCTAGGAAAGGCAGCTGGGGGGGGCCCGATCGACCAGGAAGAGAGGCTTCGGATCGCCCTGACATGACCGAAGCGCACGAGGAGGGCCGAGTCACGGCCACCGCCGGAGGCGGCGGCTGCTTGTGTCGCACGGCGTGAAAAGGGGGGGGGGGGGGGCGCCACCCCCGACGAGCGGGGCAGCACTATCGTGGATTTCAGGAGTTTCGGCTGCTCGGCTAAATCGGGCAAGGGGGCCATGCGCAAACCCAAGTTCACCCTGCTCGTGGTTGCGATCGAGTTCCGGGCCCGCGCGTGAAGGGGTGGTCGCGCCGTGCGCGGGCGGCCTTCAAAGGCTGGAACTTCGAGCACCAGCCACGACGCGCCGTCCCCATGATCAGTGCGGTGTGTGCGTGCGTGGATGAGTATCCTCTGCCAGGGGCACAGCGCGTCTGGCGTTTGGCATCGTGCTCCAGGGGCGCATCGGGATGGAGCCCAGGAAGATGCTCGGCGTGGAGTCGGGAGACATCACTCCCCAGGGGACTGGCGCTATCCGAGGGGCTCGGGGCCCGTCGTGCTTGGTCTGGCGATCAGGGCCGCGACGAAAGCCGCGCGCCCGCAGTCCGCGTCTTCCCAGGAGGAGGAAGATCGGGGCCTCGCCAATGTCCTCAGGTCGCTCCGCCGTGCCAGGCCCCTGGCCTGCTGCCGTCGCCTCATCAAGGTCGCGCAGGTCGCGGGCCTCTTGAAAGTCGGCTGGGGGCCCCGCGGTCCTCCTGCAGCCTTTGCTTCGGGATTGGCCGCCTTGGGGGCCATCGCGAAGGCGGGGGGGGCGGGGGGTCGACAGCTCGCTGCGCAAGTGCACTGTGGTTCATGTGTCCACGGCTCTACGCGCGCCAGGCTTCTGGCCGTGGCCCGCCCTGGACTTGGCGGCCCGTCGGTGGGCCCTTGAGCTCAGGGCTGCTTCCGACGGCAGAAACGTTCGGCGCGCGGAGCGGGGCGAGGGCCCCGCGCTGCAGGGGCGCGGCCGCCGCGGCAAGGGCGGCGCTCGCAGGGCCGGGGGGGGGTCCGAGGCGGGCCGGGATTTCGCGCCGAGCTTGGGGCCGTCGCCAGCGCGCCCGCCAGCCCCCCCAGAAGCTGGCGCCGCGGGCAGCGGCCCCGCCAGCCACGCGCGGGCGGGGGATGCGCCGCCCCCGAACAGCGCCGTCAGTGCCGCCGCGGCAGTCGGCCCTCCCGACGCGGCCGCCATGCCCAGAGCTCTTCGGGGCGGACAAGGCTGCCAAGTCGCCTGAAGGGAAGCTCGGAATGAGCGGCGTGGCGGCATTTGCCGCCGTGATCTTAGGCGCGATGTTGCTCTGCCTGCTGCCGTCGACCCTGTTTTCCCCAGCGCCGCGAGGGGTTTAGTCAACTCGCGCTGGCGGGCGCGGTCCAGGGGGCGGGCGCGGCAGCGGGCAAGATCCTGACAGCCGGGCCCAACGTCCGTCTGCAACGGCGCCGCCAAGTTTGCGTCGGCAGTGGCCGACGGCCTCATCGGGGCGATCTGGGCGGCCTGGCGAGGGGTGGATCTACTGGACGCAGACATCGCGGGCAGCTCGGGCCGAGTTACCGTCGATGGGCGAGGGGGGCCGGGCAGACTCCTCGCCGAGCCAGGGGCGCAGCGCGCGATGGGTTTAGAGCAGGAAGCTTTGATTGTGCTCGGTCGTCGGCTGTCTCTTTGCTCGCCCAGCCGCCGTCGAGGCGAATTCGCGCATCGCCGTTGTCTTTCAGCGCAGTTGTGCGAGCTTGTGAGTTTATAGGGCCCGTTGCCCCCCCGGCGGACACGTCTGGGCCGCTTTTTTTTTGGGGGGGGGTCGCGGGGGCTTTCCTCCCCCTGCGGGCGCGCCCTCTATGGGGGGCCCTCGGCATAAATGAGACAACCGGGCCCCCTAGCACGACCCGTCGTCTTCAGCAGCTGGCCCTTCAGACGTTCGCAGAGCCCGACATTAAACTCGGCCTCAAGGCGCGCCGCGTCCCCGCCGCCCTCCCCCCAGGGTTTTCTCTGGGACTCTTTCGGCGCGCCGCGTTGTGGGTGGCTCGCGTGCTCAGAGGCGTCCCTTGTCGATTTGCCCTTGTCAACGCGGCGCAGCTTTCGTTTCGCCGCGGAGCGAATGGGGGCGACGACGCAATAGGGCCGGTGGGTCTATATGACAGTCAAATAGCCGGGCCGACGCGGGGTGGCATGCGCATGTATAAACATGCATCATAAGTGTTCAGGAAACACCAGAGGCGACAGGGACAAATGCTCGGCCATCTTTTCTTTCTCAGTCCAGTCAGGGCGAGCCCAATTTCAGTGCTGAAATGGTCTAGTGAGCTAGTGAATGGTAATTTTCGGTGGGCACGGCGGGGCAGCAGGGTCGGAGCAGGACATGAGATGTCGCACATGCCTGCTCAAGCACGCCTCTCCCGTGGCTTTTTGTCGACCGAACTTTCAGCCTCCTCTCTCTCGCCTCGCCCCCTTCCCTCGCGTACTTAAGCTTTGATCATCCAGCATTCGTACCAGTCGAAGGCCAGAGTTCAAGCGCATGTAAGTTGAACGAATCTTCTTCTGAGCCCCTCGCGCGCAGGGCGCGGGTGGGCAGGCGCAAATAGACATAGACATCAAAGGGTTCTCAAGGAACGCCAGAGCTGGCAGGGAAACAGGGCCCGCCATCCCTCCTGTCTCAGCAACCCTCGTGCTGAACGCGTTGTCGACTGCTCCTCTTCCGCCTGCCCCCTCCCCTCCTTTTTCCCTCCCTCCCCCTATGTTCCACTTCCTCTCCCCTTCCCTACCCCTTCTGTGCCCTGGTGCGGTCGGCTCCTTCTCTCGTTGGGGCACCCCGCCGCCCACAACCAGGAGGTGAACCAGATAATGAGGGCGCTGCCGCCCATGCCCAACAAGAAACTCAAGGACGCTCCTCCCCGAAGGGGTGGGGGGGCGGGGGAAAAATGACTAAAAGGGGCGGACAAAAAAAGGGCGGGGGGCGGGGGAAAACTGGAGTTGGGTTTATGCACGACGACCGCCTGGGGGGGTCGGTCGGTCATTCGGGACTTTTGCGGGCGGTGGATCTGGATATGTTCGGGCCCAGGTGGGGGTCAAATCTTTCCAGATCCGCCGCCTGCTGAGGTCCCGGAAACCGATCCCATTAGCGTTCGGAAAAGGGGGGGGGTCGAAAATTCCTGCACGCAATTGGATGTCGGCTCCACTGCCTACCCTGGTGCCTCGGGGCGCCAGGAAAGCCCGTCTGTCGCCCCCACCTTTTTCGTCCACGCGTGCAGCGGCCTGTTGTCGCAGTTGACCGCTGCCGTCCACAGTCAGCGGAGAAGGAAGGGGAGGACGGATACTGAAGGAGGGGGAGGAGGAGGAGGAGGGGGAAGAGGAGGAGGAGGAGGAGGAAGGAAAAGGAGGAGGGATAATTACAGGTCGGATAGGGAGAGGAGGAGGAGGAGGAGGAGGAGGAGGAGGAGGAGGAGGAGGAGGAGGAGGAGGAGAGGAGGCAGGAAGAAAATACGAGGAGGCAGAGATGACGATGAAGAGCTGGAGGGGAGGAGGCTGCGGAAGACAGGAGGAGGAGTCGGGGGAGAAAGAGGAGGAAGCTGGACGAAACGGAGGGTCGGAGGAGATCGAGGACGAGGATGAGAGGGGCGTCTTGTCTTCCCTGCTCGGCCGCCATGGGCCGGCGCGCGCGCGCGCCTCTTCGGAGCGGTGGGGCATTTGCCGTCAGACGGTGCCCTCTGGCGCCTGGGGGGGGGGGCGGCTTCCTCACTCCTCCCTCCTCCTCCACCCTCCCCCGTCCTCAGCCATCCTTCCGATTCCTCTTGCTATATCGACGCGTGTGTACACACATATATATATAAATATATATATATAAGTTGATGTTCAACATTATCTTTCTGTAGGCGCGCCAAGGGCGCTCTGCCTCTCGATTCTGACCCAAGCAGGACACGCGATGTCCGCTGATTTCGATGTTCTCGGTCGCGCTGGACAGAACAACTGGTCTGCCGAGGTTGGCGTTTGCCCTCACGCGCGCCACCCCGGCCCCCGTCCCCGAGTTCTGACATGACATTGCAATCTGGCCCAGCGCCCTCGCCTTCGCGTGGCCAGGCGCCTATTGTTCGGACCGCCCTGGAGGGCAGGGCGTGTGACATCGTTCGTGGGCGGGTTCGCTTTCTTGACGACGGCGACGTTCGTCGACATGCTGCGGCGCAGTATCGGCCGCGGCTTGATAGGTCGATTTGTGTTTCCGCGGATAGGAAATCGACGAATCTACTCTGCGACTACAACGGGTGTGGTTGCGCCAGGGCGTGGTTTGTGATCGGCGCCGTTGGGGCCTGGGGGGTACGGCACGACACTTTTCTCGTCGTGCCTCCTCGGGGCGCGGCGGAGAGCTCCGTCGAGGTCTCCGCCCGCCCCCCCTCCAGGGTGCCAGTTGCATACCACACCCTTCGCAAACCACACCCTTCGCAGTCGCCGATATGCCCCCCGTTGTCCAGCGAATTGATGCCCATTTGATTTCTGGGACGATTTCTGTCCATGTATGGTTCACGATTTCTACCTTCGGTCTCAGAGGTTTTGGAGCGAGGCCCTGCTGTCGCGCCCTCGCTTGTTGTACAATTCAAGTCAAGTCAAGTCAAGTGAGACTTGCACCGGCCGGTGCGTGAGCAAAGTGAAACATCAAATAGGCGTGGCGCGGGTCACACTAAGGTGACCCAGAGAAGGAGGAGGAGAAGGAGGAGGAGGAGGAGGAGGAGGAGGAGGAAGAAAATACGAGGAGGCAGGAAGAAAATACGAGGAGGCAGAGATGACGATGAAGAGCTGGAGGGGAGGAGGCTGCGGAAGACAGGAGGAGTCGGGGGAGAAAGAGGAGGAAGCTGGACGAAACGGAGGGTCGGAGGAGATCGAGGACGAGGATGAGAGGGGCGTCTTGTCTTCCCTGCTCGGCCGCCATGGGCCGGCGCGCGCGCGCCCTCTTCGGAGCGGTGGGGCATTTGCCGTCAGACGGTGCCCTCTGGCGCCTGGGGGGGGGGGCGGCTTCCTCACTCCTCCCTCCTCCTCCACCCTCCCCCGTCCTCAGCCATCCTTCCGATTCCTCTTGCTATATCGACGCGTGTGTACATATATATATATATATATATATATATAAGTTGATGTTCAACATTATCTTTCTGTAGGCGCGCCAAGGGCGCTCTGCCTTTCGATTCTGACCCAAGCAGGACACGCGATGTCCGCTGATTTCGATGTTCTCGGTCGCGCTGGACAGAACAACTGGTCTGCCGAGGTTGGCGTTTGCCCTCACGCGCGCCACCCCGGCCCCCGTCCCCGAGTTCTGACATGACATTGCAATCTGGCCCAGCGCCCTCGCCTTCGCGTGGCCAGGCGCCTATTGTTCGGACCGCCCTGGAGGGCAGGGCGTGTGACATCGTTCGTGGGCGGGTTCGCTTTCTTGACGACGGCGACGTTCGTCGACATGCTGCGGCGCAGTATCGGCCGCGGCTTGATAGGTCGATTTGTGTTTCCGCGGATAGGAAATCGACGAATCTACTCTGCGACTACAACGGGTGTGGTTGCGCCAGGGCGTGGTTTGTGATCGGCGCCGTTGGGGCCTGGGGGGTACGGCACGACACTTTTCTCGTCGTGCCTCCTCGGGGCGCGGCGGAGAGCTCCGTCGAGGTCTCCGCCCGCCCCCCCCTCCAGGGTGCCAGTTGCATACCACACCCTTCGCAAACCACACCCTTCGCAGTCGCCGATATGCCCCCCGTTGTCCAGCGAATTGATGCCCATTTGATTTCTGGGACGATTTCTGTCCATGTATGGTTCACGATTTCTACCTTCGGTCTCAGAGGTTTTGGAGCGAGGCCCTGCTGTCGCGCCCTCGCTTGTTGTACAATTCAAGTCAAGTCAAGTCAAGTGAGACTTGCACCGGCCGGTGCGTGAGCAAAGTGAAACGTCAAATAGGCGTGGCGCGGGTCACACTAAGGTGACCCAGAGAAGGAGGAGGAGGAGAAGGAGGAGGAGGAGGAGGAGAAGGAGGGGGAGGGGGAGAGCTAGCACCAGACGGTGTACAAGCAGGAAGCACGCAAAATGGACAAGCGACCGGTCAGTCGCGCCATGCTTTCACCGCCGACTCCCACGCCGCTGCTGCACCGGCCTCCGGCCGGAAGAAATCAGCTAAGCGGCCGCGGGTGCCGACTATTCTCAAACAGTTATTCAGAACCATGTTGCCGCAAATGTTGCCCCACATCTGTCGGGGGCGCCCTCGTTTGCGAGGCCCTGTCGGCAATCGCGGTTCAATGCCGCCAGGCTGTGGGACGGAGCATCGCACAGGGTCGTTGCAGGGTCGCCTCGCGAGCTGCCTCGCCTTGTTGTACAAAGTGCTTGTATTTCTACGCTGTCAATCAGGTCCCGTCTGCGGCCTCCTTCCCCCCCAAGCGCATCGATGTGCAGTGCTTGGCCGGCTTCGCCTCGATTCCGCTTTGGCATCCTGAGTTTCCGAACGGGTTGCGGCGCCGTTGGCGACGATCTTGTGCTGTCCCATGCTGCTGCCGCTGCCTCCACGTGACGTCCCGTCTTTCCCTTCCCGAGTGATTTTGAAAGTTGGAATGGGATTGCTCTATTGCTCGGCTGTTGCTCCGTCCCAGTACGCCTGGTATTGTAGCGGGTATTCGAGCTATGCATGGCACTTTGTGTGTCCGGCACGGCTAAAGCCGAGGTATTGTTGAGGGCCCGTGCTCGATCCGCGCACATGTCGTCAGACCCTGACCCTCCCCTTTCTGGATCCTCAGCATCGCCACCGGGGCGCAGTGGGGGGGGAAAGGCTCCCGTGCGTCGACCACAGGAGCGTCCGTTGCGGGCAATGCTCTGGCCAAACAAATCGCCATCGGCACCACCGCCATCGGCATCATCACCGCCATCTTCATCATCACCGCTTTCGGCACCTGTCCGTGGCGCATCATCACCGCCATCGGCATCATCGCTCCCACGAGTCGCCACTGACGCGCCGTCCCTCGAGCGGCACTGTTCGCCCCTTGCACGCTTCCGGCGCCCCAGGACCGGTTGGAGAACTACTTGGAGGATGAGATCGCGCAGGCCCGTCGGGCGTCCAATGATGCGGCGCGGATGTTCCAGGAGCGCCGTTGCAAGAGGAGGGCGACCAAAAGGACGAGCAGGATAATAAGGAGGAGGAGGCTGCGGGACATCCCCCATCGTGATTTCCGAACCCTCCCCCTCTCGCCCTTCCTTCCTCACCTCTCTGCTCCTTCCCCTCTCCTTCGCCACATTTCTCCTTGTCCACGATTCCTTGCCCACGTTTCCTTGCCCATATGTATCTCCCCTCGCCTTGCGCACATGTCCTTCTTTTAGGCATGCCCCCCACCCCCCTCGTGACTCCTTGAGCTGCGGTCGCGCAGCACTCGGCAATACTGTTAGAGCCGCCACAAGCCTAGCCGCTTCCAATTCGGAGGCCCATGTCATCCCCCCTCTTCCCTCCCGCCCCCTCCCCCCCCTTCCGTTGTGCCCCCGTATTCCCCCCTCTTCCCTCCCCCCGAACCTGTCATGGACGTTTTTTCGTTATGGCTTCGATATTGGCATATCCCTCCACCCTCCGCCGCTCTCTTCGTTTCGACCCCCCCCCCTTCTTGCTATACATCGGGCAACTTGTTAAGTACCTGTGGCAGTCTCGGGCCCCCGAACCTCCCGACACGTTTTTGGGGGCATTCTGTTACACCCCAACGTGTCGGTTGTCGATCTTGGGGCCCGACCGTTTTGTCGAGAAGCAGTGAGTTGAGTAAACATGATTCTCCGGACGACCCCCACCAGAGAGTGGTTGCGAATGGTTTCGAAGTCGGTCGGGTGTGTTCCTCAAGCGTGATTTTCACCCGCTGGTTGGTGCTTGGTCGTTACGCATATTCGCATATTATGTATGCTTGGTATATGCGTATGTTGGATCACGCGTTGCCTGTGCACGTACAGGTATGCGGCGATGCATGTAGGTTGCTATGGTCTTTGCTGAGACGTGTTTAGATCGCTCGTTTTGTGCGTGTACATGTCATTGGCGCATGCGGTTTATAGTGATGGCATTGGCGTGATGTCCTGATGTATGCCAGGACTGGGCCGTCTTATCAGGTATGATTTTGGCAGATGGTCTTGACTTATTTTCGTGACGTGTGATCTGGAGATCTGGTATTGGTGTGCGCGAGTGTGTTCATCGGCGTTTTTTGACGTATTTTAGAGCTGCATGTTATTGACATGACGTTGTTGATTTTTCTTGTAGGTCCACCAACGCATCCTTGTTATGGGCGCATGTTGCTGGTATATGTCCATGTTGTCTAAAACTGATGGCGTGTATTCGTGTACGCCGTTCATTGGTGTATGTCCATGCTGTAGGATACGCGTTTTTGCTATCGGTTTGTCATGTGTTCTTGTGAATATCTGTTTCTGACGTATGCCACGTGTGTGTGTGCTATTGATTGATGTTAATGTTGTATATATAATTCGAGTGCGCCACCCTTTATTCAAGAGGATTACGCCATTCCCCCGGCTCCTATAACAGTCAATTCGCCAAGAGTCGTGCCATTGTGCCTGGCTTGTGGACCCACGACGCCGACAACGACGACGGACGAACACGACGACGAAGACGATGTTGACGGACCACGACGACGACGACGAGGACGGGCGACGACGACGAGGACGGCCGAAGACGCTAGCGACTACGACGACGACAATGACGACGACGACGACGCCGACGGACGACGGACGTCGACGACGACAGACGACGGACGACGACGACGACAACAACGACGACGTCTGACGCTGACGACGGGCGACCGACGGCGTCCGCCGACGGACGACCGACGGACGGTGATGATTTCGACGGCGACGTCAGACGACCGACCGACCGACGAAGACGACGACGATGATGACGACGGACAACGTCGACGACGACGACGACGGACGACGACGACGACGACGACTACCACGATGGTCACTGGCGACGACGACGACGGACGACCGACGTCGGACGACCGACGGCGACCGACGGATGCCCGACCGACCGACCTCGACGACGGCGACGACGAGGACGACGACGACGTCAGCTGACGAGGATAACGACGGCGATTCCGATGACGACGAAGACGACGGACGACTGACGTCGGACGACCGACGGCGACCGACGGATGCCCGACCGACCGACCGACCTCAACGACGACGACGACGACGAGGACGACGAAGTCGGGTTACGAGGACGACGACGACGACGACGTCGACGAGGACGGACGAGGAGAACGGACGACGACGACGACGACGACGACGACGACGACGACGACGACGGCGACATCGGACGATCGACGGCGGACGACCGACGGCGACCGACGGATGCCCGACCGACCGACCGACGACGGCGACCTTCCGCTCCATTTGCCACCGAGGGCCTGAGCTGCCCCCCCGCCCCCGCCGCCGCCCGCCTCCAGGAGCGGCAGGCGCACAAGCTTGAGCACTTTCAGGAGCGGCGGCTGGGCGCCGCCCCACGGCCCAGTGGTTCAGCAGAGGGAGGCCCAGACGTGTCCTCCTCGTCCTCCTCCTCGCCTTCCTCTCCTCGCAAACTGAGCTCGCTGTTGCCTGTTCGATGTTCCTTGATCTCGCCTTTCAGTCGTACCATGACTTGCGCTTCTCGCCTTCCCTGATGCCTCCGAGGGGGGCTCGGCGGCTTCAGGAAAGGATGCGGGCCCGACTTAAACAGCTTAAGCGGCGGGACAACCGTCTCAGCCTGCTGCTTGGGTAGAGCAGCGTGACGAAGGAACAGGACTTTCTGACTTTCTCTCTCTTCGCTGCTGCTGCTGCTGCTGCTGCTGCTGCTGCTGGCCCGCCTCCCCCCTAATAGCGCGTGCACTCGTCCTCGTCCTCCGTCTCCTCCTCCCTGCTTATCCTCCTCCTCCTCCTCCTCCTCCTCCTCCTCCCCCTCCTCCTCCTCCCTCTTCCTCCCTCTTCCCCCCCTCCCCCCCTCCCTCCTTCTCATCCTTCCCCTCCTCCTCCCCCTCCTCCTTCTTCTCCTCCCTCTTCCTCCTCCTCCTTCTCCTCCCCCCTCCTTCGGCCAGGCGGCGTCCCATCCCCACGGCCCGGGGTTCGACTCCACGTACGAGTGACCCTTCGCCGCAGTAACCTTTGTTGCGGGCCCACTGGGGTCCCCCTGGTTGCCGAGCGCGATGCGATATTTGCGTCCTGTGCGCTTGGGTTTGGCCCCCCCCGCAACTCCCAAACAGCCGCGCACCAACGGTCACCCCAGGTTCACACTTGCTCGTCGTCGATGGGGGGTGGGTCGACTCCGCGTAAGAGTGACAATCCGCCAGAGTGACCTTTGGTGCAGGCCCACTGGGGTCCCCTGGTCGCCGAACGCAGCGCGGTGGTAGCGTGTTGCGCGCGGGGTTTGGCCCCTGGAGGCCCCCCTCTGAAGCCGCGCACCAAAGTTCGCTCCTGCCTAGGGTTACTCTTGCGTGCAACCGAGGGGGGCAGCCCGCCGCCGTGTTTCGCCCCTGCCGGCCTTCCGCCGAGGGCGGGACGCGCCGAAGGGGAGGCCCTGCCTGCCTGAAGTCAGAGGGGCGGGGGACCAGCTCACAGGGAGGGGCGAGTGCTTGAGGCTGGAGGTTTCCGGGCGTGTTCGTCGGTCCCCGGCGGCTGTCCAGGGCGCCCTCCAGCAGCTGCGCTTCGCCGACGGCGTTCGCCGGATCCCTGGGCGGTCGCCGGAGAGGCGGGTTCTGACCCAGACCCCCTGTGCGGGCAATATTTGGGTATCCATGTCCAGTGCGCTTTGGACTTTCTTGGAAGGGGCGCCGCAAGGCCGAGGCGCACTGGACATGGATAAGAATAGAGCCTCGAGGGACAAGACTTTTATCCACATCCAGTGCGCCTCGGGTTTCTGAGGAAGGTAGCCCGAAACTCCGAGCTGCAGTGGGGGCGCACCTGTTGAAGAAGTCAGCACATCGGATCTCTGGAACTTGGGTGTGCCTTGAGCAGGAGGCTGGTATCTCCTCCTATTCCGGGGGCTGTCCACCCGGATTTTCCTCTCCTCACCCCCCTCTGGTCCCGCAGACCCGTCCCCGCTCACCCTACCGGCAGAACCCCCCCCCCTCTGGAGGAGGAGCAGCAGTGCGAGGAGCTGTGGAGCGTGTTGCTGAGACAAGAGGGAAACAGCGAGAGTCGCAGTGAAGGCGGCCCCAGGGCTCAAAGAAACGCAGAGTGTCGATCAAACCCCGTGCATTAACGACGGGTCACGCTTCCATGCCAAACTCGGCGCCCGCCGTCGCCCAATCGGATGGCGTTGACTTCGCCCGCGCCCACGCGCGGCTCGTTCTTGTCGTTCCGGCGCTGCTGCGACCTTTCTGCGGGCGTTCGCGATTGAAGGCCGCCAGTGGCCCAGGACCGGCCACTATGAAGCGATCCGGCTTTCGACAAACCGCCGGCAGCTCAAGCTTGAACGATTCACGTGGCGTCAGAAACTGACGCCGGGACCGTCACGACACCGACCTGCCGCCGTCCATGTTGGCGTGCCCTTGCAGGGTATGCCTCGACCGCGCGCAGAGGGGTTCGGGGAGTGTGGCGTCGCAAAAGCCAGATTCCCAACACCGCCTTTACAGTCAACCCGCATAATCAGGATGGGCAACCTTCCCAAGGGTACGCTTGCATCCTTGCCTCCTCGGTCCATCCTCGGTCGCTTTCGTTGGCCGCGCGCCGATCGCAAAGTATCAACATGGCCTTCCAGAGCCCTTGCTTGCATCCTTATCGTGTCTTATCGCGCATCCTTACAATACGGATTGACTGTAGTCAACATCGACGGTAGCGTGGCCTTGGCCTGTACTGTAACTCTCCTTTCGTCCGACCCGATGCTTCAGGGAGGGATGCGCCGATGTCCGCAATCGCGGACTCATCGCACACAGTGGCCCGAGAGCCGAGAGCACACCCCGCCCAGGTGCGCGCGGAGTCTCCAGCGGGCCCCATAGCCGATCTATTGGCGATGCATCGCCGATTCCAGCGCGATGCCTCTGCCCCTGGACCGGTTCCCCCGTGGCGTCCCCCTGTACTCCTGGGGCAAGCAGGAGGGCCTGCTCAGTCGATCCAGGCCGCAAGGCCTCCCGACGTGCCGTCGGGGGGGCACCACCAAGGGGGTCGCCAGCTCACCCGAGGATCGGGTTTCGAGGAGACTCTCGACGACTTTGGCGTCTGGGGAAGTTCTAGGAAGTCCTGTTGGCTTGCCCCCCCTTCCCCTCCACTCTGTTCTCACGCCCCTCCTCCCCCCCGCCTCCCGCGCCACTTGCCCCGGGCGCTGGCCCGCCCGCGCTGTCCTCGCAGGGCCGGCCCGCCGCACCGATGCCGCGCGCTCCGCCCCGCCACTCGGGGGCAAGGAACGGGGGCATAGACCTGGGGCAACTCAGGGCAGCGACAGGGGCAGCGCATCGCTACTCTAGGACGGCAGGGCAACTCAGGGCAGCGACGCATGGGGCAACTCAGAACGACGACAGGGCAACTCAGGGCAGCGACAGGGGCTAGGGTAGCCCCGCTACTCAGAGGCAGCGACAGGGCAACGCTTCGACCCTCTATCGCCCACGGATCGCCGGTAGGGGTCGGATAGCCCCACCCCGCCCAGGAACGACGTGGGGATTTGCTATCGGGGGCCCAGCGCCGAGTCTAGGTCGAGGTTCCCCCCCCATGCCCGTCCCCCCCCCGATTCGCTGTCCCTCGCCCTCGGCTCGGGTGCGCTCCGCTCCCCCGGACCCCCGCGAGGAGGACCTGAAGGCGATCAAGCAGGCTCAAGAGAAGAGGCGCCTCCAGGAGGCGCCCCCGGCGCGCCGCTGCCCGCAGCGCCCCCTGCCGCGCTGGTCGGAGGAGGGCCTGCCGTGGCAGCGGTGGCCCTTGGTCGGTCTTCGGGAGGTGCTCGGAGGCGTTCGGTTCGTGGGGCGGTGTCCGGCAGCTGCGCCCCGTGTGGGGCGTTCCGGGATGCCGGGGCCACCTCGAGGGTGCGCGGTGAGTCGCGCTGCGCGGTCTGGGCGATTTCAGAGCGAGGCGCGAGCCCCTCATCCTGTTCTGGGCGGGGGCGGCGCGGAAGCACGAAGGTGCTCGCGCTTCGCGGAGCGCGAAGCGCGAAGATAGTTTCCCCCTGGGGGATGCCGGGATCGCCCAGGGCGTCCACCCGAGGCCCGAGCTCGCGCCCGCAAGCAGTCGGAGGAGGACCGCTTCAGGTTGCGGCGGCCCCCGGACGGTTTCGGGTCGGTGCTCGGAAGTGGTCGGGGCCTCGTCTCGGGCGTTCCGCAGCATGTTCGAGTCCGCAAGCCTCCAGCTCGGCATGTCGGCGCACCGGTTTGCAAGGCGCATGGACTTGTTGGCCAGCGTGGACTTGCCCGAGGCAAAACGCCGGGGCCACTGGGCCGCCATCGGTGTGGTCCACACGGGCGGTACCTTCGCACCCTTCGGCTGCAATTCTTGGGATGTTAATCAGATTCAGCATCGGTGCTGGGATATCCGTGGTCGACAGCTGCCCAAATTTTGCCTAGTCTCCCTTGACCCTGGCAAGCATTGAGCTTCATCATGGCCGATCTGGCCCAGTTGTGGCCCCTTAGTAGGGGACGTTTGCCCTAACCCTGCGGGGCTAGGATAGGCATGGATCGTTTCAGCGCGTCCCAGGGCGCCTCCAGAGCGCTCTCAAAGCGTTCCGGAGCGCTCTGGAACGCGCTGAGCGCTTCAGACCGCTCAGAGCGTTTCAGAGCTTCTCCCGTGGCGCCCTTTGCATCCTCCAGAACCGCGGGATCTCAGAGATCCCCGATGTGTCCCTGTCCGATTTCGTCCTGGTCCATTTGTATCCACGGCCTCGCGGGCCCGTAGCCATTTTGGCTCAAGGAGCCGTTCTGGCTCAGGTGTTGATTCCTGAGCTTGCAGCAGCAGTCTTCAAAGCGGCAGTCGCTGCTGCGAGCCCCGTTCCAACCTTCAGTTCGTGGGATCTCAACCCACACATTCATCCAAGCCTACGGGCTCTCATGACCGATGGAGATGGCGCTGAGGTCCTCCCTGGGCCAAGGACGCCTACCTGGGCGTGCTCATGTGGTCGCAACACCAACTGGGCGTCCAGGATCATTTGCAGATGCGGGAAGAAGGCGCCGCTCGAGGTGCGCCGTGCAGCCGAGCTTCATGCGCGCGGCCAGCAGCATCGTCAGCGGGCTGGTCTACCTCGTGGCGGTGGGGGTGGTCGTGACGACAAACTACAGAAGAGGCTGGACGAGCTCCAGCGCAAGTTTGACAAGTTGGCAGGAGGAGGTCACCTGTCCCTTGTCCCTGTGGCCAGCCACCCTGCTAAGGAACCGCCCAAGGACTCCAAGGAGCAGGAGCTGCGCGACAACATCAAGCAGCTCGAGGTGGCCATATCGCACTGTGAGAAGCTGGGTGAGTCGGGCAAAGGTGCCAAGGCTGAGCTCGAGATCAAGCTGGAGGCCGTACGTCGCGAATTGCATCAGACTAAGCCCCAGCTCACTCAGCATACTAATGTGGGTCATCGCTTGGCAAGTGCTAAAGGCAAAAAGCAGAGACTTGAGCACCAGATCGAGGAGCAGCTACGCTTCATCGCGAGTGCTCAAGAAAAGATCGATGGCATGCGGGCACAAGTTGCTGCTACGGACCGCGAGATCGAGCTCCTCAATCGGGACCTCATTCGTGCGTTGCCTGGCATGCCCGTCGTGCATTTGGAGGTCGATCCTGAGGTGCTGGCTGCCTCGAGTGAGCAAGCGCAGATCAAGGAAATGCTCCAGTCCGACACGTTCAAGAAGTTCGCGGAGCTGCTGGCGGCCTCCCAGCGAAGGCATCACCTACGGCAGCGGCATCATCGCCTTTCAAGTCCGAAGATGCTGGTGTGCCTGGTCATGGGGCTCCTAGTAATGCATCGGCCGCCAGCGGAGATGGTGCGGCTGAGGCACAACAACAGCCGACACCAGGTTTTGAGCATGATGGGGATCTTGACGAAGACATGGTCGAGGAGATTTTCAATGCAGCCATGCGGATTGACAAGCGTGAGTTCATTGAGAAGTTCGGTAGCAGGCTGTGCAAGAAGCCGCGCGTGGGGTAGCCCTTTGCTCCCACGGTGTTGCGGCTTGCCTATGTCTAAATTCGGAGTTCCTGCTCCACTTCCGCCTCCCCCCGACTCGCTCGACTCGTCCTCGCTTGCTGGCTTGGGCGAAAGCTTCGAGGCCTACAATGGCAATTGCTGGCCGACTTTGCGTGAGAGGCTTTGCTCGACATCGGCGCTCGTCCTGCTGGCGCAGGAGATCGGGGCCCTCGAGGACCGTGAGGGTGAAAGAGCGGCCTCAGCGGCCAGCTTTGGGTGGAAAGTGCTGCGTTCCCCCTCCCCTGCTGGTGAATCTGGGAGACCTCGAGCGGGAGTCGGAGTTTTCGCCCGCGCGCACATAGGCCTGCGATGGCCGTCGGATGCTCCTGGGATTGTTGCCAAAGGGGCGTAGCATCCATGTGATTGTCGACTTGCCTGGATGGCCGCCCCTGCACGTGTTTTCGTGATGCTTTAAGTCGGGGTCTGGGTTGTGTGCGTTCAATCTCTCCCTTCTGAGGCAATTAGGAGAGAGGCTCACGGGGAAGCATATGTACGTTGCGGGGGGAGACTGGAACCTCGACCCCCATCTGGCTGACTCCACGGGACTTCCCCGTCGAGTTGAAGGGGCCCTGTTTGTGCCAGCGCAGAAGACCTGCTTGTCCTCAGGAAGCCTCGCCGCTATCGTCTACTTTTTCGCGAGCACGTGCTTCGCACGAGCCTGTGATAAGGTTGAGGCTGACATGTCCTGGACTCATCGCCCTCACAGGCCCGTGCGCCTCGCGTTGCGTTCCGATGCCGTTCGGCGCCATCAGCTGATGTATCGGTCGCATCAAAGACTCCCGACGGAGCTGCCTTTCGGGCCGACCCCCAGACCCCAGGACTGGACCCTCAGCCGTATCATTGCTGAGGGCGCTGCTGCTGCAGCTCCCACTCGCCCCATCGGCGAGGCGTGGGAACTTCCCACTGTTGCCTGGGAGTATTTTGCCAACACGCTCGAGCTTGAGCTCGAGGCTTTCACGGGAGTGGAGGTTAAAAGCGAAGGACACAAAGGGGACCTCTTGAGAGCTCGTTGGGTCCTGATTTTTGCTAAACCCAAGGCCTGTAGCCTCCGTGAGCAGCACGTCGGATGGATCTGGCTGGCCCAACATTTGTCTGAAACCATTGGGGTGTCAGCTCGATTTCGAAGGGCGGCCCAGGAAACCGATCCCACGGACCAAGCCCAGGTCCAGCGTTTGTCTGAGGATGCGAGCCACCAGATCCAACAGCTTCTTATGTTACCATGCCCTGGTGAGGGGCAGAATGTTAGACTCGACGCGACCCTCGCTCAGGCGCGCACTTTGGCTCGTTCTTTTACGCTCGATGATGGCCTCGACAGCTGGATTGAGCAGTGTCAGGAGTTTCTGTCGTCTTGGGACGACGACCTGGACGAGGCGCGCAAGGCCGTCGCGAAGGTTCAGCAGGATAGTTGGGATCAATGGCAGGAGAAAGCTCTTTCTGGGGGAGCGAGGGCCATGCACAGGCTCACGAAACTCAAGCAGAGGTGGACCCCGACCGTCGTGCAAAATCATCCTGGTTGTTTTTCTAACTCCCCTCAAGAGCTGCTTGAGGCTGAAGGCAAATCCCTGTCCGAGTTTTGGCACGCGTCGCACATGCCACCCGAGGCGTGTGTTCCTGATCGGGCGCACCTCCCTAGGCCGACGGCGGCCGAGATTAGAAGCGCGTCCAGCAGTTTTTCGCACCTGACTTCGCAGTCCCTCGATGGACTGCACCCGAGACAGCTCGCGTTGGTTTCGGACGATGCCCTTGACACGTTTGGGGCGTTAATCCAAGCGATTGAGTCCCTGGGCCTCTTTCCCAAACAACTGTTCTGGCTGCTTTTCCCTCTTTTGGAAAACCCAAGGGAGGCCTTCGACCCATCTTGCTGTGCGCCGGCCCCGTCCGTGTCTGGGAACGTTTACGGAGACCTCTGATTGTGGATTTCAACACGAACTACCCTCGCAGCTACTGGGCGTTTGGCCCTGGCCGCAGTGCTGAGAGTGCCGCGTGGCACCGGGCCGTCCAGGCCGAGATGGCCCACTTCGAGTCTCAGGAGACGGGGGGCATAATATGGGATGGGACGAAGTACTACGAGTCATTTGATTTAGCCCTTCTCAAGGATAGAGCGTTACGTTACGGTATTAACGAGGTCATTGTCAAAACGACGTTTAACTATTGGAGGGCCCACTACGGGGCCCACTACGGGGCCCAGCCTTATTTCGCCAGGTCTGGTCTTCCCGCGGGAGATATCTTCAATGATATCATGGTTCGAGTTTACAGCATCGAAGCCTTTGACAAGTTTGTTGAAGACAATCCCAGCGTCGATTTGTCGTCGTATGTCGATGATGAAGGCGTCGCAGCGTCGGGCTCTGAGCAAGAGGTCCTGGCCACTATCACTCAGGCGGCTGCTTGCCTGTACGTCCTGTTTAGGGATGAGCTGCGCGTCGGCATTCAGCCCGACAAGGTCAGCACCTTTGTCAGCAGCCGCACCCTCGCCCAGAAGATTGCTAGGCACCTCGGGCAGCTGGCGGGCAAGGTCACGAACAGCGTGGTCTCCCTCGGCGCGGATTTCGCACCAGGTCAGACCCGAGGTACTAAACATGGTCTGTGGAAGAGAAAACAGAGGTTTCCCCACAAGAAGAGGCATAAGGTTTTGATGCGATATCGCTCGGCCCTTCCCCGCAACAAATCTCGCATGGGAGAGATCTTTGCGTGCGGAGTGTTGCCCGCGGCCAGTTTCGGCGCGTCGGTTGTGGGGATGAGTCAGGGCGAGCTCCAGGTGGCTCAACGCGTGCTGCTGTCGTCGCACCCCCCTAGGCACCGAGGGTGCTCCCTCCAGGCGCGTCTGGTGATCCTTGGAGACCCGATGTGGAGGCCGTCTGTGGCGCCAGCCCTGCAGTGGGCGTCGATCGTGTGGCTGGCTCTCACCACCCCGTCGGTCTCTAGGTATAATATCAAGGAGATTGCTCATTTGTGGCGTTCTGTCCCCTTTGATGACAAGGTCACGTGGCGCTCGTCACGAGGACCTCTGCAGCGCATGCACCTGTCGTTGGCTAGGATCGGGTGGAAGTCGGTGACCCCCCTTACTTTTGAGGACGACTACGGTCGAGAGGTGCACTTGGGATACACCTCGCCCGCTATGTTAGCGCACATGTTGCAGTTGGCGGTCCAACGAAAACATGAACGGGTTTTATGTCAGGACACCCCTGGAGCCGACGGTTTTCGGTTTTGTGTCGATCCCCTGAAAACCTTGCTGGGCCCCAAGGGAAGGAAACTCAACCCTCAGCAGAAGCATTTGGCGCTGAGTGTGTTTTGCAAAGGGATTTGGACCAGAGCGAGGGCTCAGGCCGCTGGATACTCGTGCGACGGACTTTGCCCGAAGTGCGGGATGCCCGACAGCGTGCGGCACCGCGTTTGGCAGTGCCTTCACCCTGACACCGTCGCCGCCCGTAAAAGTGTTACTGATGACTCTCCTGTTGAATGGCTGGACGAAGCTCTTGAAAGTCAGGACCGTTTGTTCTTTGATGAGTTAAAGTGGGAGCACCCTGAAGCCTCCTACCCTCCTCCGTCCTCGGCCACTCAACCCATCCTGTACTCTCCTGAAGGGGATATTATTGATTGGGGCTCTGTGGACCTCTCGGGTTGCGATGTCGTCATGGACGGCTCGGCCTATCGGCATACCGTTAGGGAGTTGTCCAGAGCGGCTTACTCCTGGGTTTTCTTGGGAGAGGGCGACACTATTATTGCGTACGCCAAAGGTACTGTTCTTTCGGTCCTCCCCCAGACCTCCCAAGCTGCGGAGCACCTTTGCATGGCCCTCCTCCCGATGTTTCAGAGCAACGGCGGAGACCGCCACACCGATTGCATGAATGTGGTGCGCATCTGTGTGGCGACGAGGGAGTACCAGGTTTTTCATAAACATCGTTATGCTGGTCTTCGGAGAGGTGCCCTGCTCCATGAGAGTTCCCCATCCCGTCGGTGCACCACGCACCTGCGCACCGTGCGCGCGCTGTTCTGGATGCTCTGCCAGCGCACGAGAAACGGATTGGCATAGGCAACTTGAAAGCCGACGCCCTTGCCAAGCAAGCTCTCCTCCTCCATCCCCAACCCAGTGTGCACGAACGTACGGAGGTGGACAGGAAGTGTGAGTTGTTGGCTTTCGCTGCCAGGGTGGCGGGTACCGTGCTTGCCACCCTTCCCCCCGAACAGTTTGAGCGTCGGCCCTTGGGACCGAGGGCTAAGTTTTTTAAATCGGGAGGTTGGCATTCTTGGCAGGAAATAGGTCAGGGCTGCGCCAGATGTTTGCATTGCCTTTGTTTGTCCACTGATCGGGATGCGCGCCCCATGTTGGGATGTAAAGGACCCAGCAGGCTGTGGCGTGGTGTCCTGGATCGGTCCTTGGGTCACTCGTTGGCGCATTGCATTGCAAGCAAAGGTGAGCGGAGGCTCACCCTCTTCTTTTGCTCCATGCGCGGAGCGTACTCCTCTGCGCGCTGTCATGTGCTCGGCAAGGAGTGCCTTCAGCGCCGACTGGCGGGTGGCACTACCGTGCTGAGGAGGATCTTTGCTGGCCTCTATCCTCACTATCGTGACAATAGCACGGTGAGCGAATCCTCGAGGCGAGGCGTGGCTTTCTTTTGCTGCGAGTCTCAGAGGCCACCGCCGCCAGATGTCAGCCTGCCGCTCTCGCCGTCAGGGCTGATAGAGACGGCAGGTATGGCGGCGCTCCTGGCACGCATTCAGGCCCGTGAAGCGTCGGCGGTGGCACGGCCCGTTGCCGCGCCTTTAGGCGACGCACCGTGACCAGATTTTGACCAGATTTTGTGGATGGCGGGTGGCTAAATCTGGGGCCTCATCTGTCCCCTGTCCCGCCCGCTGTCCCTCATCTGCTGGGCTGTACGTCAGACGTGCTCAGCGGGTGAGCTGGTCTTCGGCCATCGTGGCCGACGTGCTGTTTCAAAATCGTTCAGGCCCCCAGGGGATCGCTGACAAAAAAACGGCCTCGCGGGCCAGGCCCTTGGGACGCGACCCCGCGGATACGGCGCGTTGTTTCGCAGACGCCGCCCCGTGCGCAACGTGTCCGCGCGACCACGTATCCGCGGGCTCGCGCCCAGACCGCGAGGGCGTGGATCTTCGCCGCTGGTGGTTATTGGGTATTTGTTCAAGAGGCTTGCCCCGTTCCGCCGACCCCCAGAAGAGGCGTGGAGTCCACAGTTGAGGCGTCGTGGGCTTCTTCTTGGGCGTTGCGTCGGGAATCTAGCGGGCGCCTTGGAAGCTCAGTGGGGGCCTGGCGGAGCATCCTGGAGGCAGTTTTGAAGCGTGTTTGGGGTCGCCTCCGGGCCTCCCCCAGCCTTCTGAGAAGTTTTCGAGGCCTTCCCCACACCGAAAATTTCTCAGAAGACTGGAGGGCTACCGAGAAGCCCCGCCGCCTTCTGAGAGGGTCTTCTCATTTTCACTTCCCCCCATCGCTCGTCGCCAAGCGAGGGCGTGGATATGGTTACGATCGCAGCTGGTGATTACTTGATACAGTCAAGACGCTGAATCGAGGCACAATTTGGGCGCTTCTGGGGCTCACAAGATCCTTTGCTCCTTATTCAGCGTTCTGTCTGGTAGTACCTGACTCTACTTGATACTTATCACAGAACCCTCCCAGAAGTTGCCTCCTGTCCCCCGGCGCTCCGCTCCGGCGCCCGCGCCAGGCCCGCGATCCCGACGGATAGCAGAGCCAACGGCGCGGGGGGGCGCGGGCGGGTGTGGCATGACGGAGGAGCATGAGGAGGAAGGGGGAGGAGGAGGAAGAGGGAATAGGAGGAACAGGGAGGGGGAGCAGGAGGGGGAGGAAGAGGGAGGAGGAGGAGGAGGAGGAGGAGGAGGAGGAGGAGGAGGAGGAGGAGGAGGAAGGGAAAGGAGGAGGAGTAGGAGGAGGAGGAGGGGGAGGAAGAGGGAGGAGGAGGAGGAGGGAGGAGGAGTGAGAGGGAGGGGGAGGAGGAGGAAGAGGGATGATGAGCGGGAGGAGGAGGAGGGGGTAGAGCGATGACGCAGACAAGGACCCGGAAGAATCCATGAAGATGTTCATGCAGCGCCTATCGGAGGTGCAGGCCCCGAATACGACGTCTCAACCGAAGAAACAATTGAAGCTCCCAGAGGACGACGAGGAGGAGGGCTCTGAGAAGGTGACAGATGCCATGAACACGCTGGCGGACCAGATGCTCCCGGGAGTGTCTCGCGCAGACTGGCCCAAGACAGCCGAGGCGTGGCTGAAGTGCTCCACGGAACGCCCCGAGATCACCTTGGATCGGTTGGACAAGGTATATTGAAGAAGAACAAGATCCCTGCGGGAGGCCATGACAAGCCGACCAAGTTAAAGAAGCTGTCAGTCAAATTGGAGTCGCTCGAGGGAGTAGCGCCAAGTGATGTTCCGATCTGTGCGCCGGAGGCTGCGCCGTTACGGCAGGCGCCTCCGCCGCATCATCTGGTGCTTCTGGATACCGCTCGCCGTCTGCACAGACATACTCGCATGGACCATGGAACGGCGCCTTGGTCTGTCACCCGAGGTTTGCGTTGTCGCGAGCCTCGCGATAGCTCACATGTTCTACCCAATAGTTTGCTGCGACTCTCAGATAAGGTGGGTTTAGCAGCAGGAGTAGCGGCGGCAGCGTTGCAGGTGTTCCTAGCCGAAACGTTCGAAGTAGATCCTGAGGTTAAAATGTCGGCAGTTTTCGAAGTCAGGTTTAGCATGTCATTGCTGTGCTTTGACGTCGTCAGGTGTGGTGTTATCCTTTTGTAGATTGGTCCTGCTGTTCATCAGCAGGATCGTGAACGCTTTCACGAGTATCCTTATAATGTATCCGTGGGTAGTTGCAGCAGGAGTGTTCGTACATTTATG
Source organism: Prorocentrum cordatum (assembly GCA_963575745.1). NCBI lineage: Eukaryota > Dinophyceae > Prorocentrales > Prorocentraceae > Prorocentrum > Prorocentrum cordatum. Next base: position 368,805 of record CAUYUJ010008002.1, on the reverse strand, counting down.
CATTTGGGCTCTGTGAAGCCCTCGTGGGAATCCCTTGAGAGCGTTGGGGGGCTTCTAGAAGGGACCCACAACCATAAGAAATCAATGATTTTGGCCCGCTCTTCGATGCCAGCTTGGACGCTCTCTCTGACTGGCCGCGAACATTCTCAGGGAGGGGGGGGGGGCAAACCTCCCAGAAGGGAAGAGGTTTCTGGCAGAGGAAGAAAGAATTCGCTAGACCACCTGAGCCCAAAGGGCTGGTGGGATTTTCGGAGGTCCGCATGGATTTCTTGGATCGGCGCTTGGCCCCCCTGCTTGGCGGAACCCCCAGCGCCGCCCGGCGCGCCAGGAAGGGGGGTCCACCGCCATTCCAAGAAATCCTCGCGGACCTCCGAAGGTTAACGTTGAAAAGCCGTCGTTTGTTCCTCCAGACGTGGACGTTGACGGCGATGCGCGCGATCTTGCAGCGTTGGAAGCCGAGGCCGCTGGTCGCTTGGAAGCCTGAGCGCGACCACGGGATGGGCTGCGGCGACGAGGACATTAATTCCAGGGCGGGGATGTATCGTGAACTGCCGCCTGGGAGATCGATCTCCGGGGACTCGGCAGGCGCTGGATATGGAGATTGTCCAGCCCTGGGGGTTGCCCATTGTATCCACGTCCACCCCCTGCCGCGTCGCTGGACGTCGATCCCCCTGGGGGTGGTCATGGATGACCCCCTCGACCTTGCAGCCTGTCTCCGCAAAGAGGCCGTTTACGCAAGCCATCGCTCGCTGGACAGCCCGTCTACCTGGCTGGTCGCGTCATTTCCACGCACGTTCCGGAGGGGGAACAACACAGGCACCGATAACCGTCGACTCCCAATATGGAAAACATGGGAATTGGAGGGGAAGACGAACATGTAGAACATATGGAAGACTTGAGTAATCCTGGAATGTGTTTAAACTTACTTGTGTGTCCCTGGGCCCCTTCACGCGTGAAAGGCACTTGACGTAGCTCGGCGGCTTCACGCTTGCGTCGCTGAGCTTGCCATCCCCGCCTCGCATGAACGGCGGCGGCGGCGTCAGCGGCAGCGGCGGCGGCGGCCGCGACGACCGCCCACGCCGAGGGGAGGCGCTCGAGGCACGCGTACGGCCGCCGTATCGGTCGCCGCGCCGGGGGGGAGCCGTGCGCGCTTGGAGCAAAAAAGGGAGCAGTCGGGGCTCAAGCTCAGAGGAGGAAGAGATACCCATACTGCTACATCCGCCCGTTTTCTCTTGTTTCGGCATCTTGGGAGGCCCTCGTCGGCATCGCTGGATTCCCTCGAAAGTCTGGTCAGAACGGATTCCAGGAGAGGTCCTGGGAGTAGCGGCGTCGATACCTTTTGGTTTCCTCAGGGGCCCTGGTGGCGGCGAGTTCCCCACACCTCCTCGCGCTCTGGCGAAATGTCATGTCGTTTTCTGTTCCTACCCGACGGGTTTTTATCGGGGAGCAATGATGGCATAGGCAAAGGCTTTCGGAGGTCCGCGCGGGTTTCTTGGATCGGTGCTGGATCGAAGCATGCCAGTGCTCCCTGGGTGTCCCGCCTCTTGCTTCCAACGAAGCACAATTGCATGCCGCGGCCCCCAGGCCCGAAGTGTGCTAGGCTCCCTAGGGATCCCTGCCTCGCGTTCCGGTGAGGATCTGCCGAAACATTTTTTTTGTGTTTGGTACTTTCGACCCTCCGGGGGCCCTCGCCGGGCCCCGAGACCGTCAAACAACGGCTCAAGTCGGCGACGAGCGAGGGGGGAAATGAGAAGGAGAAGGCCTTCTCAGAGGACGGCGGGACTTCTCAGAAGCCCTCGCCCCTTCTGAGAAGTTGTTTTTGTCTTCGGGGAAGGCTTCGAAAACTTCTCAGAAGGTCGGGGGGCTTCTGGGCCTTTGAGAAGGCCCGCCCTTTCTCAATTCCCCCCCCGCTGCTCGCCGCCGATCAAGGTGAAAAGCCAGTCCCTGGGATGGGGTCCAGACCTCCAGTTGCGCGCGTCTTGAAACAGGCACGGCGTCGGAGCTGTGGGTTGGACGCGCGGCGGAGGACCGCGAGATATTCTACAAACTTCGGGCGCACAGGTTTCTCCAGTACATATTTGTTTGTCTCGTGTCGCCTTCTGGGGAGCGATTTCAGATCTGCGGGGCAGTCAACACTGGATCTGCGGGTGGACAATTGCTCCAGGACAGGGGTCAAGATCCCTGGGGCCCACATATAGAAGAAATCAAGCCATCGGACGCCGACAGCTCCCTGACCACGTTGAGCAGGATTCGCTGTCGGTGCCGCCGCCGACGGCGTCCCTTTGGTGCGAACGTCGCCTGCCCAGCAACGTTTGATGTTGAGCATGGTGTGGTCCATGGTCAGATATCAGGTTATCTGCTGCCCAAAGTGTGCTGACCGCCAGGCCCAAAGTGTGCTGCTGCTCCCTGCGTGTTCCGCCTCGCGTCTTCGACGAAGGACGACTGCATACACCGCCGCCGCCAGACCCCAAAGCACCCAGCGCGCCATGGAGATCCCGCCCCACATTCTCCGGTCGGGATCGCTCGAAGAAAGCTCATTCTTCGCTCTGCAGACTTCTAGTCGCCCGCACGGTAAGGATGAGTGACTTTCCAAGGTTCCCTGTGCATCCTTCCCCTTCGGCCCATCATTGGCCGCTTTCTCTTGCCCTTGCCCCGCCCACAGAGTGCCGACATGGCCTTCCAAGGCCCTTGCATCCTTACCGTGCGTCCTCTTTCTACGGGCGGACTGTGCTCGCTCCCCCCGCGGTGGCGCTCGGCCACGGCCGCGAGCAGCTCGGCGTCGCTGCCGCTCGTGGTCAGGCCATCAGCTGCCCACGGCCGCCCCCTCGGCACGGGGCGGCGTGGCACTGGCCAGGCCCGAGGGCCAGGGTGCCAGAGTGCCAGGGTGGCCACGGGGCAGTGGGAGGGCAAGGAGGCGAAGGGCGGAGTTAGAGGAGGAGGATTACGAGGAAGAGGAGGAGGAGAAGAAGAGGAGGAGCCAGAGAGGAGGAGGAGGAGGAGGAGGAGGAGGAGGAGGAGGAGAAGGACAAGGAAGAGGTGGTTGAGGAGGTGGTTGAGGAGGAGGAGGACGACGACCAGTGTAAACCCAAGATTCGTCAACGATGTTGGAGTAAACCCTCCTTCCGAGCTCCCTCTTCACTGGGGGAAGTGCCCCGTTGGCAGACAACCGTTTGAAGATTTTGAAGCGTGCCAAAGCATTTCTCTCGGACTCCAACGCCATGGATCAACTTGACCGTTTCGTCTTGACGATCCTGAATCGTGCCACTTCACTGCGTGTCCACGTAATTGTCGCGCCTTGACAATCCCAAATCGCTCCAAACACCGTTTCTGGTACCTTAGCCATGCGAATCCGTGAACCTCTTGTATAGTAGAAAATGCTATTGGGCGCGGCGATGAAGCGAGAGCCACATTTTGAAAAGGACCCGCTGTCAATCTGCGAAACTCTTCTTAAGACGAGTGTGCGCGGCGCTAAGGCGAGAGCCACATTTCGGAAGGGGCCCGCCCCCCATCCGTGACACTATTTCCAACGTTTTAGTTTCCAGATCATACATGGTGAGGAGGTCTCAGGCGAAACACCCGGCCCGCCTTTTCGTCTAGTCTCGGGGCGCGACAGGTATCAGTTTTGCACAAGGAATGGATCAGGAGGAGCAGGGGTAGCACGAGGAGGATGAGGAGGAAGAGGTGGTGGTGGAGGAGGAGGGCAGGAGCAGTTGGCGGCGCTTGCAGTACCTTCCCCCTGGGCACGGGCTAGCTTTGACTGCTCTCCGCCGCCGCGACCGGAGCCATTTTCGGCCCTCGGGCTCGGGCGCGATCCGCACTTGCTGCGCGAGAGGCGCTCCGCCGCCGCGTTCCGCCCTCGTCGTCGTCGAGACTGCCGTCGTCCTCGGAGTCGCCCCGAATACACCTCCAGGGCCCTGGTGAGGTTTTGGGCTGCGCACAGACAGTCCCCGCAGGTAGCCCTGGCTGGCCCCAACAGGCCCCTAGAGGTAGTCCCCGCAGTCTTCAACAGGCCGCCCGAGTCGTCCAGGGCGTGGAGTGAACGCTTTACTACCCCCCTCCCCCCGCCGAACAAAAAAAACCAGAGGGGGGGGTCTGGACCCCTCCCGCGCCGCCCTTGCGGTAGAATGTGTCAGGGGGGTCAAGAATTTTCCCCCATTTGGGTGGGATGAGAAGCGACACCAACACCACCACCAGGGGGGCCACCTCCAGCGAGGAGGTCCACGATGCCTCCCCGAGCTGGAAGCTGGGGATGTCTCGAGCGAGAGGGGGGGACCACACCACCAGGGAGACCCTCCTTGCTCCTCGCATCTTTTCGCCCTGGAGGAATTGGTGTCGCCTTTCATTCTTCTTACACCTCACTGGAAAAATATTGGAGGGGTGCAGAAACCCCCGACACCCTCCCCGCCAGCAACGACATCGATGACGTCGCCGCCGCCAGCAAACGACGCCGACGATGATGACGACGATGACGACGACGACGACGACGACGACGACGACGACGACGCACGACGCACAACGCACGACGCACGACGCACGACGCAAGACGCACGACGCCGACGTCGACGCCGACGTTGACGACGACGACGACCACGACAGCGACGACGACGGCGACGACAACGACGAACGACGACGCCGCCGTTGCCGCCTCCGCCGCCGACGACAGTGACCACGACGACAACGACGAAGATGATGACGACGACCACGACGGCAACGACGACGACGACGCCTTCGCCGACGACGACGCCGACGACGACGACGATCGAGCCCGAGAGGGAAACGATCAAAGCTGGATCAAGCCTTCGTAGGATGCTTTCCAAGCTGCATCGTTCCTTGGTTCGATTCTATACGAGGTGGGCCCAGTCTCAGTAGGACTATCCGTAAGGGCTTCGCCCCATGCCGCCGGCTTCCTGTCTCGGATAATGGGAGATGCAAAAGCTAAATCATGAGGTCTGGGCGCCGCTGTTAAGCAGTGTCGGGACCTGTTTGTTTTTCGACCCTGACCCTACAGATCTGCGTGAGGGGTGTCGCCGAATTTCAGAAATATGGCAAATCCATTGTGTTTTTTGGACCCTGACCCTACGGATCTGCGTGAGGGGTGCCACCGAAATTCAGTAATGTGGCAAATCACTTGTGTTTCTGGACCCTGACCCTACCGATCTGCGTGAGGGGTGCCGCCGAATTTCAGAAATGTGGCTAATCCCATGTGTTTTTGGACCCTGACCCTGCCGATTTGCGTGATGGGTGCCACCGAATTTCAGAAATATAACAAATCCATTGCGTTTTTGGACCCTGACCCCGCCGATCAGCGTGAGGGGTGCCACCGAATTTCAGTAATGTGGCAAATCCCATGTGTTTTTGAACCCTGTCCCCGCCGATCTGCGTGAGGGGTGCCACCGAATGGCAGAAATATTGCAAATCCAATGTGTTTTTGAACCCTGACCCCGCCGATCTGCGTGAGGGGTCCCAGCAAATTTTAGAAATGTGGCAAATCCATTCTGTGTTTGAACCCTGACCCCGCGTATCTGCATGAGGGGTGCCAGCTAATTTAAGTGATGTTGCAAGTCCCAAGTGTTTTTGGACCCTGTCGCACCCGATCTGCGTGAGGGGTGCCACCGAATTTTAGAAAAGTGGCAATCCCTTGTGCTTTTGGACGCTGACCCCGCCGATCTGCGTGAGGGGTGTCAATTTCCCAGCAATTCCGAGCATACGCTCAGGGCGTGGTGAAAATGCCCGTTTTGGGCCTCCCCCCCTCGCGCGGTCCACCAACAAGGAACAGTAAGCAGCAATAAGCAGAACTGTATCAGCGGAAACCGGAAGCTGCAAAGCAGCAGAACAGTAACAGTGGAAATTGAAAGCTGCAACTGGTACAGGAAACTGCGAACCTTCGGCCTACAGACTGGTGGCCCCACCAGGGGGCCGGCGGATATAAACTATGGGTCGTGCCTTAGTAGTATGATATCCATTAGAGTTGTCTCAAACTCTATAGTTAAAGCAAGTTGGCTTAAAATTGGAAGGAGCTCCAGCGGAATTCCATCAGACTTGGGTTCGGCCCTTACATGATTCTACTTGAGGTGGGCCCACAGGCTTAGTATGACTCTCACCGAGCTGGATCCGTCCCTAGCAGGATCCGGTTAGAGTTGGATCCTTCTCCATAGAGGTGTTGCCCGAATGTTGGATCGATTTTTATGGAATTCCATCAGGGCTGGATCTGGCAGTCACAGAATTTTCTTAGAGGTGGGCCCAGCAATATGATAGACCCACCATTAGCAGGATTAACAGGATGTCATTCAAGTTGGATGGAGCCTTAGAAGGACTCTGTTATATCTGGTTCGAGCCCCAATAGGATCCGAGCTGAGCTGCGCCCAATCGAGGAAGAACTCTGTTAGAGCCAGATCCAGCTCCGGATCGGCCCCGAGCAACATCCCTTCCACAACTGGACCCAACAGTTCTCGGATGATGTTAAAGCTGGACCGAATGAGCTTTGGTAAAAGTCCGTGCGAGCTGGATCCCGCAAAGCTGAATCCAACCCTCGCAGGATCCTGTTATAAGTGCAGTGGGCCTTTCGTCGGATTCTGTTTGAGCTTGATCGAACCCGAATGTAATTCTACGAGCGCGGGATCCAGCCGTAGTAGCAATATTGCATGAGAGCTGGATCGAACCCGAGCAAGATTCTGAGAAATTTGGATCGAGCCACCGTAGCATTCCATCATAGCCAACGCTTCCTGGCGCGGGCGCGGGCGACCGTTGCGCCGCCACCGCTGAGGTTGTCGCCGTCGTCGGCGTCGTCGTAGGCGAGGTCGTCGTCGTTGGGGTGGGGAAATTATATTGCCGATCCCAACCACATCGGGCCGTTCACGAACCGCGCGGTACTGATTGCAACCATTGGAATCGGACTGATCCCAGCGTGTCGGATTCCCACAGTAGTCCTACAAGGCGATTGCCATATTATAACCCAGGAGATCGATTCAAGCTTCCCCGTGCTTGGAGCGACTCATGGGCGCTTGGCAAGTGTTCTCGTAGGCCCCTCCTAGAAGGCGCCCCCAAGGATTCTTGATATTGCTTGAGAGATTCCTGAGGGATTCCCGATGGATTCATGAGGAGTCCTGTGAAATCCTGGAGATTCCTGAGGATGTTTGTGGGATTCCGAACAAATCCTCATGGCTTCCTAAGGGATTCCTGATGGACTGCTTCCCGAGGGACTGCTGAGAGAGATTCCCGAGGATTCCTTGATTTCCTTGGAGATTCTCAAAGGAGGCCTGCATGATACTTGAGGGATTCACCCGGATTCTTGGTGGATTCTGGAGGATTTCTCAGGCCCAACATGCGCGGTGGTTAGGTCAGCAGGAGGCCAGGGTGTAGGCGCGGCATTCGCTCGCAAGGGTTCCACCCCACCGTGGAGCGCAGGGACCCTGGGCTGACGCCAGCGGCATGGGGCACAGAAGGTCTCATGCCTAGAGCCCGCTGGCTCTCTGCGTGACAATGAGATTCTTGGGTGTCGTCGGCGTTTTGGGGCATTCCCTTAACAGTGCTTGGATTCAAGGGTTCTCGTTATGTTATGGGGAATCGGGCCGCCGCTACATGCACCACAGATGTTGCACTACCAGGTCGCACCGCATAGACTGCACCACGTAGATTATACAACATCGAGTACTCCACTAAGATTGCACAGCGTAGATCGCACAACGCAGATTGGACCAATCAATTGCGCACCATCTGTTGCACCACATAGACTGCACAACATCTGTTGAGCCAGTTGAGCCACGTAGAATAAGTTGCACCACGTCTACTGTACCACATTTTTTGCACCACATAAATTGCACCACCTGGATAGCACCACGTTGGTCGCACCGCATAAAATGCAGTTGCACAACATCGACTGCACACGTATATTGCACAACCTAGATGTAGTGAACTGTCAATGATCAGCCCGATCGTAACCGTTTTTTCTGAATTCTCCTGGGGGAGGGGATCGAAGGGAACTCACTGCGTCCAGAAACGTTATTGAGAGTCTTCGCCGAGTCGGAATCATTTTACATGTTCCCCAAAACATGGCAACCATTTCTGCCCTATCACAGCCAGTTGTGATTATGATCAGCTCGAAGTGATCGACGGTCGGCCCGAAGTGGTTGCGATCGGCCCTGGTCGCGGGGGGGGGGAGGCCCTGGACCCCCTAAATAATGTTGCCGGGGGGGGAGAGGGATTGTGAACCCTCTCTACTAGTTTCCCGCGGGTGGGGGGGGAAGGAGTGGGGGTCGGAACCCCCTCGGCTCTTTGCGGGGGGGGGGGGCCGGGGGGGGGGGGAGGAGGGCGAGGGATGGGGGCGGGGGGGGGCCTGGTTTCTGCCCCCCCAACCCCCCTTATGACAATAATTTTTCAAGCCAGCGACGGTGGATCGCGCTCCCTCCACCGTGGCGCCGCCTCCATCAGTGAGGACGGCCCGACGGTGTCCTGGAGGCCCGTGTCGAGGCCAGGCCCTGGGAGCTTCCAGAGTCCAGATGCCCAATCGGCCCTCGGGTCTCCGAGGGCCCTCTAGAGCCGAAACCCTCCCGGATCTCCCGACGATCAGATTCTGTCAATCCTGTTTTTTTTGTTTCTTGGATTTCGACGTGATCGGGCCCATGGACCATTCAAAAATGGATCCGGGGCGCACAAGTGGCCCTGGGAAGGGGTCGGGCGCCCTGTGGCCGCGGATAGACACGAATCAGATCGAGAGGATGTCAGGGCAGACCCCCGACGTCTCGATGTTTTTAATGCGGGGGCTAGTTCCCTGGCGGCCCCAGGGCGCGGCGGGGCCCCAAACTCGGGCGGGCGGTGGGGCCTTCTGTGGCCCTGCGCAATAGCCCCTCACAATAGCTGGTGGACAAGCACACGGGGGAGGGCGACCCCAATGGGGGGTTGAGGAAAGGGCCTCGAGAGACCCCTTTTACGCCCCGTTCTTGACCCCCCGGTTGGGCCCCCTCACAGCGCCACCCGCCCGAGTTCCCGGACGGCCCCGGGGCGCGGAGAGGGCCCACGGAGGCCGAACACGGCGACGAGCCTCCGTCTTGACGTTCCCAGTGCTCGAGTAGGGGATCGACTACAGAATCGGTTTACCCCAACCTAGATTTGTTTTGATGTCAAATCCATGAGACATGCGTAGAACATCGTAGGTCTACAAACATTATCCGTATGACTCGACGAGAAAATCAATTTTGGAGTACATCAATTCTGTAGTCGATCCCCCACGCGAAGTGCGCACGAGGTCCGGGAAGGCCCGAGGGCGCCCGCGCGGCTCCGCCCGAGCGGCGGCGGGCGCCCGCCCCCGAGGTCCGACTCTGCGAAACACGGCAGCTTCGCGAAGTGCAGTCGAAACCGATGGTAAGGATGAGCGACTTCCCGAGGGGTACCCCCCTTTGCATCCTTGCCTCTCCGGTCATCTTCGGTCCGTCCTCAGCCACCTTCGATCGCCAGCCCCGCTCGAAGAGCCTCGGCAATGGGCGTCCATGGCCCTTGCGCCCTTGCCGCGCATCCGCACTATCAGTTTTGTCCGTACCACGACCGAGCCTTTGAGAAGGCCAGCCCCTACTCGTTTCCCGTCCAGGCTCTCCGAGAAGAGGCCGCGGCGCCGCCGCGGCCCAGCCGCGTCTCTCGCTGCGGCTGCGGGCCGTGCGGTCGGGTGCCTCGGAGGGCACGCTGGTGCAGCTGCCAGCCTCATTCTGCAGCATCTCTCGAGCCGGAACGAGCTGTCATGGTCCGTGTCGGGGCTTAGGAGATGGGAGTCAATGCGAACGGGGGTCCTGCAGGGCTAGGGGATCTTGCAGGGCCAGGGGCGCAGGATCTTGCAGGATCCTGCAGGATCCTGCAAGGCCTCACTGACCCGGGCGTGCATTGACCCGGGTCAGTGCGTCCCCGACCGTGGATACGAGGTGGAGCGACAACGCAGCGATCTGTGGTGGCGATCTGAGATGGGCCAGAGCAAGGCTAGCGATAGCAGCGATCTGTGATGGGCCAGGAGCCCGAAGCTAGGCGAAAACGCCGGGTGTGAGAAAAGTGGCGTCCCTCGGGAGGGTGGTGATGGGGGAGTGGCCCACATGGGGGTGAGGAACAGGGCCTACCAGGAGCCCGTTTGGGGCTCCTGCCGGCTCCCAGAGAGGCCCCAAAGGGCTCCTTTGGGGCCTTCTGCTTCACCACCAATTTCCCAGAAATCTGACGTCTCGACTTTTTCGTGACACGGGTCCTCGACCTCCCGACCACTTCCCCGGGACCGGCTTTTCACCCGAGTCTTTTTTTGAGGGTCCCGAGGCCCAGCGAGGGCCCCGAGAGGCCGAAATTTCGAAAAGCCTACGTCTCGATTTTTCGAGACGCCCCATGTCTGGGTTAACTAGCCCCCCCCCAGTTACCACCCGCCCGACCAGATCTCAAGGGCCCTCTCGGGCACGAAGGCCCCAGGGCGCCGCAAGGCTCCGCCCGAGAGGCCGCAGCGCCTCCCCCCCCGCCCCCGCGGCAGGTGCGCCGATGCGCGGCGCAGACCGCCCGCCCGCCGGCGGCGCTGGGGCCGCGCCGGGGCCGCCGGCCGCCGGGCTCGGGGCGAGGGGGGTCAGGGGCAACGACAAGGGGGGGGGGATGGGCTACGGGGGGGGGGGACGATCGAAATGGGTTCGAAATGGGGGCGATGCCCAGCAGTTCCTGTTCATTCTGACTCGCTGTCTGCGCCGCTGCGGACGCTTTTCATTGAAGACAAAAAGCCGCCTGCCCTACAGCGGCCGCTGTCTGTTTTGGACCACATTTGTTGTTGTGCTTTGTACCCGTTTTCTCCGTACCCAGTTCGGGCGTCCAAATACGAGGGGGGATGCGTCGACCCCCCATCGCCAACTGATCGCGGACGGGAGCCCGATGGCCCAAGCCTGCCCAGGAGCGTGCGGATGGGGTAGGGGGAGGGCTTTTCAGAAGCATCCCTGCTTCTGAGAGGGCGCGGGCCTCTCTAGACGTAGGGCCCGCGCCTTCAAAGAAGCAACCTTCTTCTAAGAAGCCTTCCCCCCTCCCCCTAACCCCTTGTGCGCGCCGCCAAGGGAGGGGGAAATAACGGGGCTCAGGAGAGGAACAGGTACTCATGCGCGTACCCTTTCCTCTATTTTTTTTGTTGTTGGGGGGGGGGGGGGGGGGGGCGCTTCCTGTGTGGGTCTCGTCGCCAGCGCTGGATTCGCCTCGAATCCGAGGCCCGAAAACCATCACGTCACTAATTTTGGTCCCCATGGCCCACTGAGGCCCCAGGGGCCCCAGATTAGTGAAGTGAAAGTCAGGGGCCGAATTGCTGCTGTGATGCAACATAGGTCTCGTATCGAAATTCTACTCAGAACGCACCCCAGGAGAGGTCTGGGGGAGCAGCGGCATCGGTACTTCTTGGTTTCCCCCAAGATGGGACGCGGGGAGGCGGAGAGGAACGGGGTCGAGGGGGAAGGGAGAAGAATTCGGAGTGAGGATCTGCAGATGGTGGAGAAGAAGTGGGTGAGGGGGGCGGAGCAGAGCCGGAGGACTTCTTAATGGGGTCCTCGCAGATGGGTCCGAAGCGAGGGAGGACCCCCTGAGATCCTGGCGTCTCAATTTGTTTCGGGCCCGGCATTTTCGCCTGGTTTCGGGCCCCGGCACCCTCATAGATCGATCCGGCTCGAGAAAGGGTGCAGAAAGTTGGGGTCCAGGGTTCGGGTCGTGTTTTTTCGCCAGGCTGTATTTTTGTTCGCAGCGTCGGATCTCAGGGAAGACCGGGGGCGAAGAATTTCCGGGGCGAGGAGCGAGGGGGGCGGAGACGAGCGGGAGGCCTCCCGAGTTGGTTCCGAGCAGATGGGGTAGGTAGATCGCGCCGCGTCGCTGATGGCATCGGGGATGCATTTGGGATGCGATGCGATCCTCTGACAACATCTGCTATGACCCCACGTGGGCGACGAAAGGCAACGGGGTCGACTGCGCCGACATTCGCGCGTAAGCGCCCTCTTCTCCACGCTGTACAGGCATTGGCAACCACAGCCGCCTAGCAAAAGGCTAGCGGCCGTCTGCATGCTGACCTAGGCCCGAGGACAAATATCAAACAGTTGCCACGTCATACCGCGTAAGACCCGTCTTCTCGTCGCTCATTTGGAAGGCTCCTAGAGGAAGGCACCTCGAGGAAGAGACAACTGCCAGAAACTTTCGGAGCTCCGCGCGGACTTCTTGGATCGGCACCTGGCCCCGGTGCCTTCCGCGCCGCCCTTAGCGCGTTCCGCGCACCGAGGGCCCAGCGCGGATCTAAGAAATCCGCACTGGACCCTCCTCCCTGGTGCGCGGAGCGCGCAAGGTCGGACAGCTTCTGTTCATGCCGTGTCTTATTTTGTTATTTGTTTGTTACTTGTATGCTGTATCGTTATTAGTGTCATGATTATATTCGTAATGTTTATCATTAGTATACGCTGTTTCTTGTTTACTTATGTTTACTATTCATCATTCATTAGTAGTATTTTTCAAGATCAGAGTAAGGGCGAGTTGAGACGACGATAGTTGGCCTTTTGGGGGCCCTTCGTCGCCGCGGCTGGACGCTGCTCGGAATACGGGTGCGTTTGAACCCCAGAACGGGTCTGGAGACAGATCATCAGGTGCCGATGTTGCGAAACACATGGCGCGATGAGGGAGGGGGGATGGTCGGGCGGGGCCAGGCGAGGATAAATCGGGTCCAGAGCGTTTTGCGAAACACAAGGAGCGAGGAGGAGACGCCAGCGGAGGAAAAGATCAGGATCCCAAGCTGCGCCGAGTGGCCTGGGCCTTTGCTACCCTAGGCGGACTCCGTGAGGACGGGAGCTAAGATGTGGGTGAGTTGAGGTTGGGGCACTTGCAGGGAGGGAATATGCCAGGCTTTTTTCCGACAGTGAACCGTGGTGAAGCCACGGCGTTGCTAGAGTTTGCAGCTGCAGTCCTTCCGCTGGCGCACGCAATATATGTGACAGACTCAGAGTATGTCATGCGGGGAGTCGAGAAGCTAAGAGTAGGCAAGTTTCCTGACACGCATGTGGATGTCTGGCGGCGTTTCGGAGAGACGCTGGCGAAGCACCCAAGCAGAGGAATTCGCGTGCTGAAGGTGGAGAGCCACCTCAATGCGGAGGAGGCGATCGAACAGAGAATTGATCCTGCCACCCTCTTTGTCAACGCTATCGCGGACACCGCAGCGAGCAGACTTGCTGAGAAGTTCAGAGTTTCGTTTGCTGACAGATGCAGGGTGGAAATGGCAACGGCAGTAGGTTCTTCGGTCAGGAAACATTTAGCCAAAGTCCTGGAGAATGTGATTGAGACGGTGCCCAGGCATCAGCCCAGTAGGAGAGCCCTGTCTGAAAGAAGAGAGAGGAAAGCGCGTAGTATCCAGATCACAGAGCACAATGGTGCACACATCTTAGGCTCCAGAGTGAGATGCAGGGAGTGTGGAGGATCCGCGCCGAGGAGAGAGTTGAATCGTTTCCTTGACACTCCCTGTGTGAAGAGTTTAATGAGAGACGTGGTGCTCTCACCAGCGGGAAGACAGGCCTTCAATGGCCGCGAGCTGCATGTTTCACACGCAATCGGAGTCCATCAGATTTATGGGACTTTGATATGTTTGAAATGCGGGTTCTATGCCCAAAAAGGGGCGAGGAACCTCATTCTTCCCTGCCAGGGCCGACCGACAGTTCACGGGAAACGGACCCTGCGCAGGCTTCAGAAAGGAGAGACCGACAGAGTTACAGCGGAGAATTAGTAACAGGTTGGGCCAATGGCTGGAAACAGAAAAAAAAAAAAAAGGGATGACCGGGCGGGGCCAGGACGAGGACAGATCGGGTCCAGAGCGTTCCGGCACGCTTCGGAGCGTCTCAGGACGCTTTGAGAAGGCCGCCACGCCCGAGACTTCCTCCATGGCCGCGGGATCTCAGAGATTCTCGATTTGTCCTCACCCGGTGTTAACCTCGTCCTGGCTTCGTCTTTGGGGATGAGGGAGACGAGGAAGAGGGAGGAGGAGGGAGCGAGAAAGAGAAGGGAGGGAGACGAGGAAGAGGGAGGGAGGGAGGAGGGAGACGAGGAACAGGGAGCGAGGAGGGAACGTGGATGAGGAGGGATGAGGTGGGACCCTGAGGTTTGGGCGTTGCAGCATTTCTTCGCACTCGGCGTTGTTCGCCCAGATTCTCGTGCTGCGGGGCCATCGCAGGTCGATCCAGCATCTGCAGAAAGATGGGGTCCAGGTCTCCAGTCGTGATTTCCCGCGGCGCTGTATTTTGTGTTTGCATCTTCGGATCCACTGGGAGGTGGCGAGGAGGAGGAGGAGGAGGAAGAGGAGGAAGACGATGGAAAGATCTTGAAATCATGAGACGAATGGTACTACGAAGACTGAGGAGCAGGAGGAGGAGGAGGAGGAGGATCAGGAGGAGGAGGAGCTCGCGGGGCCGTCCTGCAGGTCCTTCGGGTGCGCCGCAGGAGGAGGAAGATGAGGATGAGGGAGGAGGAGAGGTGAGGAGGAGGGTATGTGGAAGGACGAAAAGGAGGAGGAGGAGAGAGAGCGGGAGGAAGGGTAAAATGTGGAGGAGGAGGAGGAGGAGGACGACGACGACGACGGAGGAGTCAGAAGTTGAGGTTTTTTCTAAGATGTGTGTGTGTGTGTTGTATGTGTATGTGGGTGTGTCTGCCTGTCTGTCTGTCTGTCTGTCTGTCTGCCCGTCCGCCCGTCCGTCCGTCTGTCTGTCTGTCTGCCTGTCTGTCTGTCTGTCTGTCTGTCTGTCTGTCTGTGTGTGTATGTGTTTAGGGCGGTCTCGGGGCAGGTCAAAGTTCTCAGGGGGTGAGGGTGATACCATCTTGGGCGACGATGTGGAGAGGGAGGGGGGAACATTGGGCACATTGGGGCAAGCGACGACGAAAGTCGAAACCACTGCTCGCCTCGCGCCCCCCACGAGTGGCCTGAGCATTCGGGGCGAGGCTGTCTGGACGAGAGCACTGTGCACTCTCGGGTTCCGGCATCCCACCGCACCTTCATGGGGGCCCCACCGACGCAGCCATTGTCAGGAGAGACCGCCGAGCAGAGACGGGCACTGTTCACTTGACCTCCGCGGCTGCACGCACGGCCAGGCGCTCCCTGGCCTCGAAGAGCGGCCGCTGCGCGAGGTCTTCCGAGCTTTGCCCCCGCCGAGGCGGAGCTCTTGCTCGCGGAGGGCCTCCTCCGCCTCGGCTCTCGAAGTCGCCGAGGGACTCCACCTCCTCCTGGCCAGTGCCCTCGCTGGGCTGGTAATTACTCGCTGAGGCGCGGCGGCTCGGCGACGGCCATGAGGGAAGCGGCCATTTCCTCCAAGTTGTGCCGCACGCCGTCGAAGTTTGCCTCGTGCAAGCTGGTGTTTACCCAGCCAGTCAAGGGTGTCGTGCATCGCCTTCTTTATTTTCTCCTGGTCGCCGTCATCGATTGTGACCGTCTGCGCCACCTGCCACAAGCTGTTGCGCAGAGTGAAGCAGTAGTTCTCGAGGCCGTGCTTGCCCTCGTACGGCACCTGGGTGAAGCAGAGGCGCGCAAGGCTTGTCTTCTTCATCGCGCGTTCGGCCTCGATCTCCTGCTGCGTCGCACTGTCCCCTGCCTCGGCCTCGTCCTGCAGGTCATTGCCGCAGAGGTTCTCGAGGCCGTGCGTCTCCTCGAACTGGTCCTCCGCTCCGTCGCAGAGGTGCTCGAGGCCGTTCGTCTCTTTGAACTCCTCGCTGGATGGCTCGGCCGCCTCCGAGGCCGTCGAAGACGTCGCCGCAGAAAGAGACGTCCTTAAAGTGGCGCGCATGGAGCCCTGCACCTCAGCCGTGTCACGCACTTGCTGGACACGAGCTTCGTCCTCGATGGCAGGGCCGATCGAAGGAGGGCCTCCCGCCAAGGGCGGGACTCCTTCATCCGATTTTGTATGCACGCCCAGCGGCCCCAGCCCGTCGGCCGCAGGCATATCGCGCTCGTGGGTCGCGAACTGCTGGTCCGCAACGGTCTGCATTCCCCCGATCTCCTGAGGGCTCGGCTCCAGGACGACACCGAACGAGGAGCCGAACGCAGAGTGCGGAAACCACAGGATCGTGGCCAGCGGGGAGGGTTTCCCCACCTCCCACTCTTGCTTGTCCCCGTCATCGAACTTCCGTTGCTGCCCCTTCCGCGGGGTGCGCATGGTGAACTGGTGGTCCTCGGCTCGGGGCCGTTCGCCGCCTCGGTCTTCGTCATGGACCTTGTCGTCCTCGGTGTGGTTCTGCACCTCGCCTTGCATCATGTGGTCCGTCTCCACCTCGGCGGGGCATCAGAACTGGGGCCCCTGCTGTTGGGGCTGCGGCGCATCGCAAGCGCCCTGCTTGCTCATCATCTCCGCCTGCGTCGTCACCTCCGCCTCGCGCCGCGGTGCTCTCGCCGTGGAGCGCGCGATCTGGAGGAGCCCATCGGCCAGCTGATCGGACGCCGTCAGGGTGGAGAACTCAACCTTCAGAGCCCCGCAGGCCACCCGCACGATGAGTAGCATTCATATGTTCTACTCGGTCTTGGCGTGTCTCCGTGGGCGCCGTCCTCAAGCCGCAGGGGTCAAAGCGTCGGCCCGCATTCAGCGCCGGGACCTGGGGGCGCTCGAGGTCAGGCAGATGTGTTTGGTCCTTTTAGCCCAAGTGGCCTGGGAGGAGGAGGATGAGGAGGAGGAGGAGGAGGAGGAGGAGGAGGTGGCGTTTTCACGACAGGCATTGGCTGCAGTTTCGTGTTTTTTCTTCCTGGAATCGTCCTGGTGACTTCCGCGAGGACCACATACTGCGCATGTCTCCCAGTCTTTGTGGCAGAGGAACAGAAGCACGACGGGGGGAGGGCAGATGCAGGAGGAGGGAGGGCAGGTGCTCAGCAGGATGAGGACGGAGGACGGATGGTGGGGGGCGCTAGACGGAGAAGGGGAAGGGTGAGTAGGAGAAGAGAGGAGGTATAGGAGGATGACTGGAGGATGAGGAGGAGGACGGCGAGGAGGAGGCAGGGGACGTCGAAGAGGGGTGGGGGAAGTGAGGGGTGAAGAAGGAACAGCGATGATAAGGGGGCACGCTGCGGAGGGATGAGGATGAGGAGGAGGAGGAGGAGAAGGATGAGGAGGATGAGGAGGAGATACGTAGGGGAGGAGGAGCAGGAGGAGGAGGAGGAGGAGAAGGAGGAGGAGGCGGAACAGTAGCAGGAACACGTCGGCGGACCCAACGACCAATGGGCGACGCCCAGGACGACGACGATGACGGTGGGCCTGGCGACCAACCACGACACGATCGCGACGGCGGAAGCCGTGGCGACGCCGACGACGGCGGCGCGGGGCGGCGACCACGATAGACGCCGACGAGGACGACGCCACCGCGGCAGCGGCGGCCGGCCAGGCCTGGGCCGCCGGCGCGGCCGGGCTCGCCCGCGCGGGCGGACACGAGCTCGGACGGCGCGCTGATGGGGCGGACGGGCGCCGGGCGACAGGCGGCGGACGGGGTCGGGGCAACGTTTTTGGCCTTCCAGAGGGGGTCGGAGTTGATTGGGTAGAAGCATGGCGCAGCAGCGCCGAGGCATCGACGAGGCGGACTGGTGTGGAGCCCCATGTTGCGCCACGGGATGCCCTGCAGAGGCTGCGCCTCGCCGAGAGCTCGGACGGTGCGCTGATAGGGCGGGCGGGCGCCGGGCGGCAGGCGGCGCAGTGGGCCTGGGGCAACGTTTCGTTGGGGGATAGGCTCATAGGGGGACGCAGCGACCCCCAGTCGCCCATGTGTCGCCTTCAGGGGCCTGGAAGCCCCTCCCCGCCCTACAGTCGGACGGAGGTATGAGATCGAGGTCGCTTCGGGGAGGGTGCCCTAGTGTTCTCCGTGTTTGTTGCATGTTTTTGTGCATATTCGGGAGGGTATCCTTGGATCTTCTGTTTTGTTTTGGCTGACGGAGGGTCCCATGTTGCCGAAGGATGTTCTTCTGATCTGCGTCCGACTGAATCGTGGGGCCTTTCGCCGATCTGTCGGCGATGTAGATGGCGGGCCGCCGCCTGTGTGCGAACTCCGCGCATGTCACCATTATACCGTAATCTACCGCCGACGTTTCGGCGCAGGTATTGGTACTAAGCATCGCGTTGTTTTTTCCGCGGCGCAGGGGAAATGGGCTCGCGACCTTCTCCTTTTCTTACCTCTACCTACGGGAGACATAGTAGGTTCGACTCTTCGGTCGTTAACCTGCTGTGTGTGAAGTCCGCTCATATCACCACTATATCATCACATACTGCGAACGTATCGGCTCAGGTATTGGTGGACATGCCGCGTTGCTCTGCGCGCAGCGCCCTGGAAAAGGAGTAGCTAATCTCCTCCTTTGTCACCTCTACCAACGGACAATTGTATATGATCGACTTTTCGCTCGTATCCCTATACACACAGGTTATGAGCCTATTAGTTTACGCACTTCGCCGTTGCGCCCCGCGTCATCTTTGACCCCGCCGCATGGTTCTGCGCCCCTCGGGGCGCAGTGCCTCTATGCGCGCGGCGTTTTCGAGGGCGCGGACACCCCAGAGAGGGCGAGAGAGTCCGTGATACCCCGCTCGCGGATGCTCTTGGCGAACTCCTACCCGACTCGCCGTTGCCGCCGCTCGCGCGCGTTCACACGCCTGGGATCTTTTATACCGATTCGGCGCCTGTTACGTCCACTGGACCGCTTCCTGGCGCCGCCATTGGTTGTTCTCATGTGCCCATGGGAACACCTGCAATTGGTACCGGGGCCACCGCTGGATTCGCCTCGCCGTCATCTTCTTCTCCAGCCTCCGTCGATGGACGATGTGCCGGTGGGAACACCCGCCGCGGCGGCGCCAGTGAAACGTCTCCAGACGCTTTCGCGCGCCCCCGCCGTTTGGCCATGGTCACATCACCCACCAACGCGCCTGTATCCCAGCATGTGCGTGTCATAGCAACTCGCACTGGACAGACATGTCAGCGGAGGGCGCCAAAACGGGATCACATTCGTTTTCCCACTCGGGACAACAGCCGCAGCCCCTCACAGAGGCGATCACAGCGCATTTCCCTGCCACGCGATATGGCATCGTGCGCCCCTCCCTCCGCCAATGATATGACGCAGCTTCGAGACCAGGTTGAAACTTATACGAGCCAACAATTGTCGGGCCTCTCCGCGCAGACGGCCACCCTCAGGCAGGAACTTCATCAAACCTTTTCCTTGGTCGACGCTCGGACCGCCGAAGATTGATCGATCTTCGCCCATGTCCATTCTCAAGTTGATTCGATGGAGTCACCGAGGTTCCGAATACAACACAATCCGGACGCTACACGATTACCTCCTTCCGACGGAGGCCCATGCTGTCAGCGTCAAGGACACAGGCACTGCCGCCACAAGGACGTTCCACGATGAGTTCCTGACGGTGCGGCAGATCCCGGCTATGGAAGTGAATGGACTTTCGGATCAAAAATCTACGCGAGGACTTCAATACACGACCCACCCAGGTTGAGATGGCCACTGCTGCACTACATTCCCGTCATACCACAGTCACGTCTACGTTGTACGGCAAGCTGCGTGGTGCCGAAATGGCCACCGCTCAACGTCTTGTCGCTTCTGAGGGACGTGCGCCAACGCTTGATAAACGAGTCTCCACGGTCGAGCAGCATTTAATTGAATTAAGGACTGCGTTGGCTGAGTTGCGTGTTGTACGGACCCAGAGTGATCAGCTGGGAACATTGAGTTCGGTTTATGATTTCGCCCCCCTCGAAGCCCGATTGGCATAGGCACGGAGGACGGCGGACCACGCGCAGGTACAAGTCACCCAGGTATCCCAAGAAGGAGACACTGAAAAGACACGTGCTGAGAAAACCCTCGCCCGTGTGGAGCCAGAGCAAGGCGCACACCAACAACGAACCCATGACTTAGAGCATCGGTTGGACTAGTATTCCCGGCGAGCCCACGACACGATCGTCGAAGCACGTGGCATGCAACGCAGAATGTTCAGAAGATGCACGCCGACATCGCAGACAACGAAGCTACACTGACGGCCCGCGTGAGCAACGCTCTGAGCCACCATCCGACCCCGCTTCCCGGCCCTCAAACTGACCGGGTCCCAACGCATGCCGATGGAGACATCCGCGCTGGGCCCGCGCGACGCACCTCGCCAGGTGTTAACCCCTTCGCAGAGGCGCTCCCAGCAGAATTCCTTGCGGCGCGACATGCCGCCACAGGCATCGCCCTTCGCTCGCCAATGAATTGGCGGAGTTCGGGGGCCAGATTGAAACTTGCACGACCCAACCGTTGTCGGGTCTTGCTGCCGCAGTCGCCGACCGCGCGACACAAACAGCAAATCGAGGCAGGAGATCCAGCGCGCTCTTGCCCATGTCGACGCTCGGATCTCCGAGGGTCGATCGATTCTGGATCAGGCCCAGCATCAAGTCGACCGTGTGGGGCCACGCCGAGGTGCCGACTCCACTGCCGCCCAGACGCCGCGCGACGATTTACTCGCCATGGAGGCGCAGCTCGTGAGCGCCAGGGACGCGGGCGCTGCCGCTGTCGGGACCCTGAGCGACGAGATCCTGACAGTACGACAGGTTTTGGCCATGGAGCTACATGGGGCCACGGACCAACCGCTCCGTGATAACCTCACTGCGCTTCGCGATCGCGTTGATGCGACCACTGCCGACCTCCATTCCGAAAGTAGCGCAACTGCGTCCGAGTTGCACGGAAAGCTGTGCACTGCCGCAATGACGATTGTTCAACGCATTGATGCATCTGGGGGACATGTGCCAGCGCTTGAAAACCGAGTCTCCACGGTCGAGCAGCAGCTACCTGATCTGCAGGCTTTACTGGCTGAGTTTCGCTCTGCGCGGGCCCAGACTGCTTTGTCGCTTCCGCGCTGGCAACATCCCTAATTGCTAACTGTACTCTCGCCTCAGCGCAGGGCGCGCTGGCCACATCCCGCATTGGGAACGGTACTTTTTGAGCCGACCCCATCCCTGGCTATGACGTTACCGCGCGAGCGCCAGCCACATTCCTGATTTGAACTGGCGCTCCCGCCCGAGCGCTGGCCGCGTCCCTCTCTGACGGTGATGACGTCGCCTGCGCGCCGACCGCGTCCTCCATTGGGAACGGGGCCCCCGCCTCCGCGCCGGCCACCCCCCGTATATCGGACGCGGCGCGGCCGCTCGAGCGCCAGCCGCGGTTTTGATTGGGAGCGGCGCCCTCGCCTGAACTGTGGCCGCATCTTTGAAAGGCATCCGTGCAGTCGCTTGCGCATCGGCAACATCCCTCGTCTCGAACGGTACTCTCGCCTCGGCGGTGTGTGCGCTGACCGCATCAGTCACTCGGAACGATTTTGTTGCCTGAGCGCCGACCCCCTCCCTCATTCTCACTGGCGATGGAGCTGCAGCTCGAGCGCCAGCCACGATTTTGATTGGGGGCGGTTGTCTCGCTCGAACGGTGGCCATATCCCTGTCTGGGATTGGCGCTGTCGCTTCCGCGCTGGCAAAATCCCCCCTTCCGAGAGGTGCTCTCGCCTCGGCGCCGGGTGCGCCGGCCGCGCCCCTTATTGGAAACGGTTCCCCTGCCCCAGCGGCAACCCCACGCCTAATCAGCGATGGCGCTGCAGTTCGAGCGCCAGGCACATTCCCCATTGGGGTTGCTGCTTTCGCCCGCGCGATGACCACATTCACGTGTAAGGTTGGCGCTGTCGCCCGCGCGCTGGCCGCGCCCTACACTGGGAACGTGAGTCCCACGTCAGACACAGGCACCTATGTAATGGGATATGGCGTTGCCGTTCGAAGGCCAGCCGCGATCTTGATTGGGGGCGGCCCTTCTCGCCCGAACGATGGGCGCGCGCCGGGCGAGTGCCGGCGGGGCGGCGTCATATTAAATACCTGGCGTCATGGTCGCGTTCAACGCCGGGTCCACTGCCGGCGAGGGCGGCGTCAGCGGGGACCCTGGCGCCAGATTGAGGCGGGGGCTTGTAGCTGCAAATCGATCAAACTGTTGCAGCTGCACTGCCGCGTTGCTGGCGCGGAGTCGGCTATGATAATGCGATGCGCACCATCGAGCGATGTCAGTCCCTCGGAACGCATGAACTCGCCAATCTGGAGATTCCCCAACTTGTCCAATCATAGCAAAATCTGATCCAGAACAGCCTGATTCGCGACCTATCGCCTCGCCGCGCGAGCGGCCACTCGAAGAAACACCAATGCCGTCCTCGAGCGCGTCGAGATCTATCATTTCATCCTTGAGGACGTCGCAAAAATAGTCGAGTCCGCTGCCGCCGCCGGCGCGCAATGGCCCGAACCGCTCGCCTGTGCAAACCGCAGCGGGGTGGGCCGCGGTGAATGTTGTGTCAAGTCGCATCCACATCCAGAAGTGACGCCGAGAATGCGATCTCACGTCATTGCTTACGCACGCAATCTTCGCGGCATGGCGTCGCCCCTGCCCGCGACCCCCACCGCGTGGCAGCGCCGCTGCGCGGTTTGCTGTGCGCGGCGCGTCAAACGGCAGGTTTTTCAAACAAGCTCGAGCCAGCGCGCTTGGGAACGGGGGGTGGGTGGGGGGCCGAGAGAGACTCGCCGCCCTCTTCCTCTTTCTCCACCTCTTCACCTTCTCCACCTCCTCCGCGTCGTCTTAAGCGGTCCCCCCTGCTTCTCCAATTTCGTCGCAGACAGAGTTTTCGCCTTCGGCGTTGGCGCCGCCGGCCGCGAGGCCTCCCAATAGAACAGGAGCAACCATGCAGAGGAGGAGCAATGAGGAGCCGCAGGAGGAGGGGGAGCAAGGCGGAACAGCCAAAATACTCGCACAACAAACCGGAGGAGCAGCAGGGGGGGAGCAAGGAGGAACGACCGACGAGGGGCGAGGCCCGGAAGCCGCGCCCGGCGTCGTCGTCGCCGTCGCTTGGTAGGGCCGCCGCCGCCTACGACGACGACGACGGGGGCGGGCGTCGCCAAGGTGGCGCCCAGGGGGGCGTCGACGAGCCCGCCGATGGGGGGCCGCGACGGGGGCGGTCGCCACGGAGGGGTGATCGGTGGACTGCTGGTGGCGCGGTTCCCGCGAAAACCCGCGCGCCCCGGCGGCGGCCCCCTGCCCTCGCGCGGGGGGGCGCCAAAAGGGGCCCGCCCCCCTGCCCCCGCGGCCCGCCGCGGGCCCCCATCACCCCCCCCCTCCGCTGCCGACGGGAGGTCGCGACGGGGGCGGTCGTGGCTGGGGGGGGGTTCGCGGCGGGGGGGCGACGCGGGCTGCCGGTCGGCGGCGGCCCCCTGCCCTCGCACGGGGGGTGCGCCGAAGGGGCCCGCCCTCCCGCGGTCCGCCGCGGGCCCCTCCCCCGCCGCCCCTCCGCCGCTGCGTTGGGGCCGCGGCGCCATCGGCATCCGTTTTGGCTCGAGCGCGGCGCGCCGCCCTCGGGCGCCAGCTCGGAGGCCGCGCGCGCGGGCGCGCCTACAGCGCGCGCGCGTTTGCGGCCGCCCGCCGAGACGAGGCCGACGTCGCGGCTCTGCATGCCGAGGAGGAGGAGGAGGAGGAGGAGGAGGAGGAGGAGGAGGAGGAGGAGGAGGAGGAGGAGGAGGAGGACCTCCAGGAGGAGGAGGAAGAGGAGGAGGAGGAGGAGGAGGAGGAGGAGGAGGAGGAACGGGAGGAACGGGAGGAGCGGGAGGAGAAGAAGGAGGGGGAGGAGGAGGAGGAGGAGGAGCGAAGGCTGGCCGAACCCGGAACAACGCGGAAGAAGTCCAGGCGCGGGAGCGCGCCGCCCGCTGGGAGCAGCGAGCGCGGACTACGAGGGGCCGGCGAAAGAAAACGAGACGGGGAGCTGGAGGGGGCTGGCCGGCGCGCCGAGCTGCCGGACGAGGCGCCCGCGGGCGAGGAGTCGGAGGAGGAATAGGGTGCAGACGGGGGGGGGGGCCAGGGGGCGGCGCGGCCGGAAGTGGGCGACGGGGATGGGGCGGCGGAGGCCGCAGACGGCCGATATAAGGCGCGCCAGGGCGAGCTCGGTCGGGGCCGCAGGAGCCGGCGCGAGCCGGATTTCGGGGAATAAACAATGGAATAACATTCAAACTCGGAGGTCGGCGCCGGATTTCTCGGATCGGCGCTGGGCCCCCCCCCTGGCGGCGGCGCCGCCCTCAGCGCGCCCCGCGCGCCTGGGGGGCGGGGCCCAACGTCGGCCCGAGAAGTCCGCGCGGACCCTGAGTTGTTGCGTTTATGTCATTGCGCGTTTCCTTCGGATAGGTGCACCCCCGCGCCGTCGGCGCTTCAGCTCGCCAGAGCGCGGCAGAAGGCGACCTCGCGGGGCCGCCGCTTCGTCGGCCCCGCGCCGGGAGGCGAGGCGGCGCGCGGCGGGGCCCCCGAGAGCACAGCCGGCAGGGGGCGCCCCAGACCTGAGGCGCCTGGAGACGAGCTTCGCCGCCGAGCTTCGCTTTTTTGCCGCCGCGGCGGCGGCCGCCCAGCCGCCTGCCGCCGGCCGAGGGCGCGCCGCCGGCCGAGGGCGCAGTCGCCGCCGGGCGCTTGGGCCGCCAGGCGCCTGCGCGGAGGACGCCGCCCCGGACGCAGAGGCGGCGCGCCTCATGGGCGTTTGGCAGCGGGCCCAGCCGAGCGCCGCGCCGCGGCGGGCAGCGGGCGCCGGCGGCGTGCAACCAGGGTTTTTGTTTGTCATCCCCCCTCCCCCCCCCTCTCCTTCCCGCCCCTTTGCTCCTTCCCCGCGCAGGGCGCTCGCCGCGGCCGCCGGCCGCCGGTCCGGCGTCTGCGCGGCGGTTCCTGCGCTCGGACGGCCAGGTCAGACTCGAGGGGGCCAGATCCGACCAGGCCGCTGGAAAAGACTCTTCGGCGCAACGCGCAGGCGGCGGCGAAAAGACACAACGAGTGGATCGAAGTCAGGGCCATCTGCGGCGCAGTGCCGCTTTGGTGGCGGCGCCGGCAACGATGCTACTGCGCTGTAGTTCCCTTGCCGCAACATCGTCGAGCAATGCGAAGAGCGCCCAGTCCGCCGTGGACAGGTCACTGAAGACCGCGTGAATCGCGGCGAACGCCCGTTCGCCCTCGATGACTTTCACCGCGCGGCGGGCGTGCTCACCCGCAGCGAGGAGGGTGGATTCGGAGGGCGTCGGGCTCCAAACCCCGGGGCCGCGCCTCGCCATCAGCGCGTGGCACTCGGCCGCGTGACCATCCTCGCCCCGAAAGTTGAGGAGAATGATCGTGACGGCGCGAACTTGCAGCAGCTGAAAACGAAACTGCCAAGGGGGGGCGACCTGGCGAAGGGGAAGAATGCGGGCAAAACCACGGGCAAGGGGATTGATCCCGAGTCCGCCATGGGCGCCGCCTCCTCTTCCACCTCGGGCGCTGCCACATCTGGCGATCGCGCCGCAGGCGGCGGCGACTGGCGCGGCGGGCGCACGCCGGCCGCAAAACCTACGGGGGCGGCAGGCACCAGGGCGCCGACTACGCCCCCGCGCCAGCCGAGAAGCTCGGCCCGCAAAACGCTCCAGGAGCGGCGCGCGCAGGGGGACTCCCATGGCGCGGTGGCGTCATAACCTCGAGCAGCGCAGCGATGGCAGCCACGGGCACTGGTCGCATTTCATCAACCAGTGGATCTACGTTGACGAGAACGATCGCCATTGTATCTGGAACACGGCCACGCGGGCGATCAGCGACTTCGACCGCCAGGGAAATCGCTATTGGGGCCCTGCGTTCGACGATTCACAGGCACTCAGGCGTTAGTAGCGTTGGCGGTCGGGCTCAATGCCCACGACTCACGGATCGATGTTGCGTCGTCTTCTTCGCGAGATATGCTGAGAGCCGTTATATTACCATGTTCTTGCCATAGATGCGATAAAACATGAGTTTCTGGCAATCGGCATGATTGGGGCCCCGGCAGAACTATTGACGCGACGACCCGTAAAATGCAACATTACATTCTTCTGGTGGCCATTTGGATATAGTGGCAATCGATTGCTTATGATACGTTGTCCATCTGCTGTCGCGACCAGGATTGAACGGGTGCCCGAACGCTTACCGACATTATGCAGTCGCCATAGCAAAATGCAGCAGTTGAACACGATAGTGACTGACTCAAACCTTGCACAGCTTTGGTTGCCTCGATCGCACCCACTCATTATCGACAACGCCCAGCGCGAATCACCGCCGCCCTCTGCCCCCTTTGGAAGCGCCGCTGCGGCCGACAGCTGGGCCAGAGCTCGGCCGTGCCATCGGGCCAGTTGCCCCCCGAGTCCGTTTGGAAAGACTTGAGGAACGCACGGGGGAGCAAGAAGAGGAGGGGTTGAGGGCGAGGAAAAAAGAGGAGGAGGAGGGGAGGAGGATGAGGAGGAGGAATAGGAGGAGGGGGCTTCGTTGGCGTTTCCTGGGGCACTCTTGGGACCCCCTTGGGAACTTTCCGGGGGCCTCTTGGACGATTATGTGGGGCCTTTGGGGTTTTCTTGGGGCCTTCTGTGGCCGTGCGAGGGCGTTCCTGATTTGTCTGGCGCCGGCGGGGGCCGTCTTGGGGGCTTGTCTTGGACGCGTGGGGGTTTTCTTGGGGCGCGTCAGGGGCTCTTAGAGGCCATCTTGGGTGTCCTGGAGGCCTCTTGGGCCGTTTTGGTGCCCTCTTGGGGCCATTCTGGGGGCCTCTCGGGCGATTGCGGGGGCCTTTTGAGCTGTCGGAATGCAGGGGAGTGGAGAAACGAATGCAACAATCCTTCAACAATCTTAGGAACATTTATGATTTTGGCTTCTTCGCGCCCTCTTGGAAGACCTCCTGGGCGCCTTCTGGGCCGTCTTGGGGGCCTCTTGGGAGCCTCTTGGGCCGCCCTGGGCCATCCTGAGGCAATCTCAGGCCGTCTCGGGTGCATCTTGGACCGTCTCGGAGGCATATCGGGGCGTCTTAGCCGCCTTGGGCCCTCTCGGGGCCTCCTCAGGGGCCTCTTAGCCATCTTTGAGGCCTCGCGGGCGATAGCGGGGGTTTCTTGGGCCGTCTTGAGCCGCCAGAATGTAGGAAAAGAAACAATTGCCAAAGTCCTCCAAAAACACATGGAAAATCAAGGAGAGTGGCTTCTTCGGGCCCTCCTGGTGGACCTCTTGGGGGCCTCTTGGGCCGTCTTGGAGGCTTCTTGGGGGCCTCTTGGGCCGTCTGAGGCCATCGGGGGGCCATCTGAATCCGTCTTGGGTGCAGATTGGGCCGTTTGGGATGCATTTTGGGGCCATGTTATCCGTCTTGGAGGCCACCTTGGGCGTCTTGGAGGCCTCTCGGGCCGTCTTGGGGCCCTCGTGTTTTTTTTCCCTCCCCCGCGTGCTTCGCGGGGCTCTGGTTTTCTCCCCTGCCGCGCCGCACCCGCGACGCACCCTCGACGCTCACCTCGCTCTCCCCCCTCCCCCCCTCGCAGCACAGCTCAGACCGCTCAGCTCAGCTCAGCTGGGCTCAGCACGGCACAGCTGAGCACAGGTCTGCTCAGCTCAACTCAGCACATCACAGCGCAGCGCAGCTCACCGCAGCACGGCACAGCACAGCACAGCCCACCGCACAGCAGCACAACACAGCGCAGCACAGCATAGCACACAGGACTGGCGCGCAGGGCACGGCACGGCAGAGCGTTGCAGGGGTGACACTTTCTCGACACCAGAGAGGGTGCGCAGGGCGTGGCCCCTAGCAGGCGTGGCACTTCTTCGACGCCACAGGGGGTGCGCTGGGGGTGGGGGCCCACCGCGGTCTCTATACGCGCCAATGTCGCAGGGCCTAGCAGGAGTACGTCTCCTCGACGCCAAAGGGGGTGCGCTGGGGGCGGGGGCCCACCGCGGTCTCTATACGCGCCAATGTCGCAGGGCTTAATTCTTTACGCTTTGCGTATCCCCACCAGCCCAGCTCACAACAGCAACTCTTGCGAAACATGCCGACAGTCGTGTTTTTCAGGCGTGTGTCCGCTTGGCCCCGCATATCTCCCCTGTTCCTCCTTCCTCCCGCCTCCTTGTACATCCTCCTTGTGGGGGGAGCGGGAGAAGGACGAGGCGGAGGAGGAGGGAGAGAAAGCGCTCCTCGTGGTTTGAGTCGTTTGGGGTTTCTCGTCCTGGTGTGAGTCGTTCGGGCCCTTCTTCCTGGTGTGAGTCGTTCGGGCTCTTCGTGGTGTGAGTCGTTCGGGCTCTTCGTCCTGGTGTGAGTCGTTCGGGCTTCTCGTGGTGTGAGTTGTTCGGGCCCCTCGTCCTGGTGTGAGTCGTTCGGGCCCCTCCTCCTGGTGTGACTCGTTCGGGCTCCTCGTGGTGTGAGTCGTTCGGGGCCCTCGCCGTGGTGTGAGTCGTTCGGGCTCCTCGTGGTGTGAGTCGTTCGGGCGCCTCTCGTCCTGGTGTGAGTCGTTCGGGCTCCTCGTGGCGTGCTGGTGTGAGTCGTTCGGGCTCCTCGTGGGGCCTCTTGGGGGCCTCTTGGAGGCTCTTGGGGCCTCTTGGGGGCCTCTTGGGGGCCTCTTGGGGGCCTCTTGGGGGCCTCTTGGGGCGTCTTGGGGCCTCTTGGGGGCCTCTTGGGGGCCTCTTGGGGGCCTCTTGGGGCCTCTTGGGGGCCTCTTGGGGGCCTCTTGGAGGCCTCTTGGGAGCCTCCTGGGGGCCTCTTGGGGCCAGCTTGGGGTCTCTTGCGACCTCCTCAGAAGCGCAAGTGAGCGCTGCCCCCTGAGAAGGACACAATGAGCCCACAACCTTCGTAAAATCAATGATTTTGCTATGAAGGAAGAGGAGCGCTGCCCCCGCAGAAGGCCAAAATGGGGCCGAAACCGTAGTATAATCAATGATTTTCGCTTCAAAGAAGAGGAGAGGGTTTTTTCTCCTCCCCCCCGTCGGGACCAGAATCCTCGTGAGGGGTGTCGTTTTTTAGCCCTCCCAGGAGTCGAAATCGACCCCCTCTGACGACCCGCGGCCCCCCCTCTCCAGGCCCAGGGGGAGGGGGTAGGTGGAGGGGCAAACCCTTCCCCGAAGGGGAAGAAGGGGGGTTGAGGACAGAGAGAGCTCGCTAAACCACTCACGCCCAAAGGGCTGGTGGGAGTAGTAGTAGTGTGAGTCGTTCGGGGCCCGCGTCGTGGTGTGAGTCGTTCGGGCTCCTCGTGGTGTGAGTCGTTCGGGCGCCTCGTCCTGGTGTGAGTCGTTCAGGCCCCTCCTTGTGGTGTGAGTCGTTCGGGCTCTTCGTGGTGAGAGTCGTTCGGGCCCCTCGTCCTGGTGTGAGTCGTTCGGGCTCCTCGTGGGGCCTCTGGGAGCCTCTTGGGGCCTCTTGGGGGCCTCTTGGGACCCTCTTGGGAGCCTCGTGGGGGCCTCTTGGGGCCTCTTGGAGCCTCTTGGGGGCCTCTTGGGGGCCTCTTGGGGGCCTCTTGGGGCCGCTTGGGGGCCTCTGGGGGGTCTCGTGGAGGCCTCTTGGGAGCCTCCTGGGGGCCTCTTGGGGCCATCTTGGGGCCTCTTGCGACCTCCTCAGAAGCGCAAAGAAGAGCCACCCCTTGAGAAGGACAAAATGATGCCAAAACCTTAGTAAAATCAATGATTTTACTATGAAGGACGATGAGCGCTGCCCCCTCTGAAGTCCAAAATGGGGCCAAAACCCTAGTAAAATCAATGTTTTTGGCTTCACAGAAGAGGAGAGGGACTTATCTCCGGCCCCCCGTCGGGGCCAGAATCCTCGTGAGGGTCGTCGTTTTTAGCCCTCCCAGGAGTCGAAATTGACCCCCCTGACGACCCGCGGCCCCCCCTCTCCAGGCCCAGGGGGAGGGGGTAGGGGTAGGGGGAGGGGTAAACCCCTCCCCGAAGGGGAAGAAGGGGGGTTGAGGACAGAGAGAGCTCGCTAAACCACTCACGCCCAAAGGGCTGGTGGGATTAGTAGCAGGCGTGGCACTTCCTCGACGCCGCAGGGGGGGCGCTGGGGGTGGGGGCCCACCGCGGTCTCTATACGCGCCAATGTCGCAGGCCTAGCAGGAGTGGCGTTTCCTCGACGCCGCAGGGGGTGCGCTGGGGGTGGGGGCCCACCGCGGTCTCTATACGCGCCAATGTCGCAGGGCCTAGCCGGCGTGGCATTTCCTCGACGCCACAGGGGGTGCGCTGGGGGTGGGGGCCCACCGCCGTCTTTATACGCGCCAATCTCGCAAGGTCTAGCAGGAGCGGCATTTCCTCGACTCAAGTGGCGGTGCGCTGGGGGCGGGGGGCCCACCGCGGTCTCTATACGCGCCAATGTCGCAGGGCCTAGCAGGCGTGGCAGTTTCTCTGCACCGGAGGGGTGCGCTGCAAGCTCCCAGGGCGTGGCAGGCGTGGCATTTCCTCGACGCCACAGGGGGTGCGCTCGGGGTGGGGGCCCTGTGCGCCGCAGGTTCCCAGGGCGCGGCAGGCGCTGCATTTCCTCGACGCTACAGGGGGCTTGACAGCAGAGGGGGTACGTAGGTAGCGGAGCAGCCTTGACATTTTTTGGAGTCTGTATCTTGGGCAGTACGCACCGGTGCCTCAGGGCATAGCAGGCGCGGCATATTCCCGACACCACAGGGGGTGCCCACGGGGTGGTCTTTGAGCGCGGCCGCTATCCGTGACGGTCGTGCTCAAGGCGCATCGGCACGCAAGCTTGCTACCCGTGCCAGTCGCGCTCAGGGCACAGGGAAACGCAAACGCAGTGAGTGGTGTTATCATCAAGCATTTGTAGCCACCTTGGCTCATGCCGTCTCAGGCCGTTCGGGTTTGTACGCAGGCGCGCTCGCGCCAGTGATTGTTCGTCAAAGGTGCGGCGCCCGTCATGGCGCCCAAATGTGCCACGTCCGCGCCGCCGCTTCCGTGCGAGAAGCTCAAGGACTCAATGCCCGAAACATTCGCGACGAGGGTTCAAAACTCAGGGTTTGGCTCATATGATAATGGTAAGCCAAGACATAAGATTTGAAATAAGTATGTGGGGGTCCTCGGTAGCGTCATTTGGGGGTTTCTTGGGCCGTCATGGGACCACCTGGGAGACCTCGGTGGCGATCCTCGAGCGATCTTGGGGGCCGTCTCGGGCCATCTTGAGGCCATCCCATGCCGTCTCGGGTGCATCTTGGGCCGTCTTTGAAGGCATATCGGGCATCGTAGCCGTCTTGGAGGCCATTTTGGCAGTTTTGGAACCCTCTTGGGCCCTCTTGGGGCCTCCTCAGGGGCCTCTTAGGCCGTCGTGGGCCCATCTTTGAGGCCTCGCGGGCGGTGGTGGGGGCTTCTTGGGCCGTCATGAGCCGTCGGAACGCCGAAAAGAAGCAAATGCCAAAGTCCTTCAAAAATGCATGGGACATCAATGAGATTTGGCTTCTTCGGGCCCTCCTGGTGGACCTCTTGGGGGCCTCTTGGCCGTCTTGGAGGCCTCTTGGGGGCTTCTTGGGCCGTCTGAGGCCATCCGGGGGCCATCTGAGGCCGTCTTGGATGCAGATTGGGCTGTTTGGGATGCATCTTGGGGCCATGTTATCCGTATTGGAGGCCATCTTGGGCGTCTTGGAGGCCTTCGGGCCGTCTTGGGGCCCTCATCGGGCCTTTTTGGGGGCTTCTTGGGCCGTCATGGGGCCACCTGGGATGGGGGGCCTCTGCGGCGATCTTGGGGCGATCTCGGGGGCTTCTCGGGCCGCCCCCAGCCGTCGGAGTGCCGAGAAGAAGCAAATTCCACAATCCTTCAGAAACCGAAGGACAACCGCTGATTTGCGCCTCTTCTGGCCCTCCTGGTCGGGTGGCCGGCAGGGCGCGCCGGAGCCCCAGGGGAGGTTCTTTTGGGACAAACCAAAACCAAAACCGAGATCACCCAGCACGCCAGGCGCCCCTGCGATGAATCGACAGGGGGCGGCGGCCGGCGGGCATCAATCTTTGCCGATGGTGAATGTGCTCGTTTGGCGCGCACCAGCAGACGCACTAGACGACGCGCAGTTGGCGCGTCCATGTTGTGCAGTGGTTGGTGACGCTTGCGTGGGTGGCGCCGCGTCGTCGCCCATGGCGCAGCTGCGTTCCCCTTCACCCACTTGCCCCGCCCAGTCCTGCAGCGTGCGGAGACTGGGCGTCGTCGAAGGGTGCCGGGGCGTTTTTCGGGGGCGCACCCTCCGATGACGATCGGGCCGCGAGAGTGAAAAGGGCGCTTTCACTCTTTCACATCATTCTCCACTTACGGATGAGACGGTAGGTCGACCCTTCGGTTCGTAACCTCCGTTCGTTGCCCCCCTCGACGAATCGGGCAGTGGCGCGGCGTCTTGGCTTGCCTATGGGCCCACCAAAGAGTGCATTAATAACCTTTCGTGGTCTGCGCGAAATGTTTGGAGCGCGGTTCTGGCTGAGGCGGTCTTGTTTCAACGTATCGGGCCTACGGTCTAAGAACGTTGCTTTGGTTCTAGAACATGTTTGGATTCGACGAGCGCGTCGCGGCACGCCATGGGGAATGGCGGGGCGGTCGGTCCGCATTCATCTCCTGCTGCCCCCTTGATCAACGAGGGGCGCGTCGGACGGCGACGAGCGGCTTCCCGGCCCCGGGGTGCGCACCAGGCGCTGCGCCGCGCGCCTCGCCGAGAGCACCCCCCCGGGGGCGCCCGGGCCGCCCCGATCGGCCGCGCGAGGCCCGCGGCGCGCCCGAGAGCCGGGCGAGGAGGATCGGGTCGGACGAGGGGGTCAGGGGTCAGGGGCAACGATCGGGGGGGATAACAATAGTTATGGGGGACGCATCGGCCCCCAATCGCCGATTGATCGCCGACGGGGTCCTGGTGGCCCCAACCTGCGTGGGAACGTCCGGTTTCACTATCGGGGCCACGTCGCCGATTTGTCGGCGAAGTATCGCCGATTCCAGGTCGATGCGCCCCCCCCTAATTATGCCAATCCCCCCAGATCGCTGCCCCGCAGGGGGAAGGGGGGCACAACTGCGGAAGGGTCCGCAATCTGCTGCGCGCAACTGGCGTCGGCTCGCCGCCGCGCGCCGCCATCGCTGCGTTGGCGTCTCCGGCGCGGGGGGGCGCGGGGGGAACCAGCCGAGTGCATGAACTCATTCCTGTTGCCGTCGCCGCCGCCGTCGCCGCCGCCGCCGTCGCCGCCGCCGCCGCCGCCGTCGCCGCCGTGGTCGTCGTCGTCGTCGTCGTCGTCGTCGTCGTCGTCGTCGTCGTCGCTGGAATCACCACCGCACCGCAGTCGGCAGTGTCGTCGTCTTTCTCGTCGCCGCTCCGCGGCCGCTGCGGCCGTCGTCGTCGCCGTCGCCGCCACCGCGAGCGGCATCCTCGGCGCTGTCGGCCGCCCGCCAGGTTGCCGCGGGGGCCCCGCAAGGGCCACGCGGCGGTTCCGCGCCCAGGAACCGCGCGTCCTCGTCCGGGCGCGGCAGGCCCCCATGGGCGCCGCCGCCGCCTTCCGTCGCTGCCGCCGACGCCGCCTGCCGCGACCGCCGCAGACGCCGCTGGTGCCGCAAATGGCGGCCGCCGCCGCCGCCGCCCGCCATCGCCGTCGCTGCCGCCGCCGCCAGCCGCCGATGAGATTCGACGTTGCGAAAAATTTGCAGCATCGCGGGAAAAACACGACCCAGAGCCTTGGATCCTGACCGTCAGGTTGCACTTGTCGAGCCAGGTCGCTTTGGGTCGGTCCCAGGGCCCGACAGCGGGCGAAAACGCTTTGTGCCCGGACCCCCGACGTCGTGATTTTTCACCACGTCGACCCCCCGAGAGGATTGGACTCCTTCCCCTGGGACAAGTTTTTCATCCTGGGTTGTTTTCTGACGGTCCCGAGGCCTGGCGAGGGCCCCGGCCCCCGGATGCCAAAAATATGGACCCCGTCGTGATTCTTTCACGACGCGAGGGGGTCTGGGGTCTGGGCGCGAAAAGATTGCAGCGCCGGGATCTCATGGGACGTCGCGCCCCGCCGCCCGCAGTCGTCGTCGCCACGGTTCGTCGGGGCCTGGCAGGCCCCGGGGCGCCGGCGTGGCCGGGGAGGGCGGCGAGGAGCTGCCCGGGGGCGCCGCGTCCAAGGGCCGCGCGTCCTCGGCGGGGCCTGTCAGTCCCCGGAGCACCGGCAGGGGCCAGGAGTCGGGGTTCAACGTCAGGGGCGGTTCGAAGAAGGGAAAACACCATAAACAGAATTACCCCAGTGCGACCCTACTTAGAAGTTGGAGCCCCTAGGAAAGCAGCATTAGTTGCTATGCTATGCCATGCTATGCTGCGCTATGGTATGCTATGCTATGCTATGCTATGATATGCTGCGCTATGCTATGCTAAGCTATGCTATGCTATGATATGATATGATATGGCATGCTGCGCTGTGCTATACTAAGCTATGCTATGCTATGCCATGCTATGTTAAACTGCGCTATGCTATGCTATGCTATGCTGCGCTGTGCTATGCTGTGTTGCGTTATGTTATGCGTTGCTATGCTGGGCTATGCTATGATATGCTGTGCTGCGCTATGCTACGCTATGCTGTGCTCTGCTATGCTAAAGCTCAGCGAAGCTAAGATGAAGGTAAGCTAAGCTAAGCTAAACCTGAGCTAAGATGAAGCTAAGCTAAGCTAATATGAAATAAGCTAAGCTAAGCTAAGCTAAGCTAAGGGGACGTAACTGGGGGAACCGCGGGGCGGATCCTGGGGGAACCGCCCAGGGCGTCTTCCACTGCCCGGCCCTTTAAGCCCATAGAGTAAGAACCCTTCTAGGCAGAGCCTAGGTAGGGAATTTTCTGGCGCCCCGCGCGAATTTCTTCGATCCGCGCTAGGCCCCTCGGCGGCTCCGGCGCCGCCCGTGGCGCGTTCTGCGCGCCACAGGGAGATGGGCGCAGCGCGGATCCAAGAAATCCGTGCGGAGCTACAAGTTTATGTTTATGCAGTTTTTACTCCTTCTAAACGTCAAGGGGTGTAGGCTCAGGGGAAGGATGCCTCGATCCTAATCAACCTTCTCGTCTGTGGTTTTTCAGTCAGCCCTGCGGGATGCTCTCTACCGGCTGCGCCTTGCCGAGGGGCGTCCCAGGCTGCCCGGATCGTTCGGAACGGCCTC
The DNA here is from genome assembly GCA_963575745.1 of Prorocentrum cordatum. NCBI lineage: Eukaryota > Dinophyceae > Prorocentrales > Prorocentraceae > Prorocentrum > Prorocentrum cordatum. The sequence goes on along the minus strand of CAUYUJ010008002.1, from coordinate 333,915 downwards.
CGGAAAGCCTAGTTATGGCCAGAAAACAGGCGGGGAACGCGGGGGGTTTGGGCTCAGTGGGGGATGCATCGACCCCCAATCGCCTATTCGTGGCCATTTGGGGCCTGATATCCCACCATCCCTGGGAACCTGCGGATTCGGCATCGGTTACCGATCTATCGGCGATGCATCGACGATTCCAGCTCGATGTCTCAATGCCTAGGTCGCTCGCCCCCCCATCGCTGCCCTCACAGGAGGGCTGCCAGGCCCAGGGCCCCGCCGCGCTGTACAGGAGGTTCGGGGGACAGGAAACGGCGCGAGCGTACTTGGAAGCTGGGAAAAGGGACTTGGTCCAACCCTTCCGCTTTTTCCAGCCCTGGCCAGTTATCCTTTTTTTCCAGCCCTGGAGACCGCATTCCTACTGTTTCGGGTCCGCTCCACCACCTGCCAGTGTTTCCAGCCCTGGACACTTCCATTTTCACTTATACTTTCCAACTTCCGCTTTTCCCAGCTTCCTTGTAAATTTCCAAGGGTCCGCGCGGAGGTTCTCGGGTCGGAGCGGGGCTTCCCTGGCGGCGCCTCCGGCGCCGCCCCCTGGGCGCGCTCCGCGCCCCGGGGGGGGGGGGGGTCAAGCGCAGGTCTAAGCAATCCGCGCGGGCCTCTCCCGAGATCCGACTGCGCGAAAAGCCGAAGAACCGTCAGGAGTCACGACAGGAGCCCTGCGCCCATCCTTCCGCGCCATGTTTCGACCTGGATCGATCCGCGAAGACGCCCGGCTCGCAGGAATCGAGGCGCCGGGATCTCAGAGCCGAGTCGCCGTTTCTGTCTGTGCCGCATCTTCCCCTCGAGGTGGCTGGAGGAGCACAGGCCGCCGGGCCCCGCGGGCCCCGCGCGGGAGGGCCGGGTGCGGGGCGCCCTCGCGGAGCGGACGAGCGGCGGGAAGGGAGCCCCGGGAGTCGGGGGGGGGCGGCCAAGAGGGGGGTGATGATGAGGGAGGGGTGGATATCCTCAGACGTGGGGCGTCTCGAAAAAATTGGAACGGAGGTTTTTCTTAGTTTTCGGCTTCTCAGGGCCCTCGCCGGGCCTCGGGACCGTCGAAAAACGAACGGGGACGAAGAGCCGGTCCCGGGGAAGTGGTCGGGAGGTCGGGGGCCCGTGTCTCGAAAAAATCGGAACGCCGGATGTTTTGGCCATGGCTGGGGCCATGATATATCCCAAGATTTCACGGCGCCTCTTCTTATCTAAATCCGTCCCCGCCCCCCCTGCCTGGGTCGCGCAGATGCCGCCGGCCGTGATATGCGCCCCCCCTCTTGGACGCCCCCCTCTTGGCCGGAGGGAAGGGTCCACGGAGTTGATCTCGAACGACTTCGTGGGTGAAGTCGCAAGAACGGGGCCCTGTCGGACCGGGTTAGGAACGAGGATAGATAACTCCATCCCAGAGCGTTCCGTATCGCTTTCAAAGCATTCCAGAACGCTCTGAGAAGGCCGCGGCGCCCGAGACATCCTCCAGAGCCGCCGGATCTCGGAGATTCTCGATTTATTATCACACGATGTTATCGTCGTCTTGGCTTCGTCTTACCCTGAGTGGGAGAAGAGAATAACCGCATACACATGGAATGCCAGATCTTCGATAGTTTTTCCCCACACAGGCCCTTGCATTCAGGGTTTCTTCTTCAGCTTCTTTCAGTCATTTGTTTTGTATTCCGTGGCTTTCGCCACGTTGCCGCCCGTGCCACCTCGTGGGCGCCCCGTGTCGTGTGTGGCCTGGGTTTCTAGAGGATTCGCCACGTTGCCGCTTATGCCGCCTCGTGGGCGCCGCGTGGGTGTCCCGTGCGCTGATTTTGCACCACATAGCCAACACGGCATAGCTTACACCACATAGGTTGCACCCCATGGTCACACCACATACCGTGCACAGTACAGCTTACACCACATAATTTACACCGCATAGCATACACGATGTATCTTACACGACAGCTTACGCCGCATAGTTTTCGTGTCGTCGCTGCTTTAGCCCCCGGCTCACGGTGCAGGCCCCGCGCCAAGAGGTGGCTGCAGGAGGCGTGGGCCGAGGAGGAGGCGCGGCGCCAGCCGCAGCTCTCCGCGGGCACCCGCAGGATACTGAACAGCCAGGGGCTCCAGCGGTCCGCGGGCGACGCGGTGGTCCACGAGAGGCTCGGGCACGACAAAGTTGTTCTGGCCACCCCTTTCTGTGAATATCGTGGGCTGCCGAAACGGTGTGGTGACCACCGCGTAGTGAGTCAATGGGGATCCGAGGTCACCGCTCGGTTTTGGGACTCGGGCCGTCCTCCGAAGACGTCTCGGGTGACGGGGGCCTCCAGGGCCCCGAAACCGTGCTGTGACGGACCTCGCGGTGAGGTCTCAGGGGTTTCGAGGTCACCGTACTGTCTGTCACCATGCGGTTATGGGGCCCCAAGAGGCTCGAGCATGAGAAGACTATCTTGGCCACCCCTCGCAGGGACCCCCACCTTTTCTCGCTGTGAAAAAATATCCCGTCGGGCAGGTTTGGGCCATTCTAGGCTTTCGGGGGCCTTCAACGGACCCTGGGACCGTCAAGAAACGACTCGGGATGAAACCCGGTCCTGGGGAAGGGGACCAGACCTCCCGTATGTCCATGGTGAAGAAAAAGCGCGGCGTCGGAGCGACCTGGCGAGCGACCCAATCCTTCGCAGCTGCATGTAACTTTGATGCTGGACCTCCCCTTCGGGGTCCGCCGAGAGGCTGCAATCCTCGTGAGGGGTGTACCGCGCTGAGAGCGGTGCCGCCTCGCGGTCGCGCCCACTGAGACCGCACGTGGATTTTCCTGTTTGGGCCACGAAGTCTGAGGGGTGTGCGGAAGTGGGCGCCATACCGCCTTACATCGGCGCCCGTGCGCCAAAGTGGGTTCAGTGTCGTCGCGCGTCGGCACCCACTGCGACCGTAGATGGAATTGCGTAAGTGGCAGACGTGCCATGGGTGTGCCGACGTGGAGGCAGGGCCGCCGTACGTCGGCGCCCACTGTTACCGCATGTTGATCTTCATGCGGCGGCGCCAACTGGGACCGCAGATGGAGCTTGCGCATGTCAACTTGTGATTAAAAATGATGCCCCCCCCCGTGGGCCTGATGAATAGGCCTTGCGGGGCGTAAAACAATTTTGGAAATCATGCGACCCAGGGGATCGTCACGGGCGCCGCCGAGTGGATCGTGTACCCCCCTTCACGGCAGACTCAAAAATGTTGTCATTCGTAGAGAATGCTTATCCGTAAGGGCTTCGCCCCCTGCCGCCGGCCCCCTCTCTCGGAGAATGGGCCATTGGAAGAGCTAAGTCATGAGGCCTTGGCGCTGTCGTGAAGCAGTATCGAAACTTCATGCGAAGCCGATTCGCAATCAGCAAAACCAACTGATCACAAGAGGGGTTACCACACCTGGCGATTGGTAAGACGTGTATGGTTTACGGGCTTGGTTACCACACCTTGCGATTAAAGGGCCGAGGGAGTTCTCGCAGTTTGGGTTACCACGCCTTGCGATGGATGTGCGTGAAGGGTGGCACCGAATTTCAGAAATGTGGCAAATCCCCTGTGTTTTTGGACCCTGACCCCGCGGATCTGCGTGAGGGGTGGCACCGAATTTCAGAAATGTGGCAAATCCCATGTGTTTTTGGACCCTGACCCCGCGGATCTGCGTGAGGGGTGGCACCGAATTTCAGAAATGTGGCAAATCCCCTGTGTTTTTGGACCCTGACCCCGCGGATCTGCGTGAGGGGTGGCACCGAATTTCAGAAATGTGGCAAATCCCCTGTGTTTTTGGACCCTGACCCCGCGGATCTGCGTGAGGGGTGTCGATTTCGAGCCCCCCCAGCAATTCAGACAACGCGCCCAGGAGACGCTAAAAGTCTTGTTTGGGCCTCCCCCCCCCTCGCGCGGTCAATCAACTAGTTACAGTAACCAGCAAGAAGCAGTAACCAGCAAGAAGCAGAACTGTAACACTGGAAACTACAAGCTACAACTGGTACTGGAAACTGCGAACCCGCGCCTACAGCCTGGTGGCCCCACAAGGGGGCCGGCGGATTTATCTCGCATGCGTGCGAGGCTTGTTACTGACGTGTCACAGTCGTCGTCGTCGTCGGGCCTGCGCAGCACCCGATACACCCCCCACAGGGCATCCTCAAGGCGTCGACGACGTTCGTTCGTCATCTTCTTCGTCGCCGTCGTCGTCGCGTTGTCGTTGTCGTTGTCGTTGTTATCGCCGTCGTCGTCGTCGTCGTCGTCGCCAAGGTCGTCGTCGTTTTCATCGTCGTCGGCGTCGCCGTCGTCGTCGTCGTAGTCGACTCCAGTTGGAGTCGCAGCGCAACACCCCCCTCTTGAGGCCTCCGCAGTGCGTCGTCGTCCGTCGTCGTCGTACTCGTCGTCGTCGTCTTCCTCGTCCCTCGTCGTCGTCGTCGTCGTCCTCGCCGTCGTCGTCGTCGTCGTCGTCGTCGTCGTTGTCGTCGGCGTCGTCGTTGTCGTCGCCGCCGTCGCCGTCGCCGCCGTCGCAGTCGTCGCAGTCGTCGTCGCCGCCGCCGCCGCCGCCGTCGTCGCCGTCGTCGTCGTCGCAGTCGGCCTGCCCCGACCCGAGGAGCATCCGCAGTGAGTCGTCGTCGTCGTCGCCGTCGTCGTCGCCGTTGTCGTCGTCGTCGTATTGTCTTCGTTGTCGTCGTCGTCGTTGTCGTCGTTGTCGTCGTCGCCGTCGTCGACTGCAGCGGGGCCAGCAGCGCAGCACCCCCTTTCTAAGGGTATCCGCAGTGCGCATTCGTCCGTCAACGTCGTCGGCGTCGTCGTCGCCGTCGTCGCCGTCGCCGTCGTCGTCGTCGTCGTCGTCGTCCTTCGTCGTCGTCGTCGAGTGCACTGGGCCTACGCAGCAAACTATCCATGGGGCATACGCAGTGCGTCGTCGTCGTGGCCGTCGTCGTCGCGTAGTCGTTGCCGTCGCCGCCGTCGTCGCCAAGGTCGTCGTCGTCGCCGTCGTCTTCGTCGTTGTCGTCGCCGTCATTGTCGTCGGCTGCAGCGGGACTTGCAGCGCACCCCCCCCATTGGGGTATCCGCAGTGCGTCGTCGTCCGTCGTCGTCGTACTCGTCGTCGTCGTCGTTGTCGTCGTCGGCGTCGTCGTTGTCGTCGCCGCCGTCGCCGTCGCCGTCGTCGCAGTCGTCGCAGTTATCGTCGTCGTCGTCGTCGTCGTCGTGGTAGGACAGATTGCAGTGGTAGTGGAGGGGTGCGGAGGGTGGGAGAGGGAGGAGGAGGAACCCTTTCCTCCTACCGTTGCTGCTTCTCCCCACCTTCCCCCTTGTTTGTAGCCATGGCGGCACCGCCCTCCAGCTGAAGGACCTCTTTCCCCCGCTCCCTCGTTACCGCAGACTTGTGTTTGGCGGGACGCGGGAGTCTCAATCAGCTCCTCAACCTCCTTTTGAATGGCCGCTGGAAAGAGCGCGCGGTCTTTTAGCATTGCCGTTGCAATGGGCCTTGCGCGTGCGCTAGAGTTTTCTGTTTTTCTTTGAATGCATGTCCCTGCTATGTTGATGTAGCGGCGAGGCCAGTGCACGCTTTCCTCGCGCACTTCCCCAGCCGAGGCGGCGATTTTGCTTCCTATGTCGAGTTTTTAACATATCACGTCAGCGGGAGTGGCACGATGAACGGAGCTCAAAGTATGGCTTGCGAGGCGTCAGGGTCGGTGAGCGGAACATCCTGGACCCGCACGGCGGCTCAGAGTTTAAACACCTCGCTCCGGAACGGTAGCGGATGCAAGAGCATTGGACAAAGTATTGTTACTGGGCAAGCTGTCCTGGAATCGCTGATCAGAGCAGCCTCGACTTGTTTAGGGGTGCCGGCTGGAGGACTCTTCGTCGCCCTGGATGGGTTCACCAGTGTACCTCGCGACGCGCGCATACACCGGAACGGTCATATTGATGCGCTTGAACGTAGCATTGGCCAGGGGACCCATGGAATGAAACATGCTTTGCGGGAGCGCAAGATCAAAACCAACAGTCTCGCAGTCGATCTTCTATCAGAAGTCCCCCAGGAATTGTTGGAGAAGCGCGCCATGCTTTGTATGCGGTGTCCCCTGGATTATCTTCCTGACGATGTTGAAATGCCGTGCAACAAATGCATGTCTTAAACCGCCCAGGAGGATAGAGGGACCACGTCATTCATAGCGCATCTTTTTACTTGTACGTGTTTTCATTGGGAGATTCTGGATGGCGAGCTATCTTTGACTTCCCAATCGAGTTGCAATAAGTGTTTGAAGAAACGGGCGCAACGCGGGAGTGTCTCCGGATCAGCACTTCACGCAAACTGTCGGTTGAGTTGGCGCGCGGGCTGGCTGAGATGGAAGCAACATCCAAACAGCCAAGAGTGCAGTCGCGCTTGCGCCAGATACGTGACGACATGCGTCGCTACTTATTTGTTGGCACGCAGGAGCTCATGCAGTCTCTCGAACAACATGCCGCCAAATGAAAAGCTTTATTTTGGGACGAGCGTTCTTATGATTCACCTAGCATACAAGTATGTGTGCCTGGCGAACATGTGCAACAGCTGATGAGGGAGATAGTTTCTGAGATTGCAATCTGTGTAATGAAGGGGGCAGAGCAATGTTTGGCAGTTCGTGGAGAGCACGATTCCTTGGACACCATTCTCGATAGCATAGGTGGTAAGTGTAAACGCAAGTCCGGATTCTGTTGAGCACTGGAGCCGGCTCAGGGCATGCGCCGGCTGCGCGCATTCGTCCACGATTTCGAACGCATCCATTTGCAATCTTGATATGACCCATGGGTAGTTGGATTCTTTCGGGGTGCAAGCTCATTTCCGAGACGCTCGTACAATTTTTTGTCCCAAAATCCATCATTAGCGCGTTGTGCGGAACCCAGTGGTTGTTGAATATTGGTGTCGCCATGTGCCCATTGCAGTTGGAAGCATTTGATGACACCAAGTACGAGGAATCAAGAGATCATCTAGCACCAACGGCCCCAGAACGGACGCATCCAGACCATTCCAACGCGCCAGGCGCGTCACCGCTGCCCGATGCTTCGGCCTTTTGCGCGATGTTCTGAGGATGGCAAGAAAACTGTCTTACAGGAAGTGGTTGTCAACGTGGTTGCGAGTGAGAGTGATTCTTGTTAGTTGGGGCATGTCTTAGAACGCACCCATGCGACATTTGAGTTTGATTTGTTAGTCTTCTACGACCGGCTGCGCGCTGACACCCTTGAGCTCCCATTGCGTCGCGACGGCGGCAATCTGGCGCCAGTGCAAGTGAAGACGCTCGCAGAGTCTGGAGTGAGCAGGGCTTTGCAGGCAGATTTGGATTCAGCACGCAGCGAGGGCGATCAGTCATGCGCACGGGCGATCGAGGCTGGAGTCGGCCCCCCTTGTCTCGCGAGGCGCAGGTGAAGAGTGCGGCCCGCGAGCCATGGCCGTGGTCGTCGAGGCGCGGCGCGCCGATGGCAGGGCACGGGGTAAACCGCATATTGTCGGGAACAGGATTGCCCTCGGACGTTCGGCGGCCACCCCGAGTAAACTACGAGGGTCGGCCGACAGCTTTCGCGGCGCAAGTGGCCAGGGAAAAAAGTTGAATTCGCGGTCGTTCACCGCGAAGCTGCAAGGCTACGCCGCGGCCCGAAAGGCAGAAGGCGCTTCTTCTCTGGAGAAAGGTATTCGGGGCAGGGCGCGTGGAAGCGAGCGCGCGCTCTCCCGCGGCAGCGGGTGGCGAGTTTAGAGCTGCGCTTGCGCAAGCTGGTGCGAAACCCATCTTTCTCGGTTCGGGGCGACCCTGTCCGCGTGGGAAGGCAGGGGGCGAAGGAACTGCGCGCGCCAGTTATTTGCGCGCGATGCGCATGGGCACTCTTGACGGGGACTTGTTTGGAAGGATTCATTGGCGTGGGCGCAGGTGAAACGCGGCGCGAGATCGGGGGCGCCATGCGGAACCGGCTTACTACGTCTGGCCGCTGAAAACTGAATGACCACGACTGCGTCTCTATCGCCTGCTAGAGGTGTGGGGCCCGATGTTCCCTGCGCTGCGTAATATAACCTGCATTGCATAAGTTTTGCCCGATCGCGCCCAGCCGGAAAAGAGGATCGACCCCGTCCCATACATGGCAGATCGAATCGACGTTGTCGGTTTGATTGAGCCGCGTGCTTCAGTAGCTGCGGCTGACACTTTCTTCAGCCACATCCGCGATGTCACGGTCCTTTGCCATTCGCTGCGCTTCCGCGTTTCCAGGCGTAGCATTGCGCCTTTCGTCTCGCATCTCATTCGAATTGGATTGTCGGGCGTCGCCGCGGTGAGTTCGCACCGCTGGGGGCTGGTTGATAGCGCTGCGCATGTCTTTTGGCGCGAGTGTGGCGACTGTGTGCGCGCGCGTATCAACCTGTACCTGGAGAGTCATTTATCTGCCGCTCTCGCGCGGCAGATGCGTGGCCCCCGTCGCCCTCTGCGAGGGGGTTCGCGGCGTGCTCCCAGGGAATAGGGTCGGGCGCGCTTTAGCTGGCCATCGTATTTTTGCAGGCGCATGAGCAGCGCCCCGCGCCCTCTGAAGGGGCATGGCGCCCGGGGGCGCCTGTCCTAGAAGCCTGGCAGACGCTGCTGCATTTCGCGGGGGCCACGCGCGCCGGCGAGATTGAAGGCCATGCGTTTCGGAGGGTTGGAATCGCGCGGGAGGGGCAAAATTGCGGGTCAGCGAGACCTTCGATTTCGCTTGAGCGGGCGCTGCTTCTTCGAGGCACGCCCGCCGGCAGCGGGCTCATTCCATCGCGCGAGGCGCGCCTCGCCCAAACACTTCCGACCGCCCCCCCGCGGGCGCGACGTTTGACGAGGGACAGGGGGTGGGCGTCGTCGAATGACCCAGGTGGCTGTTCACGAACCAGTGTCGAACTGACTCATGCACGACGGCCCTCCTGAAAATCATTCGACGATTTAGTTCGCATTTGAGGGGGGCGCCGTCGTCGCGGACTCGCTGCGCCGCGCGAGTTCTGGGGCGCGGCGCAAGCCCGCGCCAGAGCTTAATTGGATCATTATGTCGGAGCTGCTAGACTCTAGACTCTCGACTCGCACGTTTGACATCGCCATTGCAATGCGCGGCCCGTGAACGCCGGCAAGTCGAACCGGCGCGCTGCGCAAAGTGGCTGCAGTTTGACCCCGATCTCGAGCTTTCTGCAAGCGCGGAGCGCGATGCTCAGCCAGATTGCGTTCGAGATCATACTGCTGAATAGCCATTGGAGTCGCGCGCGCGCGCCATGCGCGGATATTGTGCGCGAGCAGGCGGCTGAAGATGACCTGGCGAACTGTCTTGGGGGTGTCTTGGACAGCCGCGCTGGCGACGGATCGCCCGCTGGAGGCGCTTCGATGGAATCCAAACCCCATCCGTCAACGGTCTCGCAGCTGAAGCAACTTTGCCGCAGCGAGCGTTTTCAGACAAGCCGGCTCCGGGGCGACAGCGGCTCATTTTTATGAGACGCCGGGGTCAATTCTGCTAGACGGCGCGCGACGCTGGCAGGGGGTGCCGATGGAGCAACGCGGCATAATTTGAGCGTCCTCTGCGCGACCTGGGATCTGGACTCGAGCGCGACAGCCGCATGGGTGGGCATTTCTGACGTCATGTGCGTATCATTATCTCTGCCTGAGCATAAGCCCCCAGGCGCGCGCGGAGCGTGCTCGCGGTGATAAATTGCATGTTTCTGCGCTGGCGCCCGCGTTCATCGAGGCGTTATATGAGCTCGCGCGCGGGGGCGCTGCCGCGCCAAGTCGATTGGCCGACTTCGCGTGGCTTGCGCTTCCCCAGAAGGCGGGCTTCGACGCGCTGCGCCTCGTGCGCCATTTGGATTTGCAAAACGAAGATGCGAATATTCAAGGCCGGATATGAGCGCAATTGCTCGATCGCGCCGCCTCGGGGCAGCTCGTCAGACGGCAGCAGGGCTTCGTCGCGGGTGGTCATATCGAGCGCAATATCATCGGCATCTCGGCGGCCATTCCCAGTGCCCAGCGATGCCTATCACATTTGGCGCTTTGCGTTGTTTCTTGATCGCGCGACAGGGTTCAAGTGTCTCTCTCGGGAGTGTGTAGAGGCGGTTTCTGGGCGCGCTTCGTCTGCCGCAGCCGATCGCCCGGGGCATTTTCAAGCTGATGCATGGCCGCGCAGCGCGCCTGCGCTTCTCTGGACATGTCTTCCCGACATTCAGACTGCAAGCGGGGTGCAGCCAGGGGCATCCTCTCAGCGCGTTTTCGCGCAGCGTCGGAGTGGATCCGTTTCTGTACGAAGCCGCGCAACTGCCGGGGGTGGGCCATGTTTGTGGTTTTCGCGACGATTGGAACATCGATGTCGCCGGCAGAGCAGACACGGCGCACGTCGTCGAATAGGTGCAAGTTTCTGAGCCAGCCGCAGGACAAGTCATCAACAGAGCCGAGACACGTTGGATGCCCAACCGAACCCTTGCACAACATGAGTTGCAATGGTTGCGTTCGCTGTTGGAAGATCCCCGCTCTGCGCTGGCACAAATCTTTCGGTTTCCGGCACGGGCCTGGGGCGAGCGAAGCCGATGTCGTGGTTGAGCCAGCAGCCAAATTGAAGCAGAGGCTCGCTGTTCTGAGGCCAGCCAGCAGGTCTTGGCGCGAGGCCCCTCGCTTGGAACGCGTTTGCTCTGCCGCCGCCCCCGAGCATAATGAAAGTCCACTTCCTCAGCGAAGCTCCTTTCAACGGGGTTCGTGGAATTGGGTCGTCCTTCTTTGAGCGCGTGAGTTTGTGCCCTTTTTCCTGCGTGTGGCCCTGGTCGAAGCTGCGGGCCCGTGACTGGCGAATGTCGCACTCTGTTATCCACTTCGCTCCTGATAGAACAAGACTATTTGCCCGGCAAAGCAACTTAACAGCGATGTGTATAAGCATTTCTGTCCGCCTCGGCCTGCCTCAGCCTCAGCCTCAGCCTGCCTCAGCCTCAGCCTTCATCAGCCTCAGCCTCAGCTTGCCTCAGCCGCACCTTGCCTCAGCCTCAGCCTCAGCCTCAGCCTGCCTCAGCTTCAGCCTCAGCCTCAGCCTGCCTCGGCTTGCCTCGGCCTCAGCCTCCGCCTGCCTCGGCCTCAGCCTCACCCCCAGCCTGCCTCAGCCTCCGCGTCAGCCTCTCAGCCTCAGCCTGCATCAGCCTCAGCCTCAGCCTCAGCCTGCCTCAGCCTCAGTCTCAGCCTGCCTCAGCCTCAGCCTCAGCCTCAGCATGCCTCAGCCTCAGTCTCAGCCTGCCTCAGCCTCAGCCTGCCTCGGCCTCAGCCTCAGCCTGCCTCGGCTTCAGCCCGCGTCAGCCTCAGCCTCAGCCGGCCTCAGCCTCAGCCTGCCTCAGCCTCAGCCTCAGCCTGCGTCAGCCTCAGCCCCAGCTTCAGCCTCAGCTTGCCTCGGCTTCAGCCTGCCTCAGTTCGGGCATTCAAAATATGGCACAGGAGTGGTGTTCTGGGAACGCGAAGATCACGAAGTGGCCCACAGTTGGCTCCGGGCAATCAAAATATGGTACAGGAGTCGTGTTTTGGGAACACGAAGGGCACGAAGTGGCCTGCAGTTGGTTCCGGGCATTCAAAATGTGGCCTGGGAATTGTGTTCTGGGAGCACGAAGAACACGAAGTGGCTTGCAGTTGGCTCCGGGCATTCAACATGTGGCCTGGGAGTGGTGTTCTGGGAACACGAAGAACACGAAGTGACCTACAGTTGGCTCCGGGCATTCAAAATGTGGCCTGGGAGTGGTGTTCTGGGAAGACGAAGAACACGAAGTGGCCTACAGTTGGCTCCGGGCATTCAAAATGTGGCCTGGGAGTGGTGTTCTGGGAGCACGATATGTAGGAATCAATAGGAAACTATAGGAATCTATAGGAGTCATGGGGAATCCATGGTTCCCCGGCTTTTCCCGGCATCCGCCCAGACCCCCCTGGGGAGTCAAGATGCTTTCTTTTGAGCCCACTAGAAGCCTATCAGTCTTCGCTGTTAGGTAAAAAGAACAAGTTGCGCTGATTTTCGGCAGGCACGGCGAGCGCGCGTGATCTTGCGGCGCCAGCTGCAAGGTCAACCTTGCGACCGCCGTCAGCCCGCGCAGGTGCATTCGGAGCATTTTTAACGATCGCGGGGCACGCGGCGCCCAAGGCGCAGAGCGAATGTAATAACCCAAACAGCTCCGAAGCCAAGGAAGCTGGATGAGATAGTTTTTTTTTTGCGTCGCTGCCTCCACATTGCCGAGGCGAGGCTCGCGGAGCAGCAACGCTTGGCAGGATGCGGCCCAATGCGCGCGGCCTCCCCCGGGGCACTGTCGACCAGAATTTGCGGCAAATTCCGTCGAGTGATCCTGGAGAGCACCGGCTTACCATCATGGGGGAAATTCTGAACGGCGAGCTTACGTCGCACAGTATGGCGCCAGCAAGTGGTAATTATGTGGCACTGTTAACGTGGATTAGGTCAGCCACGGAGATGCATGCCCTGAGCTTGCATCTCTGCAACCAGTTTCCCCGCGCAGTACGGTCAACTCACGCCCCGTGACATGCCGTTCCGAAGCCTGATTCCGGGTGTTTGTTTCCTGCAGTGTGTTTTGGCGCTCAACAGTGCGGTTGCGCGCCTGCGCCGCTTGCTGCTGGACGGGAGGCGTTTCCGCCCCTTTGATGACATGGCCATGCGCGGCGCCAAGCGGTTGTGCAAAGACCCACGGTTAACGGCATCAACGGCGACGGATGCGCGCGCAGCCGCTCGAGCTTGAAGCGGGTGTCGTGGTCTATGCCTTTGACGGCGCAGCGCGCAACCAAGGCGCCGCAATCGAACGTCAGGCCTCATGCGATTGTTGCGGTATGTCGATGGAGCCCGCAAAGTCGACGCTAGTTCGCTAGTTGTGGTTGCTTGTTGGGGGGTGCTAGCCATTGCCATGCTGAGTACGCAGGCCTGTTAGAATGCATGCAGCACGCCAGGAATAACATCGCACCGTCTTTTGTGTCCCTTGTTGACTCCATTTTGGTAGGGAATCAGATACATGGCAAGGATGCAGAGCGCGCTCCCTTCGGGGACTGTATGAGATTGCGTTGGCATTGCTCCAGGCACTGCAGCTCGAGCCGGGCGTGCAATCGGCTCAGGTCCAGCATGTACATTGGGAGTATGATACCGATGCGGACGGCACGTGTAATGAAGTTCTGGAGGCCGTCGTCGCCAGCGCCCCTCCAGTGGCAGAGTGTTGCCGCGCGTGGAACCATTGGGGGCCGTAAGCGAGGTCTGCCTAGTACCCCCGCCGACGCTATCGTTTTAAGCTGGGGCGCGTGCGCATGGAACGCGATGCCGGGCGCAGGTTTCCCCCTTCCCGGCCCGCCCCGCGACTATCTCTGAGCGGTTTTGCGGTCTCCGCGCGGCGATTCCCACGCCGCGGTGAAGATAGGAGGGGTGCGCTTCTTGTGGGGGCGCTACCACAGCGAACCCCCTCAATCCAGATATCGGCACGTTGTGTCCGCATTGTGCCTTGTACCACACCAGTGCCGCCTGTCTCACAGGCACAACCCTATGATTCTATATGATAATATGACAGCTTTGATGCCAATTCTTCTGAACCTGGACATGGGCGCCGCCTCCAAGAGGTAATCCGTCACGTGCGCACTTTGCCGTTGCAGCGCATGGCTCTCTTTCGCCGCCGTATCACGAGTAACTCTTGGGACCGTACCAGGCGAGCAACTGTTCCTTGGCTGATTGCTGCGCTGAAAAATCCTGTCTGTACCCATTTTGGCCCAACCGCCCCGCTGTAGTGGAGGCGCTGCTGGCCCCTCTCCGCTGGAGCACGTCGCGCCTGTCGGCCTCCTGCTGTCGGCCAGGTGCTGGCGCTAATCACCGGCGCCGCCTTCGCGTGTTTACATGTTGCGGGCGCCCCCCCCCCGCGCGATTCGCCCAAGCAGCAGGACAATTTTGTGATTACGTTCACCTTCTGTTTTTGCGAATCACAAGCTGACATTAAGGGGCAAGGCACGTGCGAGGGATGTGCCGAAATAAGCGCGATGCCGCCATGCGTCGGCGCCCACCTCAGCACGTGAATATCCGTGCGGCGGCGCGCACGGAACGTGTAATGGGCGTGCCGAAATGAACGCGGTTCCGCCACAGTTCGGCGCCAACTGTGACCGCATGTGGATTTCCATACGGCAGCGTGCACGAAACGTTTGAAGGGTGTGCCTACATGGACGCGGTGCCGCCGTACATCGGCGCCCAGTTGGACCGCGCTTGGAGCTCCTCATGGTGCCACGAAGCGCGTGACGGGTGTGCCGAGGTGGGCGCGGTGCCGCTATGCGTCGGTGCTCGCTGTGACCGCAGGGGAAGCTCCCATACGGGGTCACGAAGCGCGTGAGGGGTGTGCCGACACGGGCGCGGCGCCGCCATGCGTCAGCGCAGGGTCTCGCAGGCTCTTGTGGCGCGCGCAGGCTACTTTTACGTTCGCGGCCTATCGTGGCGTTGACAGGTTCATTGCCCGTGCTCGCAGACATGGTGCTGCGCTCGCAGACGATTGTCGCACACGCAACGCCTGGCAGTTTTTGCGCACACGCGCTGGGTTCATTTGGTACTTTGGTGCTTGCAGGGCCGCGCAAGCTGTGGTAGTGGCATTGGTAGCAGAAGTAATGGCAACAGCCGCGCCAATAAGCATGGTATCAATAGAGGAGGAGGAGGAGGAAGAGAAGGAGGACGGATAGGAGGAGGAAGAGGCAAAGGAATTGGAGGGCGGAGCGGGGTGTCCTTGTAATCGTTGTTGTGGTTGTTTTGTGGTCGTGGTGATCGTTGTTGTGTTTGCCATTGTGGCTGTCGTCGTCGTCGAAACCGCCATGGTCGTCGGATTACTTTGGATCGTAGCGATAGTCGTCGTCGACGTGTGGTCGTCGTTGTGACCGTCGTCGTGACAGTCGCAGTCGTCGTAGTATTCGTAATCGTCGCGATCGTCATCATAATCGTCGTGATCGTCGTCGCGGCGTCGTTGTGGTCGTCGTCGTTGTCGTTGTGTGGTCGTCGGGATCGCAGTCGTAGTAGTCGTCCTGGTTGGCGTTGGTTTCCGGTCGTACTAGTCGTCCTTCCACTTAGTCTCGGGGCGGTTCTTTGGGAACCCCCAAACCGGGTGGTGAGATACCAGGTGGCGACCTGGAATCCCCCAAAAGGTCACCGCTGGGTTTGGGGACGTGTGACTCCTGGACCCACCAGTGTCCGGGACATCCTCGGAAAACCGCACGAGTCCCCAAACCGGGTGGTGACACCAAATCGCCCGAGACTCACCGCCAGGTGTTGTCACCACCACGTTTGGGGACTACCAAGTTCTGGAGGCCCTCGTCGCCGCGGCCGCGCGAAGCTCGAACATCTGGCTACGGTTGGCCCCGAGCTGAGGTCAAGCGTTTTTTATGGATAGGGGTCGGAGGATCGAGGTTCCAGGCTCGAGGTTCACAGCGTGGCTAACAGGGCGTTATCCGAGAGGCTTGCGCTACTCTGCCGTGTTATCGTCGCTAGTGCAGCTAAATGCTCACAGGCTCGCCGCGGTGTTGGCAAGCTGCTGGGGTGCCGAAAAAAATGCAATCGTGTTCTCGCAGTTGTGCGCCCTTATCGTGCGTGCTTGAAGGCGCCATTGTTGCCCGCCCTCTCCTTCGGGCCAAGTGGCGCTCAGACTCTGCGCAGATTTTATTTTTGCAACAGAAGTGTAATCAACGCAGGAGTTGTGATGTCCGCAAGTGCTGTGGTGCACCCGCGCGCTGCGGTGTGCGCAGGCGATGCGGTGAACGCGGCTGCTGTGGTGCACGCAGGCACCGTGGTGCACGTAAGCACTGTGGTGCACGCGTGCAGCACGCATCGGAAGCAGGCAGTGTGGTACAGATTTTGGACAATGTTCGTGCTATGTTTCGTCTCTTGAGGCGGTTGAAGCAGAGTACTGTAGCACCCTTCATTGTGCAGCGCAAATGTAACACAGCGGCACCAAGCACCAACACAAAATCATGCTCGAAGGAAAGTGTGGAGGATGCAAACACTGTGGTGCTGGACGATGGTGCACGTATGCGTTGCGCAGTACATAGCGATGTTGTGTACGTGGCTGCGGCGGTGCATACTGTGCCGCGCACTGTGGAGCTTGCTGTGATGCGCACAGGCACTGTGGCCCAGGATCCACACGGCGGGGGGGGGCGTTACGTTATGCCCCCCCCGCCCCACCCCCACCCCCCAACAACGCGCGTTATGTCCGCGAATATTCAAACGCGTTCTTCAGGGCCAGAATTATCTTAGATTGCATCGCCTGGCCCTGGGAGGTTAACATTCGGAATCGGCGCTGGTATTTCCGCGGATAGGGCATTTCACCTGGCTGAATCCTGGGCCTAATCTGGTGTAATCTGGCCGAACGGCCCAGCCCTAAATCACTATGACGAAGACCTCCGAGGAGTTGGCTCCCAAGATTCAGAAGTCTAATCTTCCCCATGCCAGATCAAACACCAATAGTACTGGTTGACCCTTGTGCCTTGGTGTGCGCCGTGTTGCTGTATAGTCGGCAGGTGTGTTCAGATGTTTCGCGTGTTCAGCCTTTGCAGTGCCCTGCCGCCAGACCACTCCGTTGTCGCACCTTTGCTATTCAGAGGCAGTCGCTGGAAGAAGGAGGAGGAGGAGGAGGAGGAGGAGGAGTGGTGGGGGAGGAGGAGGGAGAGACAAAGGGGGGAAAGCCAGGTGCGCTTGCGCCATATCTGGCATCCTATCCCATCCTCCTATTCCCTTTGCACTGATTTTTCGTCATATATCCGCGGACGCGTGTCATAGCCGACCTGGAACTCCACAAAAGGCCCCATCGTGTTATGCGCAATCGGCAACGGCACACTTATGGGACCTGTGCGACGTGCGGGACGTCTGTGGCCTGTGGGGCCTGTGAGACCTCCAGTGGGACCTGTGGAGCTTGTTCGACCTGTGGACCTGTGGTATCTGTGGGACCTGTGAGACCTGCGAGACTTGTTGGACCCGTGGCACCGGCGGGACGTGAGGGACCTGTGAGATTTGCGGGACCTGTCAGACCTATTGGACCTGTGGGGCACGCTAAACTTGCGACTTTTGTGGGACTGGTGGGACCTGTGGCACCTGTCAGACAGGTGGGACCAGTGGGGCGACATGCGACACTGTGGTTACCCTGGGACCTGTGCGACCTGTGGTGCTTGCGAGACCTGCGGGATCCAGAAAAACAGCCCGTGCTGGGGCGGGAGCGCCGGTCTGAACAACGGCTGTACAGCGCCGATTCAAAAATGAGGCCCACGCTTGAAGCACTGAATTATCAGATAGTTGAATGCCAAATGACGACAGGCTCGCGCAGGTTAAAACAAAAACAGGATGCGGAGGGATCGAAATTAGAAAACACTAAAGAACACCCTCGCACCAGGCGTACGCGTGCGCGACCTGTTTTGCTCTTGATGAAAAAGAACGGAGTGTGCGGACGTTGATGCATGTGTGTGTGTGTGCCTTGCTTGTGATAGCATGCGAATCAAAGCAAACATCAGGTTTCGTAGCATGGAAATGCATGTGCGCCCGCTGGCTGGAGCAGAGCATTGGAATCCATGGGCCACGCAGCTGGGTGACTCCCTTCGCGGAGCATCGCCGCGAAAATTTTAATGTTGGTCTTCATAAAACTTTACGTATTTAAAAGTTTTGTGGGCAAGTCAGGGCGCGGAGGTGTGTCGAAGTAGCGTTCGACCCGCGAAACGCAGTGTTTTCCAGCGTTGACAACGAAGGCGGGCTGAGCACGAAATGCCCCCTGGAACGGCTTTCCTTTCAGAGGCCTCCTGAGGGGGCCGAACGGTGCCACACCAGCGGCGCGTCATGACATCCATCATCAAGACGAACGTCGTGCGATGATACGCGACCCAATACACATGCGGAGGGCCAACCTTCCATGGACCAGTGCCAGATTGGGGCGCCATGGCGCACATCCTTGGAGCACCAGGCGCACCAGCGTATCATGATATCGGTGGGCCACACCAGCGCATCAGGACAACAACCATCATTCTGATGTCCCTTCGACAACGCATTCGTGGATGCACGTGCGGACGGCCACGGTCCTCCGTGTACCATCGCTCTGCCACACCAACGCGTCATTGCATTCATAATCATGATGCTGTCCTTGCCACGACGACACACGCATAACGTGCAGTCGTTGGGTCTGGGGCACAGAAGTCGCCAGCGTGCGTTGATACCTGTTGTTTTGGGCAGTGGCCAAATGGGTCGCGCGCTTGATGGTGGAAGACGGCGCTTGTAGTTCAGGCGAAGTGCTGCTCGAACCACGAACCGCAGTGTGTTCTCGCTGCGGCACCGAAAAGGAGATGTCCACGACATCGCCCTCATAAAGGTTTCCGTCAAACAGGCTCTTCAGGGAGCCGAGCGGTGTTACAGGTGTTACACAATATGTGGGATCGGTGCTGAATAAAGATTCCATGGTGCATATGTTCGGCAGCCTAGTGTGCCATGATATTGGTGTGCCACACCAACGCATCATGGCACTCATCATCAGGACAATGGTCCTGCGATGATACACGAGTGAGTCCACATGCGGAATGCCAGCCTGCCATGACACCTGCGTGCCACACCAGCGCGTCATGACACCCATCATTATGAAGATGGGGAGGATGATGTTGATGATGATGATGATGATGATGATGATGATGGTCCTGCGACGAAACATGACTGGATTCACGTGCCGAGCGTCAGCGTTCCATGTGTATTATCGCTCTGCCACACCAGCGTGTCAGGATGTTCGTCATTCAAGACGATACATTGCTTCGACGACACACGCAACGCATGCAATGCGAACGTCTGTTGAGCATGAGTCGACAGCGTCCGTTGATGCCTTTTGTCTTGGGCAGACGCCAAGCGGGTCGCGCACGCCTATGCCCGGAGGCAACACCCTGCTCGCGCAAAACATGTGAGTATCAACAACAGTACCCGAGGCCGACACTCTCTGTACGCATTCGTCGGGGAAGATGGAGCAATACTCATATTGTGTAACTCTTAGGAAGGAGGGGGTATGAGGACGCAGAGGAGGAGGAGGAGGAGGAGGAGGAGGACCTCTGATCTTTCTTACGAAGACCTCCCATGAGTTGCCTCTGGGATTTTCTGCAAGCCAAAGAGGCTGTACAACGACTTCCACAAGAGGCAGGCGGAGCTGTCCCGCAGGCGAGAGGCGGCGGAGGCCAGCGTCGCGGTCGACGCCCGCCCGTGGGTGTGCGACGGCACCCAGAGGCTTATGTCGGAGGCCCTTCCTCCTCCTTCCCCGCCTCCTTCCCCTCCCCCTCCTCCTCCTCCTCCTCCACCTCCTCCTCCTTCCCCTCCTCCTTCCCCTCCCCCTCCTCCTCCTCCCCCTCCTCCTTCTACTCCATCTCCTCCTCCTCCTCGTCCTCCTCCTCCTCCTCCTCCTCCTCCTCCTCCTTATCATCATCATCGTCATCGTACTCCTCATGCTCCTCCTCCTCCTCCTCCTCCTCCTCCTCCTCCTCCCCCTCATCCTTCTCCGCCTCCTCCTCCTCCTCCTCCTTCTCCTTCCCACTCTCCTCCTGGAGGAGGCCCAGGGGCTGGCACAATCACCAATGTCGGCGGTGTGCTTCCACCGAGGGCGGGGGTGGTCCTGATCTCGGTGGTGGTGATGAAACTCGGGGTTCCGAGGTTGCCGACCTGTGTTGGGGTTGGTGCCAATTTCCACGCCTCCAAGCATGGAGGACCTGGCGGCCTGCCAGGCGCCGGGCGCCGCCAGAGGCGACCCCTCCCCCAGACTTCCAAGTTCGAGGCTCAGAGTTTTCGGAGCGAGCGGATCCGTCATCGGGGGCCCTCCGCCGACCTATCGGCGATGTGTTGCCGATTCTGGGTCGACGTTTCTCCCACATGGAGCGGGTCCCACTGCCCCTCGCTCCACGACGGACGGGTCGGACGAAGAAGGTGCTCGGGCGTTTTTGTAGTTTCTCGGGGTGCGTTCCAGCGGCTGCGCCTCGTCGAGAGCGTTCCAGGGGCGCCAGGATTCTCCTGAGCGGCCACCGGAGAGGCGAGGCGTATGACCTAAAAACGGCTGAGGCGTCGGGCGCCGCCAGAGTCGAGCGGACGGCAACGGGGGTGCATTGAATGGTGGATGGATCGAGGATTGCAGGACAGTTGCCCCCGATCGTTCTCATCCTCCTCCCCTCCATCTCCTCCTCCAATTCTTTTCCTTATGGATAACTCCTCCCTATCGCACCCCGAGGCTTGTCGAAAGGGCGGGCCGGGCGTTTTGCTTGAGGCTTCCTCACCATTGAAGACCTTGATGTTTGAAAAATGGCATCGGAGGGCGGGTCGGAGGGCGGGTCGTTTCAAACTGTCTCTCGCTTTAGCACCGCGCACTTTCGGTTTGAACATTTGCGCGAGTTTCGCGGATTGAGACCGGGTCGTTTTCAAAATGTGGTTCTCGCCTCAGCGCCGCGCACATTCGGTTTGAACATTTTTGTTCATTTCCACGGATTCAGGGCGATTCGTTTTCAAATGGTAAGTTCTCGCATTAGCGCTGCGAAATTTGCCAGAGATTCACGGAGTGAGGGCGGGTGGTTTTCAAAATGTGGATCTCATTCTAGCGCGGTGGACAATCGTTTCAAGCATTTGCAAGATGTTCGCGGATTGAGGACGGGTGGTTTTCAAAATGTAGCTCTCGCTCTAGCGCCGCGCTCATTCGTTTCACTAATTTGCAGAGAGTTTCACG
This sequence comes from Prorocentrum cordatum, assembly GCA_963575745.1. Taxonomy (NCBI): domain Eukaryota; class Dinophyceae; order Prorocentrales; family Prorocentraceae; genus Prorocentrum; species Prorocentrum cordatum. Next base: position 313,223 of record CAUYUJ010008002.1, on the reverse strand, counting down.
GATTCAGAGCGGCACTTTCGGTTCAAACAGTTGCAACAGTTTCACGGATTGAGGGCGGGTGGTTTTCAACATGTGATTCTCTCTCTAGCGCCCGCCGCCCACATTCGTTTAAAGTAATTGCATGCGTTTCATTCGTTCTCGTCGTTCACGTACCAGAAATGGCGTTTTGGAGCGATTCAGGATTGCAATGGCGCAACAGTTACGTTGATTCGCGGTGTTGAAGTCCCAGGAATGGTGTTCTGGCGTTCTGGCACGATTCGGGATCGCCAAGACGTAACAGTGGGGTCCACCTTCGGCGTTGAAGTCTTGAGAATGGTGTTCTGGCACGCTTCAAGATGTTCACACGGTTGTCCCCCAACGGGGGAAATCCTTCAGTGGAAATGATTTTGTGTAGGGGCATACGAAGAGGGATCTCGGATCTTAGAGGGAGGGCGTATGTCAACATCGTTGATGAGTTTTGGGCTTACGCTGGTCCTCCTCCTTGTCCTCCTCCTCCTCCTCATCCTCCTCTTTGACCTTGCCGTGCTGTTGAGCGTGTCGGCGTTGACCTCGTCCGAGGTCTGGCGCTATTTGCTTCTCCTCCCGCGCCCAAGCCGAGGTGGGCAGCGGGTCCATGACAGGAGAAAGCGCGAGGTTGCTAATCTCTCGAACCAGGGTTCATTTGTTTGTTTTTGTGTTGATTCATGTTCACAGTCAACCCACAGCAAGAATGAACAACTTTCCCAGGTTGTCCTTGCATCCTTTCCCGTCGGCCGCCATCCATGGTCGCCTTCGCTGGCCGCGCCCCGGTCGCGCAGTGTCGACATGGCCTTTCAGGGCCCTTGCATCCTTATCGCGCGTCCTTGCTGAACGGGCTGACTGTCGTGCGATGACCTCCTTAGTTTGTGTGGCGCTGCTCGATCCTCCTCCTCCCCGATCCTCCTCCTCGATCCTTGATACTCCTCGATCCTCGATCCTCCTCCCGATCCTCCTCGATGTTCGATCCTCCTCTTCGATCCTCGAGTTTCCTCTTCGACTCTCGATCCCGATCGGTGGCGGGGGGGGGTCCTGTGGTCGGGAAGAGGAGGGCGCCAGGCCTGGGCGGCCGCGGGCGTGGGGGGATCGAGGACTGCAAGAAGGCGGCCCTGCAGGGGCCCCAAATTCGGCGGCGAGCGAGGGGGGAAGTTTCAGGGGTTTTAGGTTCGAGGTTTTCGGACGCTTTCGTCGGTTTTCGGCGGTTTTGCAGCATCGGGATGCTTCCCAGCAGCTGTGCCTCGCCCAGGGCGTTCCGGGGGTGCCCGGATCGTCCCGAACGGCCGCCGGAGACCCGAGTTTCGAACCGAAAACCAAACTCGGTGGCGCGCCCGGGGGGGGAAGAGAAATGGAGAAGGCCTTCTCAGAAGGCGGCGGGGCTTCGCAGACTGCCTCCGGCCTGCTGAGCAGTGTTCTGCGTCTTCGGGGGAGGTCGAGAACACTTCTCAGAAGGCCGAGGGGACTTCTGAGCCTTCCCAGAAGGCCCGCCCCTTCTCATTTCCCCCTTGGGCTCGCCGCCACTGAGTGGCCCCTACACCGCCACCGCGGGCCAAAGAGGCGAGGGACGAAAAAACAGTCCCTGGGAAGCGGTCCAGGGCGCCGGGGACACCGTGCTGAAAACATCCAAACGTCGGAGGTTGGGGCCCAGCAGCCGAGGCGGCCTGCAGAGCTCCAGAGCACCCCCTCCGTCGCGAGTTGAGACCACGGTCGTTGGCCTTCAGGGGGGCTCCTGAGGGTGCGCGGCTCGGAAAAAGTGGTGCGTCTGGACCCTGGGGGGGGGTCGGGGGGCCGATTTTGTGCTGCCGTTGCCCCATCTCGCCCTGCTCCGGGACCCTGGACCAGGGTGGCCCCAGTTTCTCCAGGGAGGCCCAGGTGGCCTCCGCAGAGCTCCCGAGCACCCCCCCTCCTCCGCGAGGCCCCCTCGTAGAAAGCCGGGGGTGACCTGGGCCAAAGGTCCAAGCTGGAGTAGGTGGTTTGGCGCAGACGAATCGGCTGCGAGAGGTGTAAGAGCTCGTGATTTGTCTTCTATGGCGTTCAATGCACTCAGCCCGCATAGGAAGGATGGGGAACTTTCCCCAGGTTGCCCTTGCATCCTTTCCCGTCGGCCCCTGTCCTTGACCGCCTTCGCTGGCCGCGTCCGCTCGCAAAGTGTCGATATGACCTTCCAACGCCCTTGCCTCCTTACCGCGCGTCCTTCTCATACGTTGTTAACTATACTGCGCAACCATTGTGGGGGGTGCGCCAACTTTTGCACGGGCGACAACTATTGCGCTTGATAAGAGCAACAACTGCATCCACGCGCAACTATTGCATCCAGCGCGCAAGTTGTTGCATCCAGTGGCCAGCTATTGCCTGTCCTAGTGCACCTCTCCCCGTGGACCGTCTGCGTCAGACCCACTGCTCCGGCTCATCAGTGGACCACCCCCGCCACATTCCACAAGGCGCGACGCGAGCCCGTGCACGACAGGCTGCACAGCGGCGCGGACAGCAGGCCGCGGGCCAGCCCGCGGGCCTCGCCGGGGCGGCGCGGCCAGTCGCCGCCCGCGCCGCCCGCGCCGCCCGCGTCGTGGTGCCCTGCGGCGGCGCCGGCGTCGGTCGGCGCCGCGCCGGCGGCGGCGTCGCCCGGTGCGCGATCGTCGCTGGGCGCCGCGCTGCGGGGGGCCTCGCCGGGCCCGCGGCGGAGCCGCGCGCTGGGCGGCGGTGGCGGCGTCGGTTGGCGGCGGCGACTGCGGCTGGCGGCGACGGGTGTCATAGCGGACCTGGGCCCACCAGAGTGACACCATCGTGCCATGCGCAGTTGGAAGGGGGTAGCTGTGCACATTGGAGGAGGGGGAGGAGGAGGAGGAGGAGGAGGAGGAGGAGGAGGAGGAGGAGGAGGTGGAGGAGGAGGAGGAGGAGGAGGAGGAGGGGGTGGCAGATGGGCTGAAGGATGAGCTTGAGGAGGAGGAGGAGGAGGAGGAGGACTAGGAAGAGGAGGAGGATGAGGAGGAGGGCGAACGAGGAGGACGCCGCCTCCGCCGCCGCCGCCGCCGCCGTCGTCGTCGTCGTCGACGTTGTCGTCGTCTTCGTCGTCGTCGTCGTCGTCGCCTCCGTCGGGGTCGTCCTGTCCTGGTCGAGGCCTCCTTGCCAGCTCCCCCGGAGGAGATCGCCGCGGTCCGTCCGCAGATAGCGGCAGCGCGGCGCCAGAAGGCGCGGCGCCCGATCTCTTGGCGCGGGGGGAGGGTCCAGGGCAACGCTGGGGAGGGACAGGCTCCCTTTGAGTCCGTGTGGGACCTGTTCTAGATTCTAGAACAGTAACATACCGAAGACGGATCTACCCTTTCTCCGACCTGATACCGCGCCGCACGCATTGGCCACGTTGTCCATAGACGCATCCACCCCTAAAGTGTCTATGGACGGCATGGCACCCAATGTGTCCATAGACGCCTTTGGCTAGGACGTGAGAACGGTATTTGACATCGGCCCCAGATGTTGGTCTAGAAGCAGGCCCTCCAACGGCTCCGCCACAAACATGTATACACCTCCGTCCAATGGTTGTTCTGGGGCCTCAGGGGTGGGTGGCTGTGTATGAATCACCAGTGGGAGCCAGCGACTTTATACACCGCCCTCCCCCCTGAAGGTACATGCAAAATTCGCCGTAGGGTGTCTGTGTATATCATCTATCTTGGTGGCGAATAAGCTCAGGGGGAAGTGCATCGACCTCTGATCACACATTGACGGCCGATAGGGGCCCGACGGCCCGCCCCGTCCAGGACCATGCGGATTCGCTATCGAGGGCCCGCCGACGATCTATTGGCGATGGATTGCCGGTTTCAGCTCGATGTTTTCCCCCTTGCCCGTCCTCCCCTCAGATTACCCCGAGAGCATCGATGACCAACATGTGTTTCAATGCTCTTGCTGCGCCCGCGCAGCGTTGCTGATGTGCCCGCGGGAGCGCGCGCGTGACGGGGCGGGGGAAAAGGGGGGGATGAGGGAGTTCTGGAGGGGAGGGAGGGGAAGAAGAAGGGCGCACGCGAGTGGGGTGGGAGGAATGGGGAGGAGTAGGAGGGAGAGGCAGGAGGAGGAGGAGGAGGAGGAGGAGGAGGAGGAGGAGAGAGAGGGAGGAGGAGGGGCAGGAGGAGGAGGAGGGGCAGGAGGAGGAGGAGGAGGAGGAGGAGGAGGAGGAAAGGATGTGCAAGAGGGCACGCGTAGGGCACGCGGCCGCCATCTCTGCTCGAGCTTTTTCTCAACTGGCGTCCAGCCGTCCAGCCCTCGAAGAAGGGCCAGCCGGGGGACGGACAGAATTGGGACGAAGACCGAACGCACATCAAGGTTCGCCCTTAGCAGGACTCGCCGCAGGGGTCGCCGCGGTCGACGTCCGCCTGTGACTGAAAGCGTTTTCTCGACAGCGGCCGCTGTCGATTTGAAGACACTCGAGCGGCGGAAAGCAACTGGTTCTTCCGCGCGCGGACCCACACGCATTCGCGCGCAAGCTGACCGCGTAAGGCCGCGCGTGAGAGCTCCCGCTTCCGCGCGGTGTGCCGCGCTGGTGGCCCACGTAGGCCATCGCGCAAGGCAGCCATGCCGTCGCGCGCAGGACCGTGTTCTCTTCGTCGCCCATGCTCCGCAATAGACAGCTTTACGCCACGTGACTGGCCAGGGCCAACCCGGGCCCTCGTACGGTGATGCACGAAGGACCCTCCTGGCACGCGGCGTGTGCACCATGCCAGGGCCCAGGACCACCCCAAGAATCTCCTCATTCGCAACAATATGGTCTTCATGTGCTGCTCATGTGCTCCTCAGAGGCTTCTCATATGCTCCTCATAGGTTCTTCACATGCTCCAAGAGACTCCTCTGATGCTCCTCAAGCAGTCTTCAGATGTTCCTCAGGAGGTGCACGAGGCTCCTTAGATGCCCCAGTAGATTCCTCACATGGCCTAGCATGAGTGGTGGTCAGAGTGAGGGAGCCGAACGGTCATTCACTGTCCCTGGGCGCGTGGCTGAAGTGGGGTTCCGCAGTGCTGATTGTAAGCGCTTATTAATGTTGTTGGATCCCCTAAATCCGCCCCGGTTCTCTCCCTTTGGCGCCGGCTGCATTTCCTTTGAAATTGAGGCTCACGCTCAAGCGTTTCGGGGTACCGCCCAGGTCGGCCCCCTAGTAACAACAACGGTCCGTGCGATACCTCCCAACAATTCGCTTCGAGAGGTCCTGGCCAGAGAGGGCCCGAACCTCAGGAAGGGCGCTCGCGCCTGAGACTTCATTCCAATTTTGCATCACAGGGGGGTTGCTGCTACTTGCGGATGCCAGAACGGTCGTTTCGCGTGAGCATTCTCGCAATTGAGCACCACAAGGGAGTCCTCCTAAACCAGGTTGCTGCTACTCGCGGATGCTGGAGCGGGTTTTCCGCCCGAGATATCTTCGCAATTCAGCACCAAAGGGGAATCCTTCAGAGCAGTGTTGCTGCCACTCTTGCAGGCCAGAACTGCTGTTTCGCTCGAGAGGTGCTCGCAATCCAGCAACGCAGGGAAAATCTGTCAAAGCGGTCTTGCCGCTAATTGTTCAGGCCCCAGGACGCTCCAGGAGTATGTGTTCGGGGAGCCTTTGCCGGCGCCCCCAGGAGGCTCCAAGACGCATTTTCTGAATTGCGGTATGTGTTCGGGAAGAGCTCCTTGTCTCTTCGCTCCCTGGAGGCCACAGGAAACACTTTTCTGTACTGGGATGCGGGGTGCGCTTTGTCCCATGTGCATTGGGGTGGTGGTGGAGGGAGGGGGGAGGCAACCCTGGATCATACACAGGTGCTCTGTGCGCGTGGGCACCGTTCCCGTTCTCGTCGTCCCCAGTCCCTGGCGCACCGAACGCCAGGGATCCGGGCCCCGGGGAGCCGCCCCGGGGGCAGCCATGGCCGCGGCCGCGGAGATCGTCTGGCAGAAGTGCAGGCCTGCTCCCAGCACCCCTCCTCCATGAGGAGGAGGAGCAGCAGCAGTAGGAGGAGAAGGAGGAGGAGGAGGAGCAGAGCGAGGAGGAGGAGGAGGAGGAGGAGGAGGAGGAGGAGGAGGAGCCGACGACGACGCCGTCGACGCTGCCGTTCAGAGTGTTGTTTTTCCTTAAGGACCTCCCCAGGAGTTCCGACGCTTTCCGCAGGGCCAGTTTTTCACCCTGAGTTTTTTGTTGACGGTCCTGGGGCCTGGGGAGGGCCGCCAGAGGTTGAAATTTGCGAGCAAAAAGCAACCATGATTATCTCAGTTCGATCCTCCTCCTCCTCCTCCTCCTCCTCCTCCTCCTCCTCCTCCTCCTCCTCCCCGTCTCTCTTCGATTCTCCTGTTCCCGAGCATCCTCAATCCTCCTCCTCCTCCTCCTCCGCCTCCTCCTCCTCCTCGATCCTCCTCCAGTCGTCTCGGCGGCCTGGTGGCCAAATACTCATGTTTATTCGCATCGAAAATATGTTGCGAGGCTGTCCTCCTAAGACTTGGCATTCCGTGGGCCTCAAGGGTTACAGCGCGCGAGGAAGGACACGGAGTGTTACTATGGCTTCCTCCTCTCACTCCTTCGACGGTTTGGGGGGGCGGGAGTTGGCGGGGGTGGACGGGGCAAGTGTTGTCGCTGCGTCTTGCTCCCCATGCCGGCTCGGCCTCCTGGCAATAGTTTGCAGGCCTTCCTCATGTCAGCGATTCGGGTGACCTTGAGTAGAGTGGCCTTCACGTTTGCGTGGGCCTTTCTCATGCCAAAAAGCTCGTATCTTTTGCAGTCATCCTCATTCCTCCTCTTTCTCCTCCTCCTCCTCCTCCTCCTCCTCCTCCTCCTCCTCCCTTCTCCCCGCGTCCCCTCTCCTCAATCCTCCCCGCTCCTCCTCGTCCTCCTCCCCGTCTCTCCTTCTCGATCCTCTTGGTCCCGATCCTCCTCCCCCTTCTCAATCCTCCTCCTCGATCCTCATCGATCTTCCTTCGATCCTTCTCCCCGCTCCTCCAGGTCAGATGAGTCGTTTCTCGGCAGGCGTGCTTCGCCAGAACGAGGAGCAGCTCACTCCCGATGTAGATCTAAGTCTGAGCAGCGAGCGTGCAGCCTATTCGGCGCCCCCGCCGTCGCCTACAGGGCGCGCGGCCGCATGAGCAGCGCGCTGGCGAGGACATCGGCTTCCGTCCCTCCGTCCATCCCGGCTCTTCCTCCACGTCCTCCTCCTCTTCCTCCTCTTTCTCCTCCTCCTCCTCCTCCTCCTCCTCCTCCTCCTCCTCCTCCTCCTCCTCCCCGTGGGTCCTCCCCCGCGTTCCTCCAGCAAACAAAGACATACACCTAAATTTTCGGAGGTCCGCGAGGAGTTCTCGGATCGGCGCTGGAGCCCGATGGCGGCGCCTCTGGCGCTGCGCCTTGCTCTCTCCGCGCGCCAGGGAGGGGGGTCCAGCGCAGATCCAAGAAATCCGGGTGGACCTCCGAAAGTCTGTGCTTATGCCGTTTCTCGCGCCTCTATCCTCCTCGATATTTCTGGTCCCGAGCCTCCTCCCCCCCTACTCAATTCCGCGTCTGAGCTCCCCATCGCGCTCCCCCTTCTATCCCTCCGTCCGTCCCCGCCCCTCCTCCTCCCCGTGGGTCCTCCTCCTCGTTCCTCCTCGATCCTTCCGGTCCCGATCCTCCCTGCCCCTCCTCGATTCCGCCTCCGCGCCCCCCCTTCGACCTGGCCCCTCGAGCCCCCCCCCTTGCCCGGGCGCCCTGCAGGCTCCCCGTGACCGTCGAGTCGCTCCGGTCGTACGACGTGGTCGAGGCCGCCGCCGGGGCCGCGGGCGGCCTTCCGCCTCGCTCCGGCGGGCAGCGGTCGTCGCTCAGCGGCAACGCGACGGGTATTCGCTAACGGGCACTAGTGGAGATCTGCCGAAGGTCGCTCCGAGGCGGGAATTTATACATGACCACCGCCTGGAGGGTCAGTTTTCGGAGCCTCGGCAGGCGGTGGATATGGACATATTCGGGCCCCCGGGGGCCGAAATGTATCCACATCCACCGCCCGCTGGGGCACCAGGACGTCGGTTCCGAGGCGGTGGATGTGGATAAATCCCCGCCTCGCAGTTGCCTTTTTAGGGCCTGTTTCTGGCATTGCAGCGTTGCCCACATTTGGGAGGGTTGGGTTCGCCGGGTCACTGGCCAAAGTGCCCGTTAGTGGATTCTCCGTCAGAGGGTCGTTGAGTCGCCGTCTTCGTGGGCTCGCCATGGTCGGGGGCGGCCAAGAGAGGGGTGATGACCGGGGGGGGAATATATCTTGGCGGGGGCCACGATCTCACCTCACATGTAACGGCGCCTCTTTCACTTCAATACACGCCCTGGGCCACCCCTCCCTCTGGGCCGCGCCCCCCCCTTCGGACGCCCCCCCTCTTGGGCGTCCCCGAATGGCGGGGGCGGGTCATGAGAGAAGCGGGTCCTGAGGTTTTGCGCAGTTCTCGGGCTCTCGGGGCCCTCGACGGGCCTGGGACTGGCAGAGAACGACTCGGGATGAAGAAGTGGTCCTGGGGGAAGGCCCCCCCCTGCTAATCGGCGTTGGCAACGTCGTCGCCGTGCTGGTCCTCGACGTCGTCCTACGTCGTGTCGAGTAGCGGGGAGGAGGTCGACTGAGGGGGGAGGATGCCGAATGAGGGGGGGAGGAGGGAGGGGAGATGGGGGAGGTTGGGAGAGGGGAGGAGGAATATTCGAAGGTTATCTCCCAGACCAGTATGGTGTGTAGAAGGAGCCTCCATCACTTGTTATCGTACCTCCTGCCTCCTCCGTCATCCCTCCTCATCCTCCACCTCAACATCCTCCGCTGCGGATGCCATGGCCAACGCGTTCGATGGTGGGGTTGCGAGAAGGAAGGAAAGAGAGCGGACCTCCCCCACCACTCCCCCCCATCCCGCTCCCAGTGCAGTTTGAGTTTTCAGGACCAGCCACACGCTTGGTAGGAAGTGCAAGCGTCGTGTGCGGTCGGCATCCAAAGCCAGTTTCTGAGCTCTAACAGCAAGACACCTCGTGCTCTACTCCTTTCCTGTGGAGGGGAGGTTACATGAAGCTTGTGGTTGGGTGTACGAAATTCACGCTCAAAATCTCGGCACGAAGTCGGGTTTGTGAGCGGTGCGGCTGCTATGCCAGTCAGCAGATTGTGCCCATCCGCCAGCCTTGTGAACGACCAACACACAGGTAAGGGCTATTTCATCACGATCCATCAGGGTCCGTGGCCGAAAGTCTGACGTAAAGTCTGAACAGGCCAGACGTTCGGGTCCCAGCTCCGATGGGTCCCTCTGGGTGTAAGGATCCAGCTTTCTTCACGTAGTGCACAATGATGCTCATTATCGTTATCATTTCCCTTCCCGTCCTCCTCAGCTTCCTGGAGCCCCCAAGACCCCCTCGAGCCCTGAAGCCCCGTCTACACACCATACAGGTCTGGAATAACCTTCGAGTATTCCACATCCTCCTCATGCCTCTGGAGCCCCCAAAACCCCCTAGAGTACGAAGAGGACACCACATGGGTCAGGATGGAGGGATGTAAAGGTGAATGATCGAAGAAGGAACAGGAAGGAGGAACAGAGGAGAGCGAATAACGGATGTTCATGGTGTTGATCTGTTGCTGCTGATAATGATGATGAGATTGATGCTGTTGTTGTTGCTGCTGTCCATGGTGGTGATAATGCAGGAGGAGGAAGGGATGAGGGAGGTTGAGGGGGCGGGAGATTGGAAGCAGGGGATGAAGGATGACGAAGGATGGAGGCGGGAGATTGGAAGCAGGGCAAAGGATGAAGGTACGGTTACGATGAACACGCGGTGACCAATTGCAAGATTGGGCGCATTTACACATAATCCAGAGCAGGGACGTCAGCGTGTCACAGCCGACCCGGAGCGTGCCTCGGAGCGTAGAAAAAAACAGACGTCGAACAGTGATCAAGGATTAATGAATTCCCACATGATGACAATCGGCGCCATCAAAGACAATACATTTCGAAAAAACTCGCGTGGATGCTGAAGAAACCGCCAAGGTAAAATAATAACCATACAGCCCAACCGACACCCACGGGGTCCACAGCCCACGGCAAGACAGCACCGCCCAAGTACCAGCATCGAACATGTCCAACACCTCGCCAGAAGAAGAAACATGATAAGGAGCCATGGCCTGGACCGCGCCCGAGCGGCAAGGTAAAATCCCGTTGCCAGCAAAACAAAACCATTTTAATCTCTGCCGACGGCAGTGGTCGTGGGGCGGGCCTGGCTAGCCTTCACCACGAACACGCGTCCGCAGCCACACGCCGCGGGGGCGGCCATGATGCACTTAACGACGATGTAGACGACCTGCAGCAGGAAGGGGGAACAGCCTGCGAGGAAAGAACCGAAGCGCACCACCAAGTACACTACGACGCCACAGCCCACCATGCCTACGCGCCCCAGGACGACAACCAACGCCTCGAACTTCGTAGCCGTGCCGATGGGCACGACGAGCACCTGCACTCCCGGCAGCCCTGCCACCGGGGAGCTCGGCCCGATGAGCACGAGGAGAACCATCTGGTAATGCGAGCAGCAGCGCCATGCACACGGGAGACGAATCAAGTCCACCCGTCGTTGCCTGGCTTACCAGGACCTCGAGCGGCAGGGAACGGCGCACCATCCCCCATTAAGCCCTGGGGCGACGGCCGAGCGGCGCCGCAGGGGACGGAGGAAGGAGGGGAAAGATTCCCCAATTGATTGGGATAGACAGCAGGACGGATGTCTCCATCCTCGCCTCCCTCCCTCGCTACCACCTCCCAACCCAATTGCATCCTCCCCTCGCTCCTTCGCTCTTCCTCCCTCCCTCCCATCTCTTCCTTCTTCTCCTCCCCCTGGTGCCTCCTCCTCATCCTCCCTCCTTTCCTCTGCTTCCCCCCGGCCTCCTCACCGCTCTTCCGTCTCTCCTCCCCGTGTCATCTTCGTCCTGCTCGCTACGAAGACAAACGACGAACGATCGACGGAGAACGGATCGATGATTAATTACCGTCGACGACGAAGGACGACCACGACGACGACGACGACCTCGCTGGCGGCAGCGGCGGACACCGGCAACCAAGTCGGGAATGGGAGCGAAGGGCGGCCGCCGGCCTGCGCCGCCACGGTGGGCGGCGGGGTTCTTCCAGGGTTCCAAGGCTGCGTCTTGGTGAAAGTTTCCAGCCGGTTCCAGTGTTGCCATGTTACCAGGTTCCTATCGCCGAGAAAACAGAACACGTTGAGATCAGACAGACCCCGAGAGATTTGGAACATCTATCATATCGCATGCGCAGACGGCCCGATTGAGCAGAGAGAGAGAGAGAGAGCACAGAACATAGAGTAGATAGCCAATGCTGGAGAAGCGAGCGCGCCAAGGGGAAACGACGATACAAAGGTAGAACGAGAAGCGATGCCTTAGGGGGGGAAATCAAGTTTACCAGGGAGAGTAGAATAGGAAACGAATGGTACAGGGTAAATCGTATATCATACATGCACAAGACAATATAACATTCAGAACACAAGATATAGAATAGAGAGCAGAGAACACGGAACACCAGTTGGTGTCCTTTGCCCCCCCCCCCAGCGCGTTGCCTTACTACATTGTGCGCACGATCATCTGATTGGGATTTGTTCTTGCATGGTCCTCTCCGCGACCTCGGGGGTTCGTGTGCGTGGAAGCAGAGCTTGGAGGTAGGCTGACTCCCAGAGCCCAGGGCGCTCGCTCCTCCTCCTCCTCCTCCTCCTCCTCCTCGTTCAGTGCGAGCCGTGCGGGAAGGGATCCCCCGAAGGCGCCCCGCTCGCCCGCGCCGCCCCCGCGCCAAGCGCCATCCGCCAGCGGCCTGGGCAGGTGCTGCGGCTCGCCCTGAGCACGGGCCGGATCGGCAAGAGGACAGAGATGTCGGAGGAGCACGCCGTCGCCGTCGTCGCGGTCGTTGTCTTCGATCGTCGGACGTTCGTCGCCTTCGTCCGCCTTGCCGCACTCGTCCCGTCAGGAGAAACCCCAAGAATATATTATCCTGGGTTTATAACGTTCCGGGATTATTGACCAGGGTTCATAATGTCCCCCCCGGAACATTCTGAATTTGGGTTTTAATGTTCCGGGACATTGATTGGGGCTCATAAGGTTCCCCCAGGAACATTTTCAATTTTGGTTTATAATATTCCAGGGATAGCAACCCCACAAAGATCTCAATTTGGCTTCATAGTTTTCTGGGACTATTGACTGGGGTTAATCATGTTTCGGGATAAATGAGCCCAGGTTTATTATTCTGGAGTAATAATAATGGAGGCTGAGGGGCTAATTTTCCCCCAATCCCGCGCCTCCAAACTAGGATTCACTACATATGTTAGAATATCGACCCTAGCCCGTTATCTCTAGAACATTATATATTGGGGTTCGCAATGTTCTGGGAATAATACATTCAGGTTCGTTATTCCGGAATGATAATGATCCTGCGGAGGGGAGGGCGCTTGAGAAGGAGTCTGGATTGGGATCAACACTGGTTCATTATGAAGGAATGTCGACCCCAGATGCAGTATTCCGGAATGAAAATGATCCGGCAAGGGGGGGGGGGCACCGATCCATCCACAGGACAATATTCCCATGGGGGTATCATCTGAACATAGTGAACCTAGGTATATCACTCTTAGATAATAAGCCACGGTTGACGAGGATTTCGGGGTCACCCTCCGTCCCGTAGTCGCCAGTCCGTCATCGCACAGCCCAGACGTTGAAATCAGGACCGCTTTTGGGTTCGGCATGGGCTCGCCGTTTCTCAGGTCCTTCCTTGGCTGTTCCTCAAGCCCTATTCGTGCACCCAGGCGCTTCTGGGGCTCAAATGGGGCTTCTTTTCTTATGTAGCGTTCCTTCTGGTAGCACCTCGACTGTACTCGTCCGTCGTCTGTCGTCGCCGCTGGCGACGTCGTCGCCGTCCGTCGTGTGGCCTCGCCCGTCGCCTTCTGCCGACATCGTGGGCGGCTCGCCCACCGCACCAGGCGGAACGCCCAGAGGGCGGCGACGTCGGAGGATCGCGTCGTCGCGCGTCTGTCGTCGTCGTGATCGTCGTCGTCGTCGTGTCGTCGTCGCCGTCCGTCGTCCGTAGTCTTCGTCCGCTGTTGGTCGTGCGTCGGGCACGGTACGCTGCCGCGGCACGGCACATCTTTCCGCATCCGAGAATGCAGGCGCAGCGCAGCACGGTGGCACGGCATGGCACGACATCTTTCTCGCGCTGTAGAATCTGAGAAAGGCGCGGCTCGCGGGAGCCGCACGGCACAGGTTTCGCATCATAGAGTCGGCGCGCGCGACGGCACCCGGGCACGGCACGGCACGGCACGGCACAGGTCCCCCAGTCTAGACCCCAGCCGCGCTTCGGCACGGCACGCGGGCATGGTACGGCACATTTTCTCGCATTCGAACCCCAGGTATGGCACGCATGCGCGGCCAAAGCATCCTGGCGGCCTACACCCGCAGTGTATGTCAAAGACGCCTACTGCGAATCACCCCCGCCCCCTGCCCTTGTGGAAGCGTCTATGTGGCCGACAGCTGGGCTAGAGCTTGGCCAGGCTATCGGGCCAGTTGTTCCCCGAGTTGGTTTGGAAAGCCTTCGGGGAACGCGTGGGGGAGCAAGAGGTTTGAAATCGGTCATGTGTCCGAGCGTTGTGGCAAGAGCTCTGCCAAGATATCGGACCATGCGTTCCCCCAACCGTTGTCGAAACTCTTCGGGGAACATTTAAATGGCGGAGAAGATCAGGAGGAGGAGGAGGAGAAGGAGCAGCAGAAGGAGGACTAGAGGAGGAGAGGAGGAAGAGGAGGAGGAGAAGGAGGGGGCATCTCGGGAGACTCTGGGAGCACTCTTGGGGCCTCCTGTGAGCTTCCTGGGAGCCTCTTGGAGGCATTTGGGGGGCCTCTTTGGGCCTGTTGGGGGCATTTGGGTGCTTCTCGGGGGCTTCTCTGGCCTTCTCAGAGCATTCCTGGCACGTCCGATTCTGTCGGAAGCCGTCTTGGGGGCCTCCCTGGGCTGACTTGAAGATCTCTTGGGCCGTCTGGGGGCCCTCTTGGGGCCGTCTTGGGGGCCTCTTGGGCCGTTCTGGGGCCGTCCTGGAGGCCCCATGAGCGATCGTTCGGGGCTCTTGGGCCGTCTCGGGCCGTCGGAAGGCCGAACAGAAGCAAATGCCAAAATCCTTCAAAGACTTTTAGGACAATCAATGAATTTGACCCTTGGAGGCCTCTTGGGCCGTCTTGGAGGCCTCTTGGGAGCCTCTAGGGCCGTCATGGGTCATCTTGAGGCTATCTTGGGCCGTCTTGGGTGCATCTTGGGCCGTCTTGGAATCATTTTGGGGGCCTCTCTGGGCCGACTGGGGGCCCTTTTGGGGTGCTCCAGGGCCGTATTGGGGGCCATCTTGGGCGTCTTGGATGCCTCTTGGGCCGCCTTGAGGCCCTCCTGGGGCGGTCTTGGGGACCTCTTGGCTCGTTCTGGGGCCATCTTGGCGGCCTCTTGGGCGATCGTGGGGCGATCTTTGGGGGCTCTTGGGCCGTCTCGGGCCGTCGGAAGACCGAAAAGAAGCAAATGCCGAAATCCTTCAAAAACCTTTGGACCATCCATGATTTGGGCCTCTGCGGGCCTTCCTGGAGGCCCTCTTGGAGGAACCTTGGGCCGTCTTGGAGGCATCTTGGAGGCCTCTTGGACTCTCTTGGGCAGTCTTGGAGGCCGTCAAGGACCATCTTGGGCGGACTTGGAGGCCATCTTGGAGGCCATCTTGGGCCAACATGGCCATCTTGGAGGCCATCTTGAGCCGTCTTGGAGGATTTCGGGGGAATTGAGCTCCGTGGCACTCCTCCCGGGACCCCAGCGGGACGGGTCGAAGCCGCAGGTGGAGTTTCTTTTGAAAAAGAACCAAAACTAGAACCGAGAGGATTCAGCACGCCAGGCACCCCTACGATGAATCGACAGGGGGCGGCGGATGACGGAAAGCGTGCGTTAGCGTGCGGTCCGTTAGCCGGAAGAAATTGGACTTGGGAGAGTTCGATCGAGGGGGGTGGCATCGCCAGGCCCGGATGACGGAAAGCGCGCGTTAGCGTGCGGTCCGTTAGCCGGAAGAAATTGGACTTGGGGGAGTTCGAGGGGGTTGGCATCCGCGGTCCCGGATCTAATTGCCCTCCCGCCTCGTTTTTTATCAAGTAGGACGGCCTTCGGGGCTTAAATACAGCGTTTCGCTCGAGACATCATCGGAGAACGCTTCTTGGGCGCTGCTTGGGCCGTCTTAGGCGCCTAAGACAGCCCAAGAAGCGGCCAAGACGGCGCCCAAGACGGCCCACGGCCCAAGAAGCGCCCAAGACGGCCCAAGAGCGCTCCAAGAGAGCCCAAGACAGCCCAAGGCGGCCCCAAGACGTCCCAAGAGACCTCCACGACGCCCCAGGAGGCGCCCACGAGGCGTCCCAAGAGGGCCCCAAGAGGCCAAAATCATTGATTTTCTTAAGGAAAACGTGCGTTTTTAGCATATACGGCTTTTCGCCTTTCATGGCGTTGAAACGGTCCAAGAGGCCCCCAAGACCGCGCCAAGACGGCCCAAGATGTTTCCAAGAGGCCCCCAAAATAGCCCAAGAGGGCGCCAAGACGGGCCAAGAGGCGCCCAAGATTGTCCAAGAGGCCCCTAAGTGCGCCCCAAGAAGGCCCAAGAGGCCCCCAAGAGGGCCCCCAAACGGCCCAAGAGGGCGCCAAGACGGCCCAAGAGGCGCCAAGACGGCCCAAGACGGCCCCAGGACGGCCCCAAGAAGGCCCCAAGAGGCCCCCAAGAGATCCCAAAGACGGCCAAAGGCAGCCTAGTCCCTTCACCACCGCAGCCCAGAAGCTCACAGGAGGCCCCAAGAGGCCCCCGAAAAGCCCCAAAAGGTCCCCAGGAGGCACCCAAAAGGCTCCCCAAGAGCCCCCCAAGAGGCCCAAAATACTCCCAGAGGCTCTTAGCACCGCGGCTCCCAAGAGCGAGCGGTGACGTAATCGAGCTGATAAGACCAAAGCTCCCAACAGAGAGCTGCGGCGTAATAAGTTCTTGACGCCAGGGCACAGGGACGGGCGGCAACGCGTGGACAACGAGCGGTCCACGCAAGGAAAACGCGGGGTTCTGGAAAGCTGGCAGCCCAAACGCGGAAAACGCAACGCGACCCGACCGCCCCCTCCAAAACAAGAAACGCGCTCAAAGAAAGCTCCGCGCGACTCTCCGAGGCTGAGATAGGACAAGAGCGAGGGGAAGGGAGTCAATAAGAGGTGTAAGAGCGGACGAGCCAGCGATCTCGTGCGCTCTGAAAGTAAGCGCGCTTTCCGTCCCCGTGCCAAGCAGGTCCAATGGCCTTCGGCCCATCCCGCCGCCGTGCTTGCGGGTCTGAGTTATTAGGGGTGTTCCGTGGGTTCTCTTCGGAGCGGTCTCGGGTGTCTCTTGGGAGCAGTTTCGTGGCCTTCGGGGGTTGCTTGGCCCGTTTTGGGGCTCTCTTGGGTTTGAAAATTGTATGTGGCATGCCGTGGACAGCCCCCGACAAGCCGCGACAAGCCGCGAGGGATTTGGCAATTTGGGCTTCGGGCCCCTTGGCAAGCCAGGATTGAGGTTGTATTCCTCTCGTCTGATGTGAATGAGTGGATCAGGGCTCCGCTAATGTGAGGTCGCAGTTGTCACTCTCTGGTCTGATGCAAATTAGCAGCGCGGCGCTACGCCAATGGGGGCGACGCAATTTCAATTCTTTCGTTCGGGCCCAGCTTGCGGAGCGGCGCTTCGCTGATCGGAGCGAAACAGTCGCAATCCCTTCTGTCAAGGCCAGATAGCGGTGCAGTGCTCCCCTTGGGGGAGCGAAGCGATCGTAATGTAATCCCCAGGTTCAAGGCCAATTCGCGGAGCGCTTCTCTTCGAATGGGAGCGAGGCGATCGTAATTCGTGGTTCGAGGCGAATTCGCGGAGCGGCGCTCCGCTGATGAGAACGGAGCGATCGTAATATTTCGGTTCGAGGCCAATTGGCGGCGCGGCCCCCCGCTAATGGGAGCGAAGCAATCGTAATCTTTTTGGTCCGGTGCCAATTGGCGGAGCGGCGTTCCGTGAGAGGGAGCGAAGCAATAGTAATCCCTTGGTTCGAAGCCATAGCGGAGCGGCGCTCTGCTAATTGGAGTGAAGCAGTTGGTTCGAAACCAATTAGCGGAACGGCGCTCCGCCAATCCATTTCGGAGCACCCCAGCAAATTGGGTCCGGGCCTTCTCTTAAGAACGTACGATCGAGGATTGAGGTTCAAGGGATTGGGCACAGGACCTAAGGACACGATCACTCCGCGCCCAGCGGTTCGGTGGCAGATCTCACAAGCGGGGCTGTTAAATGCAATTCAGACCCTGTACGGCAGTAGCCTGTAAAGGAAACGAAAAACATACATGCAGACTTTCCCAGGTCCGCGTGGACCTCCCTCCGCTGGCGCGCGGATCGCGATAGGGGTGGCGGTGTGGTCGCCGCCTGGGGGGCTCAACCACGATCCACGACGTCCGCGCGGATCTCTTTCCTCAAGTTTATGATGATGTTGTTGTTCTTATGTGGCCTATCTTCCCTTTCTCTCTTTGGATCGCTCGTGTTTGTTAAGAGTCACATCCGCAGCCCTTTGGGCTTGGGCCTCTCATGTATCGTAAGAGGTGAGAGTGGCGTCGCACCCAGGGTTCCCCGAGCAAAAAAAGCGCGCGCCACTCGCGATCTGAAATCATCCTCTAGCGCCGATCGTGGTAAGCAGAGCTGGCGACGATGACGAAGATGGTGGAACGCCGAGCTCGCGAGGCTCAGGGCGCAGATTCTAACGCGCAGACGGAGCAGAGACGCGAATCCAACGCTCAGACGGAAGGAGGCAATCGGTCAACGCGCAAGCGGACAACGCCAGCCAACGCCAACTTGAGGACCAACGTCCCTGGGAAGACAGTCGAGAATGGTTGCGCCGGAGGAAGGGCGCACAGAGACGGCGCTCATCTTCGAGCGATTGGCGGGAGAACGACGGTCGGAGGTGGCGGGAAGAGACCTGGGGGGAGTTTGAGGATATTTCGACGGATTGGAAGACGCCGGAGACCGCCAGCATGACAGATCTCTCGATTGCTCAGCTCCACCAGAGGTTCAGCTCTGCAGAGAATTCGACGTGCAGGAGGTTGAGGGCAGGCTATCGCCTGGCGAACCAAGCAGGCAATTATTAGGACGTTTGCCATTACCGTCATTACCCTGGTTAGTTTTCTTATTATCATGTTCAGTTTTATGATTATTTTTATCGTGATCGTTATTAGTATCATCGCGAGCATTTGCGTTATTACGATTCCAACTAACAACTGCATTTTTTCTTGACAGCTTTCCTAAGTAGGGGGTGATATGGGCAATGACGGCTCGTACGACGAGTGCGACTACCACCACTTTTACTACTACGACTACTACTACTACTCCTACTACTACTCCTACTACTACTACGACTACTACTACTACTACTACTATTACTTCTACTGCTACTTCTGTTATTGCTGCCAACTCCACCACCACTTCTACTTCTACTTCTTCTTCTTCTACTACTACTACTACTACTATTTCTACTACTATAACTACGACTGCTATTAAAACCTGTACGACTACTATTACTCTGGTTGTTGCCGCGACTATAACGATAATTACGAGTACTACTCGTACGACTCTTATTTCTACGACTACTACTACTACTACTACTACTACTACGACTACTACTACTACTACTGCTACTGCTACTACTACTACTACTACCACTACTACTACTACTACTACTACTACTACTACTACTACGACTACTACTACTACTACTACGACTACTGCCAGCACGACTTGTACCACTACGACGACGACCCAGCACAACAATGATTACGAGTACTACTTCTACTACTACACGTATTTTTGCGACTACGACCAGTTTAACTACTACTACGACGACGAGAAGTACTACTAGTCTTACTTCTACTTCCTCCTCGACCATTCTTAGTACTACTTCTAATGTTAGTGCTTCCACGCGTTCTACTACAACTGTAACGTTTATTTTACTACTACCACTACGACTCTTATTATTTCTACTACTACTACTACTAAGACTACTACTACTACTACTACTACTACTGCTGCTGCTGCTGCTGCTGCTGCTGCTGCTACTACTACGACTACTACGACTACGACTACTACTACTACTACTACTACTACGACTACTTCTACGACTGGCATTACTACTTCAACTACGATTACGACTACGAGTTCGATTATTACGCTTACGATTACTACTATTATTTCCCAACCATCCTGTGGTGTTGGGTCCTCGTTTTGAAGAGACGGTGCCCCGCGTTCCTTCCTCCTTCCTCCTCCTCCCGCTGCCTCCTCCCTCCTCGTCTCATCATCATCAGCATCATCGTCATCACCCACCATCATCATCATCGTCATCGTCATCATCATCAGCACCAACATGGTCGTCATCATCACCATCACCCTCCGCATGCTTCTATTTCGGCACACCCATCACACGGCTCGTGGCCCCATAGGGAGCTCCACCGAAGCCCCCAGTGGCAGGGTTCGCATGGCGGCCCCGCCCCATATTGGCGCACCCCTCACACAGTTCGTGGCCCCATAGGGAGCTCCACCGAAGGCCCCAGTGGCAGGCATGGCGGCCCCGCCCATTTTGGCGCACCCCTCACACGGTTCGTGGCCCCATAGGGAGCTCCACTAAAGGCCTCAGTGGAAGGGTTCGCATGGTGGCCCCGCCTCATTTTGGCGCACCCCTCACACGGTTCGTGGCCCCATAGGGAGTTCCACCGAAGGCCCCAGTGGCAGGGTTCGCATGGCGGCCCCGCCCCATTTTGGCGCACCCCTCACACAGTTCGTGGCCCCATAGGGAGCTCCACCGAAGGCCCCAGTGGCAGGGTTCGCATGGCGGCCCCGCCCATTTTGGCGCACCCCTCACACGGTTCGTGGCCCCATAGGGAGCTCCACTAAAGGCCTCAGTGGCAGGGTTCGCATGGCGGCCCCGCCTCATTTTGGCGCACCCCTCACACGGTTCGTGGCCCCATAGGGAGCTCCACCGAAGGCCCCAGTGGCAGGGTTCGCATGGCGGCCCCGCCCCATTTTGGCGCACCCCTCACACGGTTCGTGGCCCCATAGGGAGCTCCACCGAAGGCCCCAGTGGCAGGGTTCGCATGGCGGCCCCGCCCCATTTTGGCGCACCCCTCACACGGTTCGTGGCCCCATAGGGAGCTCCACCGAAGGCCCCAGTGGCAGGGTTCGCATGGCGGCCCCGCCCCATATTGGCGCACCCCTCACACGGTTCGTGGCCCCGTAGGGACATAGGGAGCTCCACCGAAGGCCTCAGTGGCAGGGTTCGCATGGCGGCCCCGCCCCAGCGTGGCGCACCCCTCACACGGTTCGTGGCCATATTGGGAATTCCTTTTGCTTCGTCCCATTTGCCCTGCGGTATTCACGTTTGCATATGGTTGGGTCCTTCGCCAGGATAATGTTACTATCGTTTATCTTACGATTCTTATTATTACTACTGGTCTTAGTACTGCTGCTATTCTGAGTGCCACCGCTACAATTCTCATGACTACTTCTACTACTAGTACTACTACTACTACTACCACTACTACTACTACTACTACTACTACTACTACTACTACTACTACTACTACTACTACGACTACGACTACGACTACGACTACCAGTAATAGCACTTCTACAACAACTACTTTAAGTATTAGTTTTAGTGGTAGTTCTAATAATTCCAATATAACTACTACTACGACGGCGACGACGACTCCTACGATTATCACCACTGCTACGACAACAACTACTTCTATTACTACTACTACCACCAATGCCACTTTTTTCCTACTCGGACTACGACGACTGCACGGCTACTACTACTACTACTACTACTACTGCTGCTGGGACTCCTATTGTTACTGCCACTCGTAGTACTCGTAGTAGTAGTAGTAGTAGTACTACTACTACTACCACTGCCACTACTACTACTACTACTACTACTACTACTACTACTACTACTATTACTACTACTACTACTACTACTACTACTACTACTACTACTACTACTACTACTACTACTACTACGACTGCTACTACTACTCCTACTACTACTACTACTACTACTACTACTACTACTACTGCTTCTACTACTACTACTACTACTGCTACTGCTACTACTACTACTACTACTACTACTACTACTACTACTACTACTACTACTACTACTACTACTACTACTACTACTACTACTACTACTGCTAATACTACTACTACTACCACTACTACTACTACTACTACTACTACTGCTACTACTACTACTACTACGACTACTACGACTACTACTACTACTACGACTACTACTACTACTACTACTACTACTACTACTACTACTTCTACTACTACTACTACTACTACTACTACTACTGCTACGACTAGCATCGTAGTAGTCGTGATCGTCGAGGGAGGATGTATTCCAATATCGTTGATGAGTCTTGGGCTTGCACTGGTCCTTTCCTCCTCCTCCTCCTCCTCCTCCTCCTCCTCCTCCTCTTCTGTTCCTCCTCTTCCTCCTCCTCCACCTTTTATTCCTCGCCCTCCTCCTGCTCCCTCCCCCTTGTTGCTGTTGTTTCTGTTGTCCTCCTCCCTCCTCCCTCCCTTTCGTCGGGCCCGCGGTCCACCTCCACGCGGGATGCAGGGTCGCCGCCGCCCCCCCGGGGCGCGAGGAGACGAAGCGGGCGAGGGACGCGTTGGCGGACGCCAGGGGGCAGAGAGACCTCGCCCTTGCGGCCCCTCCTCTCGGAGGCGACGATGATCCAGGCCTCCAAGATGGGGTCCGAGCAGATGGCGTCGAAAGATCGCGCCGCATCGCCGGTGCATCGGCGATGCGGCTCGATGTCGAGCCTGACGTGGCCAGTGCATCGCCGATGCATCGGTGATGCGTCGCCGATGCACCCGCGATGCGGCGCGATCTCCCGGCTCCATCTACTCCGACCCTATCTGGAGGCTTCTATCCTCTCGGAGGTGGCGATAGGGGCGAATAGCCCAGGGGAGGCACTACACGTGTTGGCCCAGGGGCCCCGCCGAACGCGTGGGCCATCGGCGCCCTTGGATGCACGTATTGCTCATCCCTGCGCTGTTCGCCCCCGTCGTCGCCCCCGGTCCTCCCAGACTTCCGACGAGATGTTGCTTCCAATCTGGGCGGTTTTCCTCGAGTTCGGCCTCTGTTCTGGTCGGGCCCATTCTCGGGCTCGGGGGCCATCGCGCATGAACTCGGGACGAACAGCTTCCACTGGGGAAGCGGTCGGGACCGTTGGGGCCGCAGATGGAGAATCATGTCTTCGGACGTTAGCCCCCCCCCACCCACCCACACCCACACCCACACCCACACCCACACACACACACACACACACGGACAGGCGGAAGCCTCTCGCGGGGAGCCTTCGGAGAAGCCTCAGCACTCAGGCTATGATCCGGGATCTTCAGACTCGCGCAGTCGGTCCCCTGTGCCCGGGCGTTTCTATTTCCTCTTCAGCCTGTGTGGGTGCCCACCTCGCTCCCATACAGGCGCCTCGGCCCAGGCTCTGCTCGGCCCCAGGAGCTCGGGGCTGAAACTAAGAACACGGAAGCGGAAAGGGGGGAGGGGGAGGAGGAGGATCGGTCGGGGAAGCGCAAGGTTCGGTTTTGCCACAGCCTTGGTTTGCCGCCGCCTCTCGACGGTCCCTGCGTGGGCTGTGGCGGCCCCATGTTCATGAGGTGTTTGCAGCAGGAGTTCGCGTAGAACTTCAGCGTCGGTCCCACCATTTCTCTGACGGCCTTGTCAGGCGCACTCGAGCGGCCAGATCGCGAGTCTTCCTGTGAGACTTCAAGCCTGACACGACATTGCCCTATTTCATCTGCCTCAAAACGTTATGCATTCTCTCATTGCACCCTCCGTCTCTCTATCCATTTCCGGCGCTGTCCCCTCCCTCGCCCCTTCCCTCTCCTCATTCCCCATGGCATGAGGGAGAGGGACGTGCAAGGAGGGACCAAACCCGAAGGCCTGGCATGCGGTCAAAGACTTCGTCGTTGGAGATTGCCGCTGCCGTTGGCCTCGAGCTCCCCAGGATTGCCCTATGAACATGTGCCGGATCAACGAGCTGGGCCGCTGTTACGCCAACGAGGCGCAGTACGACAAGTGCGAGATTGCCTTGCTGCGAGGCGGTGGACCACGTGGGAGGAGTCGGAGGGGTGCGGAGGATTGGGGGGACGCAGCAGGAGGAGGAGGAGGAGGAGGAGTAGGAGGAGGAGGGGGAGGAGGAGGAGGAGGAGGAGGAGGAAGAGGAGGAAGAGGATAATGAGGAGGAGACGCTGGATGAAGAGTAGGAGGAGGAGGGGGAGGAGGAATGCCGAGGATGCAGGAGGAGGAGGAGGAGGCAGGATACTTTCGGACGTGTTCGGTGACATGGTCGGAGGTTTTGAATGCCTTCGGGTTGTTCTCTGCAGTCGCGAGCCAGCTAAGAGGGCCCCGGTTCCGAGAAATTGTGGCTGGTCGATCGTTTCTTTCACTTCTCGCTTTCTTCGCCTGCTGTTCCTCTCTCCCCCTGCCTTCGCTTCTTATGCCCTCCCCGTCCTCCACCCTCCAATCTCTCCCCCCTTCACTGAATGTTGTCCCTCTTCGTCCTGCTGCTCCTACCTGCTCCTCTCCCATCCAGACTCCCCCCTCCTCGTCCTCCTCCTCCTCATATCCCCTTTGTTGTACGCTTCGCTCCTCATATCCCCTTTCCTCCTCCTCCGCCTCCTTCTCCTCTCTGCTCTACACCCTGTCCTGCCTCTTCCTCCTCCTCTCCCTCCACCTCATCCCCCTCCTCCTCCTCCTCCTCCTCCTCCTCCTCCTCATCATCATCATCATCATCATCATCATCATCATCATCATCCTTCTCCTCCTACTCCTCTCCCCTTTCCTCCTCATCCTCCTCCTCTTCTTCTTCCTCCTCCTTCTCCTCTGCCTCCCCCTTTCGGTTCTCCTTACTCCTACTCCTCCTCCTTTCTCCTCCTCCTCCTCCTCCCACTCCACATTTTCTTCCTCCTCCTCCTCCTTCTCCTCCTCCTCCTCCTCCTCCTCCTCCTCCTCCTCCTCCTCCCCTCCTCCTATATAGCTCGTTTGGCACAGGCATCTGCCTGGCCCAGGGCTTCCTGGACGCAACTGCGCCCGCGCGAGGGACGGGATGGTCGTCGCGGCTCGACTGGCATGGTGTCGGCGGTTGGTGCAGCAGATCTCTGCTGTCGGCGCGGCGACGCAAGGGAGGTACAAAATCGAGCTGATAGTCGACGAAGCCCAGCCGTCCTCTCCTTTGGACACTGCGGCCATGAGCATGCTCGATGTTATCAGCCAAATCGTGTACTTTCACACGGTTGCCGAACGTGGTCATCGTCACAGTGATGTTCGCCATGAGTTTGGGTTGTGGCTCTCCCCGTGGCTTGAGCAGGCGCAGCACTTTGACGCGCGGAATTGTGTTGGCGATGATCTCTGTGCTGGTCATGGAGGTCCGCGCGGTTCTCGACGTGATCGCGACGATGATGGTGATGCACAGAGCCCTGCTCCTGGCCCCGTGGCAGTCTGGTTCAGGCGACCCGTGGTCTACGGCAGGTACACCCTGGGCACCTTGGCATCAACCCATTGCTCTTCCTCTAACGGCTGTTCTCCCGTTCCCCACGCAACACGGCGGCACCTACCTTTCTGCCCTTCTGGAGACAAGGTGCGCGCTCTTTTCCAAGATCTTCATGGCTACGCTCCTTTGCCTGGGCGTTCCTGATTGTCGCGATGATCCTGATGATCAACATGTGGAGCATGGCGCAGCGCCTGTGCTTCTACGTGACTATGTTGCTGAATCGCTTCGCAGTCCAGATCCTGATGGAGATAGGGATCCAGCTCGTGAGGGTTATCTCCTTGAGTCTTCTCGTGGCACGGGGCTGCACGAACTCGCAGTCGCCTTTTTGCAGAGTGGCACATGATGGGATTCTGGCCACCGTGGGCCCATGTCAGTTCTATTGCTGCGGTGGTTCATGGGCGAGTTTGTTCCTGCCCTTCCCGGTTCTGATCTTAACTATCGTCGAGCAGCTACTTGGACACCTTCGGGGCTCGAAGTTTCAGGCTATATAAATTTCTTTCTGCGGTGCTGCAGCGGTGCGCCGTCAGACAGGTCATATGGTTGAGGTTCACGCTGCGTTGGAGCAGCTCAGTTGCGATACGCATTCGTTCTTACCCCCACGTGCTAGTGGTGCTCCCATTCCTGCGGTTTTTGCGTCTGCGCGTAGAGGTGGAGACGTTGCTTTGCACTCTAGCGATGCTGATCCTCCTCGGATGTTGCGGGGGATCCTCTTCAAGAATTTGGGCTTCGCCTACGAGGACGTTGCTGTGACTACGTTATTGAAATTGTGTCAGCGCCGCGATTGGCCTCTTGAGTTGTTCGTCGATCTCTGCGCCACTTTCCTTGATGGCCACTTTCCTTGATGGCCAGGGATTCGCAAGGCCAACTTAATATTTTTGAAGGTTCAATTGTCCCGATGGCGAATATGCGGGATCTGCCCGAAATTCCTTCGCGAATGTGGCAATCCTTCTAGCACGACGCAGTGGGAAGGCATGCTGGTCGCGAAATTGATCCTGGCAGCGGGTCTGGCTGAGGTGCGAGTCTGGTTTTGGGTCGGACATTATCGCCGTAGCAGTGGAGACCCATGCCAAGAAACACCCTGCTTGCTGCTGTTCCCACACCAAAAATCCCGGGGTCTCAGGGTTGGGTTTCTTGTGGAAACTTTCTTGTGGGCTGGCCTCCACAATGTGAGATCCTCCTGTCGCCACCCCTTTCCTGTCTTGTCTCTGCGTCCTGTCCTCCGTCGGTGTCGCCTCTGCGCTTTGGGGTTGTCGCTGCTTTCTCCTCGGCCTCGTCTTCCTCCTCTTCTCCCTTGTTCCCTCGTCGTCCTCCGCGCTCGGTGGGAACGTGTCAAACGGCCTCGGCGCAACCTGGGGCGGGTGGGGGAACAACTCCTGCTTCTCCTCCTCACTCATCAATTGCGCCACCGTTCCCCCCCCCTTACCTCCTCCTCATCCTCGTCCTCCTGCTCCACCCCCCCTCCTGCCTGTTTCTTACCCCCCTCCTGCCTCCTCCTCATGCTCGTCCTCCTGCTCGACCCCCCCTGCCTGCTCTTTGCGCCGTTCCTGCCCCCCCAAGGTCGCACGGCGTGCCCCCGCCGAACGCCTGCCGTTGGCCCCCGCCCCAGTCTTTCTTGTTACCAACCGCTTGGCGAGGCTGGAAGCGCGCGAACGAGATCGAGGACGCGAGCATCCGGTTCCGATTCCGCCGCCTCCTCGCAATCCTCTAGCTCCCATTGCTCTGCATTTCTCCTGGCTCCTCCTACTACTCCTCCCTCACGCCGCGCCTCCTTTCCGCTGAGAGCGCCAGTCCTGGACTGCGATAGCGCGCACGGAGCTGTGGGCGACCGGCGGACAGCGGGTTTGGCTCTGCTTTTTTTTGTGTTTCTCTCTCTCTCTCTCTTTCTCTCTCTTTCTCTCCTTCTCCCTCGCTCTCTCTCTCTCTCTGTCTATTTCGCTCTCCTCCTGGTATCTCCTTCGTTCCTCTCTCTCGCTCTTTCATCTGTTTGCTCTCTCTCTTTTTCTCCGCATATGTTGACATGTTAGTTAGCGTGGACCCCAAACAGTGATGTTATTGAGTTATTGCAATATATGCGGTGCAGTCTGGGTAGTGCAATCGATATGGTGCCAAGCACTGCGCAGCAATGCAACGCAACGACCTGCATTGCAACAAAAGAGTTGATCACAGCAGATAGATGCAAATCAAAACACGCAGTGGAAAGCAGTGCGAACCAACGCAAAGCAATGCAATGTGTTACAAAGCGAAGCAAGTCAAGGTCATCAAATGCGATGCAACGCAATGCAACTTAATTCGCGCCAGTTCAATCCAATGCGATACAAAGCATTGCGAACCAATGCAAAGCAATGCAAGTCGATGAAGAACAACGAACGCCGTGCAACGCAAAGCAATGCAAAGCACGGCACAGCCATACAAATTATGCAAACCATTGCAGGGCAATGCAAAGCAACGACACGCAGTGCAAAGCCATGCAACACACATCGATGCTATGCAAATCGATGCAAAGCAACGCGCTGCGATGCACAGCAATGCAACGCCACGCACAGCAAGTCCAGGCAATGCAATGCGATGCAAAGACATGCAGAGCCATACAACTCAAAGCAAACCAAGGCAATCCATTTCGAAGTAAAGCAACGCAATGTAATGCAAACCGATGAAGAGAAATGGAGAGCAATGCAACGCCACGCTAAGCAACGCAAAGCAATGCAACGCAATGGAGCACAATGCAGAGCAATGCGCAGCAACGACACCCGATGTTATGCAAAGTAATGCAAAACAATACAATGCGATGCACAGTAAAGCAAAGCCACGCAACGTAGTGAAAAACAGCGCAATGCTACGCAAATACATGCAGAGTAACGGAGATCAATGCGAGACAGTCCAATACGATGCAGCGCAATGCAAAACAATGCTACGTGATGCAACCAGTGCGACCAGCGGTCACGGCGGCGACGGGCGGCCACGAGCGGGCTGGTGCGGCACTGGGGCTCAGCTGCCAGCGGCGATGCCGGCTGCGTTGGGAGGCGACGGGCGGCGAAGGGCGAGTTGAAGCGGCATCGGGGCTCAGCTGCGAGCGGCGGCGGCGGCGGCGACGGGTGGCCACGGGCGGCGACGGAGTTGGCTGAACCCTCGGGGGCAGCTGGGCGCCCTGGCGTCGCCGACCGATGCCGAAACGGTGCGTCTTCGCGGGGAACTGCGCATGCAGTGCGCAACGCTCCCCGCTGGGACTGCGACCCAAGTTGACTTCTGTCGGGGCGTTGCTGGGCCTCTCTCAGCGCGGGGGGCACAGAGGGTACATCGATATGTCGGAAGTGCGCGAGCAGGTACGAGAGGGAGAAACCGGTACATGAAAAGGAGGATTGATAAACAGGGGCGAATGAAGGTGGAGAATGAGGGGGAGGAAGAGGAGGATCTGCTCGAATATGGATTCTCTGAATTTTGACTTCGGGTTTGTGAGGAAGGAGCAAAAACCTGGAATTACCTTGAGCCTGGAATTGCCCACATGCGAACACCTTAAGAACGTTAGGTACAACGCACGGCGGTTCAGCACTACATACCACACATATTAGGAGCGCCTTTTAGCGGGTATGACAGATTCAACACGCGAAAGCTTGCATGCACAGTACGCGTTCGCGTTCGCATGATCATGCCCAACCGGCACCCTGATTAAGCAAGCGCCTGCGCGCGGGACACGCAGCGAAATGCAACGCGGTGCAAAGCAGTGCAGAGCAATGCAAAGCTGTGCAAATAAGTTAATTGCAAAGCACCTCAAAGCAATGCATATCAATGCAAAGCAACGCAACGCACTGCAAAGCAATCCGTCCATGCAGGGCAATGCAAACCAATGCATTGCATAGCAATGCATAACAATGCATAGCGATGCGATGCGATGCAAAGCAATACCAAGTGAGATACACGGCGGTTCAAAGCAATGCAACCCAATGCCATGCAACGCGATTCAATGCGATGCCAAGCAATGCGTAGCACAGGGATTAAACGCCAAGCAATTGAAGGGAATGCGATGCAAAGCAACGCGAAGCAATGCAAAGCGATGTAAGCCATGCAGAGTAAAGCACAGCCACGCAAAGCAATGCAGTGCAATGCAAAGCACCGCAAATCAGCGCGGCGCAAGTGGCGTCGACGGACCGCGGCGGACGGCGGCGACGGACTGCGGCGGCGGGCGGCCACGGGCCCGCCGCGGCGGCATTGAGGCCCCGTTGCGGCGGCGACGGACGGCGGCGACGGGCAGCGACGGGTGGCTGCAGGCTGGCCGGGCCGGCACGGGGGCCCAGTAACCTCAAAGCGAAGCAAAAACAAAAACCCTGAGAGTGCAAGCATGTGTTTTGGGAAGAGTTACGTAGACGCATTCTTGTTCGCCTCGTCCTGATCCTCCCTCCATGTTTGGCCTCCTCCCTCCGCGTCCTCCCCTCGCACCTTCCCTCCAGGATTCTTTCCTGCTCCGTCCATCCTCCTCCTCTTCCTGATTCGCCTCCTCTCCCTCACTCCTCCCCGCCCCCTCCCCAACGTTCGTTGATCCGCCCCACCTTCCTAGTACTCCTCGTTCGTATTTGTCCTCATCGTGTGATCGCCTACTCCTCGGAGGCTTCCACAGTGGGCTGCAAAACCCGAAAACACGCTTCTCGTCATCGTCCTCATGCTCATCCTTCGCCTTCTGCCCCCCCTCCTGCTCTCCCTTGTCATCCTCGTCCCAATATCCTCCCTTCCAATTTTTCTCCTCTGCCGCCCTCTCCCTCCCCTTCCGTTGTCCCTTCTCCCTCCCCCCATCTGCATCCCCAGTCCGCCTGTTCGCTTCGGCAGGTTTTGCTTCTTGTTGAAGCTCTGCGAGTCGTCGTACTATCAGTTGAGGGGCGATGTCTTTGGGCGCCTAGGATTTCGAGGAGGGGGAGCAGGAGGAAGAGAAGGATGGAGGAACCTAAAAGGGAAGCAGACGGGTAGGAGGAGAATGGACGAGGGGGCAGAAAGACAGTGATGGAGGATGGGGAGGCACGAGGAAGAGGTTGAGGAGCAGGAAGAGTGGGAGGAGTGAGGGGGGGAGGTATAGGAGGAGGAGAAGGAGGATCCGAGGCTGTCTGGGAGGCTTTCAAAGGTTTTAAGGAACTCTTTGGTGTTGGTCCTGGGCGCGGGGGAGGACCACGAGGAGGGCGAGGAGCAAGGAGGAGTTGTGTTAGTGTGGCTCTCGAGTTGGTTAGTGGGTTTTTCAGGGGTGGTCGATCTTCTTAGTCCTGGGATGCCCCGCGCCGCACTTCACGAAGGAGGGCGAGCTGAGAGAGCAGGATGAAGAGTTCGTAGCTAGGAGAAGAGATGGGGAAGGATGATAGGGGCTGAACGATTTTCGCCTTCGATTGGCCTCCTGGAGGGGGTAGAGTAGGATGAGGAGGAAGACGAGGAGAGAAGAGGATAGGGAGAGAAGACGAGAGGGGGAGGAGTAGGAGGAGGTATTCGAACATCCTGAAGTGCTGTTTCCCCTGGCGCATACCTACATACGGTCCGCCATGACGCCCAGAGCCCTCGTCTCTCCCTGGCGTCTGCAGAAGTATAGGCAGGCGATGGCCGTGCTCAAGGACATAGAGGAGCCGCAGGAGCCGGAGGAGTTGTCGGCCCTTCTGCTGCTGGCCTGCAGGGTGCACGCGTGCAACAAGGACGTCACTGGTGCCACGGATGTTGCAAGTACATTTCAATCAGGGGTGATGCGTCCTGGCATGCCTACAGGCCGACCAAGTCCTCTAATATGGCCTTCCTGTGATTTGCACGAGATTGCTCTCAGGACAATACTGGCTCGGACAGTCTTGTTTGAGTCAACCAGTTTCTACTTACATTTCTCCGATTATTGAAATAGTTTCCGTTCCAAGCAAGTTCGTGGTAGGCATAGAGTGGTGGGACGGTCCGTTCCGTCCCTGTTCCAACATTGCAGTGCTCAAACAATTGTTTTTTTTTGGTCGCGGCGCTGGCGAACGCACAGCGTTGTCAGGACGGCTGATCGGGACGTTAGTCACAGGATGCGCGGGACGTGGGAAGAGGAGGATTGTCGCGGGGGGATGCAAAGTTGGAGTGCGTGCTCAGAACATGAAGAATTTCACGGGCTTTACCGGCAGCAGCTTACATAAACCAGAACACGTAGAATAAGCAATGTGGTAAAACAGATTGTAAAGATGGAGTTTTAGTAAAGGTGTATGAGCATACACGTTCGGAGGTCTGTATTGGTTTCTTGGCAGCGCCGCTGGCTGCGCCCCTGGCGTGTGGAGAGGGGCGGGGGCTTAGCGCAGACCGAACGAATCTGAGCGGACCTCCGACAGCTTATCGCTCTTGCTGCTCTTGCTGCTCTAGAGCGGGCTCGCGTCGACGCGGCGACTACGCTGGCGCTGGCGCTCAAGGTTGAGCGACCTCTGGACCTGAGGGTATCGCCCTCTGTGAAGAGTCCCCTATCCCACGGCAGACAGCATCAGACAATTATGTTCTTCATCGGTCCCCCGTGTGTTTTTTTCCTGGCCGTCATCCTGCATGAACGCGCATGCTTCGGCAATGCGCTCCAGGGTGGCAGGCGGGCACCACCTCGGCGCAAGACTGCGCAAAAGCTCCCTCGGGTTTGCCACTTTCAGCACCCAGGTGTGCTGTGAGAGTCCCATCGACGCCGCCCTCCAGCACGAATCACACGCGCCACACCCAGGAGGAGACCCCCCTCAAGCGTCCTAGAATTTTCCCTCGCCCTCCCCGCCTCCCTGCCATCAAGTTATTTGGTGTGTGTGTGTGTCTGGGAGATCGAGAGAGAGAGAGAGATACAGAGAGAGAGAGAGAGAAAAGGAGGGACAGGCACAGAGAAAGAGAGAGAGAGAGAGAAACAACAAAACATAGACATATAAAAAAGGAGGGAAGGCAGAGAGAGAAAGAGAGAGAGAGAGAGAAAGGGAGCTAACTCCAGAACGTGTGGCAGTGCATGTCGTCTGGCCAGGCCAGCTTCCAGAGACCGCGGCCTCACCCCTCTAGTCTCAGCCATGGCCCCCGTGGCCGCCTGCTCGTCGTTCGCTCGCTTTCTCCCCGCCTCCCCTTCCGTCCCTGCTGCTGCTGCTGCTGCTGTTGCTGCTGCTGCTGCTGCTGCTGCTGCTGCTGCTTCGGCGGAGGGCCTCGCGCCCCAGGTGCGATGAAGATGTACTCGAGAGCGATCAAGGATGAGGACTGGCCGTGTGGCAGGCGGGGTGCGCAGAGGTGGAGGCCCTCCTCAGACGAGACAGCGGGGAGGGGACTGGCCGTGCGGCGGGGGGGGGGGGCGCAGAGGTGGAAGCCCTCCTCAGGCGAGAGAGCGGGGAGGGGAAGTGGGGAGGGAGGTGGGAGAGGGGGGGGGGCGAAAACGGAGGAGGAGGGGGAAGGAGGCAGGCGGTAGGGCTGGGCGGAGGGTGGGTGTGGGGGGGGGAGTGGTGGGAGGGGGAGGACGTGGAGGATGGGTACGGACATGGAATGGAGAAGTCTGAGGAGGAGAGGGGAGGAGGGTCGAGGTAGGCACGTACCCACCCACACACACACACACACGCACCCGCACACACACACACACCCACACACACACACGCACACACACACACGCACACACGCACACGCACACACACACACACACACACACACGCGCGCACACGCACGTACGCACGCACGCACGCACGCACACAGTCACACACACACACCGACATACACACGCACACACACGCACACACGCACACGCACACACACAGACACACACACACACACGCACGCACGCACGCACGCACGCACGCACGCACGCACACACGCATACACGCACACACGCACACACGCACACACGCACACGCGCGCACGCGCACGAACGCGCACACGCACGCACGCACGCACACGCACGCGCACGCACGCACGCACGCACGCACGCACGCACGCACGCACGCACGCACGCACGCACGCACACACACACACACGCACACACACACACACACACACACACACACGCACGCACACGCACACGCACACGCACACGCACACGCACACGCACGCGCACACGCACACACACACACATTCACACACACACGCACACACACGCACACACGCACACACGCACACACGCACACACGCACACGCACACGCACACCCACACCCACACGCACACGCACGCACACTTTTTGGCGTTGCGGCCACGCGCGCGTCGGCGCGGTGTAGGCAGTTGGGCGAGAGACAGTCTAGAACACGCGGCGTGGGGACCAGGGATCCGCATACAGGGGATTACCAGGTCACCATTGGGAAGGCCGCCAGGTGGGGTGAGTGGGAAAGTGAGAGAGTGGGGGATAGTGGAGGTGTGCACTGCAAGAACCAAGGACTGCGCAGTGTAAAAGTGCAACGGCACTCCGAAGGAGGGGCAGAGCATGCGACCAAAGAGGGGCATCATGCACACTGTCCGACCAAGGCAGACGGTGGGACGAAGCAGGCCCCAATGGGTGGCAGGACCGTGGTGGAACAGCCGAGAGCTGACAGCACAGTCGCGGCAGAAATGGAGGGTACATCTACACACGCAACATGCTCTCACCCTCTCTCTGTCTGTCTCTCCCTTCTCTCGCATGCTCTCTCTCTCTCTCTCTCTCTCTTTCTCTCCATTTCATAGGCACACGCGCACACTACTAGGTCGTCGCAGCCCGGCTACTCGCCCGCCAGGGTGTCGGGCGCCCCCGCGGCCAGAGCCGCGCGCGCGCAGCGTCGGCGGGAAGAACAGACAGGGAAGACGGCCGCCCCCTCACGGGGCAGTGGCTGGGCGGCGGGGCGGCGTGGGGGCCGCGGTCGGCGGGGGCGGGGCGAGCAACGCCCAAGGTGGCGCCACGCCAGAGTGGGCGGGCGAACGAAGAAGGAGCTCGCGGCAGCGGGGGGGGCGACCAGAGGCGGGCGGCCGGGGCCAAGGAGAAGCGACGGCGCACGGGCGAGCCCAGCAGGCCGAGGGCCGAGGGCAGGCGGGCGGGGCGGGGCGGGGCGGGGCGGCCGCGCCAGCGAGGGGGGCAGAGAGCGGGCCGGGGAGCAGAACCAAAGCGGGTGCCCAAGCGGGCGAGGCCCTATCAGCAGACGGGGCAGGGCGGCCAAGTGGCCGAAACAGCGCGGCGGGCCGCCAGGAAAAGAGGCCGAGCGTCCAGAGGCGGCGCGCACACCGAGAGCGCGGACGCCGCCCCAGGAGCGCAGCGGGCCGCGAAGGGGGGCGGGCCCCGCGAGCGGGAGCCAGCCGACGCAGCGATCGACGCCGAATGGCTCTTAGCGGATCGAGCCTCGGCGGGCGAGCAGACGCATGGCCGAGCGCGACGGGCAGGCGGCGCGTCATCCAGCCGGCCCGGCAGGCCCAGGACCAGGCTGGGGACGAGCTGAGCCCGCATCGCCGGCTGGGCTCTGGCGACGCGGGGTCGACGCCGAGGGGCTCCCGGCGGAACATCCAATGACCGCGTCAGGCGACGCAGAAAGCCACCGGCTCCCAGCAAAACCAGTGCAAGGCGGAGGGCGGGTGGGGGCGAGCGGAAAAGTTGGACGAGGTCGAGCCAGGGCGAGGCGGCGGACCAGTGGGGGGCTGCGGCGGGGCGGGCAGACAGCTCAAGGAGACGAAACCTGAATTGCGCCATGCATCCAGGGTGGGCAGATCCGCGCCCGAGGCAGCAGGAACGAAGTGCCGATGCTGAGCCTGTATCGACAGCTAATTATGCATAGGCGACGCGGGGTCGACGTCGAGGAGCTCCTGGTGGACCTTATTAGGATGACCGCGTCGGGTGAGGCAAAGGGTTGCCGCGGGCATGGCAAGACCAGGGCTGGCGGGGGGGCGGGAAGTAAATGTGGGCAGAGTCCAGCCAGGGTGAGGCAGCAGACCCAGTGAGGGCGGCTGTGGTGCGGGCCGGCAGCCCACGAAGGCAAACATCTGCCTGGCGCCACGCGTTAGGAGCGGGCAAATCCGTGCTCGAGGCAGCAGAGGCGAAGGGCAAACGGGCGCATCCCTCAGTGACTGACCTGGTCGCCCGCAGTCTCCAGCCATTCGTTGAATGCTACGTGGAAGGCGTTCTCGATCTCCGCCCTGCTCGGGCCACCGGGTGGGCGGGAGGAACCGAGGGAGGTGATGACCACGTTGCGTTGGCGCTCGTCATCGTGTCACCAAAGGGGCCGTCAGTGGTGTGAAACTTGTTGATGCCGTCGAAGGTGTAGAGAGCGCTGCGGTCGGGAGGGGTGGGCGGGTCGCTGCGGTCCCGCGCCGGGGGCAACGTGGGGGGGCCGCGGGGATGCGGGGCCCAGGGTCGCCCGAAGGACGTAATTGCGGCCTCGGGGCTGGACCCAGCTGGGCGGCCGTGGGGAGTCTCGCCCACGTCGACCGGGTGGCCCCTGGAGTGGCGAGGCCGAAGTAGCAGAGCCCCACTGGACTGCCCGTCCCTCTGGGCATTGGGGCGGGCAGTGCGTTGCGGTGCCATGGCGTAGGGGGCCCGCGACCAGTCAGCGTCGAACAGGGTCTCCCAAGGAGGCGAGACTGGGCCCTCGGGCTCCATGTGGGGCACGGCCCTGTCCCGCCCTCGCCGGGGGCGTGCGGCAGGGGAGACGTGCGCCCCAGCGCGCGAGGCTGTGGAAGGCGCGCCGACAGCGAAGGCGCGCGATGACCCGGAGTACGGGAGGCAGGAGGTCGATCTGCCCGATTGTGGGGGGCGAACTGGGCTCACCCAGAGCGGCGCCACAGGATTCGGGGACCCTGTCGATTGTCGAGGGTGGGCGGATAAGTCCATCGACGGCTGATGGCCCCCGGCGTGGCTCGCCACAGTCAGGGCAGACACCCCGAGCGTGCCTATAAGGCGCGCGGTGTTCTGGAATGGCCCACCGAGCCTGACAGCGCGGACGCGAGCCCATGGCCTGGCCACGGGGCCCGGCCACTGGATCGAGAGGAGGAGGAGGAGGAGGAGGAGGAGGAGGAGGAGGAGGAGGAGGAGGAGGAGGAGGAGGAGGAGGAGGAGGAGGAGGGGAGAGCCTTCAATCCTCGCGACGACGACGACGACGACGACGACGACGACGACGACGACGACGACGACGACGACGACGACGACGACGACGACGAGCTGGAGGAGGCTCGCGGACTGGCAGTGCAGCGGGCGAGCGGCGGAGGGGCGCGCGGGCTGCCGCTGGAGGCCGCTGCCCACAACCATCTCGGGGTCGGCTGCTCCCCAGGGCCGTCGACGGGCGGACCCCTGGCTTGCCAGGGGCGTGGGCTCGTCCCCCCTGGGGGGAGAAAAGGGTACGGGTCCCCCGACGGGGGGGCAGCCCCCGTACCTGGCGCCGATGTCGGGGTGGTGTCGTGCGGCGGCGGCCTCCCCTTGCGGTGGGGCTGCGCCGGAGGCGCCTGGCGGTGGGACCGCACCGGAGGCGCCTGGCGGTGGGTCCGCACTGGGGGCGGCGGCGACTGGGGCGCGTAGGTGGCGCGGACACGCGGTCCGCTGCTGGAGGAGGAGGAGGAGGAGGAAGCGGAGGAGGAGGAGGAGGCGGAGGAGGAGGAGGAGGAGGAGGAGGAGGAGGAGAAAGGGGATCAAAACTGTCCCAAGGACCTTGGCCTGGCCACGGGGCCTGGGGCCCTGCCGCGGGATCGAGAGCGGAGGCCGAGGGTTCGGCGGACAGTAAACCGCGCGCGGTTCGGGCTCGTCGCGCGAGGCCGCGTCCGATACGTACATGTCGCAGGCATGCCCAGACGTCGGGCGTCTCGAGAATATCGGCACGGAGGTTTTACTTAGTTTTGGGCCTCTCGGGGTCCTCACCGGGCCTCGGGGCCGTCAAAAAACGCTTCGGGACGAAAAACCGGACCCAGGGAAGTGGTCGGGAGGTCGGGGGCCTGTGTCTCGAAAAAATCGAGACGTCGGATGTCTGGGGATGGCGCCACGGCCGGCCCGCGCATCGGCATCGTGAGTGGGGCAGCGCCGAGACGACCGCCGTCGTGGAGGTAGAGATGAAGCGCCCTCGAAGTGGCGAGTGGGTGGGTGGTCCCACGCGGTGGAGGCTGCGCCCGCGTCCGCACGCGCCCCGCCGATAGCATATAGCAGCAACCGCAGAGGGCGGGGTCCCGCCGGGAGGAGGACAACGCCGGAGACGCGGCAACCTGGGCTGGCGGCGGGCCGGGTGATAATGCCGCAATCAACGCAGGGCCGCCGCGCCCGCAGGCGGCGGCGGCCGAGCCGGGCCCCTTCGCGGCGGACGCGGGCAGGATGGCCTGCTTCTTGGTAGCGAAAGGGCCATGGTGCGCTCGGTTGTCTGTCATGGCGACGGGCCAAACAGAGGGGGCGCGGTCTCGAGCAGAGGCTGCGAAGAGTGAGCGCGCCCGCCGAGCGGTCATCAGCGGGCCCCTCGGGTCCAGCAGGGGGGCCGGGGGTGGGGGTCAACCCCCCGACGGGAGCGGCCGTGACTGTCGGACCTGGGGGCGTAGACTTGCCGCGCAGCGGAGATGTCCTCGGTCGGGGGAGCCCCGCGCAGCAGGGCGTTGACATCGATGCCGCGCGAGGGGCACTAGTCCAGGAAAGTTGAGACCTGGGTCGAGACAGTAGAATGCGCACCACTCCCAGGCGGAAGCGCCAGCCGAAGTGAGCATACGTCATGGCGCCCACATCGCAGAGCG
Organism: Prorocentrum cordatum; assembly: GCA_963575745.1. Taxonomy (NCBI): domain Eukaryota; class Dinophyceae; order Prorocentrales; family Prorocentraceae; genus Prorocentrum; species Prorocentrum cordatum. Next base: position 275,968 of record CAUYUJ010008002.1, on the reverse strand, counting down.
GATTCCGTTCGGAAAACGATAGGTTGGGTCCCGGGTGTCCTGGAGAATTTCGTTCCGGATTTCGAGGTGAATTTCGTGTGGGTTTCTTTTTGGCCAGGAAATAAGACTAAAACTAATCCACGTGAAATTCATTGCGTTTTTCGCTCGCTGCTTCGGGCAAGAATCCTCAGAGAAATCCACGCATAAATCCGCTGCAGCACGTCTGCAAGGCCGGGGCAATGACATATGGCGGCGACCGCGAGCGCGGCCCTGGGGGCCGCGCGGGCTGGGGGAGGATGGGGGCTGGCGGCTGGGAGGACGCGCGGCGTTTCGCAGCATCTGGGACCCAGGGATCAACGTCTGGCTCGAGGGAGCGCGGGCGAGGGGCCAGGGAAGGGCGGGCGCCTCCTCGCCAGGCCCGTGAGCAGCCAGGCCAGCCCCCGCGCCGCTGTCGGTCCAGGCGGTGTTTTCGCGGAGGGGGCGCGAGAGGTCCAACTGGACCACCAGCCCCCCCGCCCAGCCCCAGCGCCGCGCGCGGGCGCTGGGGCGCGATCGCGGTGGCCATCGGGTGGATCTGGAGGCTCGTCAGCGCCGCCGCTGCACCGCGGCGCCAGTGGGGCCTGGTTTCTCTGCGGCGAGGCGGGCAGCACAGGCGAGACTAATTAAGGTCGCGGGTGTCGGCGAAACCCAGGTTGGACTCAGCGGAGGCTGGCGGCCAGGGAGGAGGCGCCGCGGGGACGGGAGGGCGGTTGCCATAGGACGCCTGGCGGCCGCCAGGAGAGGCCAGAACTGGGCAGGGTGCCCCAGCTGCCCAGGGGGAGGGGCCGCGGCCAACTGCCGGGGCGGCGGGGCCCGCGGAGTGGTCGGACGGGCTGGAGGCGGCGTGGGCGAGCGGCGACGTGGTGCCTGGGCGTCTGCAAGGCGCAGGCGATCAACCCAGAATTTGTGGTCCTCCTCGCGTCCAGGGGGACCTCGTGCCACCCGCCACGGACGTGCCCCTCGTCGAAAACCTGATGGAACGCGCGAGTAATATGGCCGCACGAGCACAAACTTACGCCCACACTCACACACACACACACACGCGCACACGCACTCGCACACGCACACGCACACGCACACACAACCGCACACACATACACACACACACACACGCACGCGCACGCGCACGCGCACGCGCACGCGCACGCACACGCACACGCACACGCACACGCACACGCACACGCACACGCGCACGCGCACACACGCACACACGCACACACGCACACACGCACACACGCACACACGCACACACGCACACACGCACACACGCACACACGCACACACGCACACACGCACACACGCACACACGCACACACGCACACACGCACACACGCACACACGCACACACGCACACACACACACACACGCACACACACACACACGCACACGCGCGCCGACACACGCTCGCACACACACGCACACGCACACGCACACGCACACGCATCCGCACACATAAACACACACACGCACTCACCCACACGCGTACTCACACGCACACCCACACCCACCGACACACTCATACACGCATACACACATACGCACACGCACACGCCGACGCACACCCACACCCACACCTAAATCCACACCCACACCCACACGTATGCGCACGCGCACGCGCACGCGCACGCGCACACGCACACGCACACGCACACGCACACGCACATGCGCACGCGCACACGCACACACACACACACACCCACGCTCACGCACACGCACACGCACACGCACACGCACACGCACACGCACACGCACACGCACACAAACAGACAAACAAAAACACACACAAACAAACACACAGGCACACACACACAGACACCCACAGAAAAACACACACACACACGTACACGCTCACGCACACGCACACGCACACGCACACGCACACGCGCACACATCCGCACACGCATTCGCACACATAAACACACACACGCACACACACACACACATACACGCACACGCACACGCACACGCACACGCACACGCACACGCATCCGCACACGCATCCGCACACACACACACACACACTGCGGAGGGTTGTCTGGTTCCCTGTTCCTTGGGCGCCACGACTTTTAACGTTTCCGTCGCTGTCGCTCCCACAAAACTGTGCCAATCAACGTTTGCATTACCCCCTGTTCATGTCCAGACCCCCTTGTCGACTATTTTTGTTTGCGGGCGTAGGCCCGCGGAGCTTCCGGCCCCATCTCCGGGGGGATTGCCTTTTCGCCCAGGGATCTTCTGTTGAATTATTTGGCGCCCACAGCGGACCCAGGGAGTCCGAGCACGCGCTGACAACAGCCAACCGCCACCACGTTTGCGAGGCCGCAGGGTGCGGGCTCTCCCGCCCCCGCCCGCGAGGACTTCCAGGGGGCCGTCAAGGTGCTCGCGCTGGTGATGTTCGACCTTCGCAAGTGCGGGGCCTACGAGCTGGCCAAGCACGCGGTGGAAAACTCGGTGCGGGGGGAGGAGAAGGATCGGGGAGGACGAAGAGAAGGATCGGGGAGGAGCAGGAGGAGGAGGAGGAGGAGGGGGAGGGTGAAGGGGAGGAGGAGGAGAAGGATGAGGCGGGAGGGAGCGGGGACGCGAGAGAGCAAGAGTATGAGGATGTTGCCTCACGCAAGGGCTCTAATCGGTGGCCAGTCCAGGGGGGGAGTGAGAAGGGGCGGAGAAGACTCGGAAGTTCTCGGGCCTTCTGAAAGGTTCAGTCCTCCCCGGCGACAAAGAAAACCTCTCAGAAGGTGCGAAGGTTTCTGCGAAGTCCCGCCGCCTTCTGAGAAAGCCTTCTCCTTCTCACTCCCCTCCCCCTCGCTCGCAGCCGATCTTTGTGAGGGCAAGGGCTGCCTGAGCCACCCCCTCAATCTAGGCCTCTTGGATGGGGTCGGAGTAGTTAGATGGGGTCGGAGGGTCGCGCCGCATCTCCGATGCATCGCCGATGCGGCTCGATGTGGAGCCTGATTCGCTTCACGTCGACGTCGCCGATGCACCGCCCAAGTCGACGATGCACCGCGGGTGCATCGGCGATGTATCGCCGATGCCACGCGATCCTCCGACCTCATCTACTCCGACCCCATATGGGAGGCCTCTACGGGCTGCATGGGCCAACCCCTCAAGGAGAGCCGAAGGCCCACCCCGCGGGTGCAGCCGGGACCCCTCAGAACCAGGGGGTGCCGCCGGCTAAAGGCGGCGCCCCTCCGCCTTTGCCGAGGGGCTCCGCGACAAAGACCTACTTCGGTTGTCGACGTCGTCGTCGTCGTCGTCGTCGTCGCGAGGAGACAAGAGGTGGTAAATGAAGGCTCTCCCCCCCTCCATTTTCTCCTCCTCGTCCTCCTCTTCCTCCTCCTCCTTCTCCTCCTCCTCCTCGTGGACAAGTGGGGCGACAACATGCAGCTGTTCAATGTATGCAGGAGGAACACAAGATGGGACGAAAAGCAGGGCGTCGCCTGCTCGTGCTGGCTTGCCTTCCCAAACAAGTTGTGGTGGAAAGGCCCCGGCCCCCACTCGAGAGGGGACAAGTGGCAGTTTTGTATCAAGGTGGGCTGATTGCAACTCGTCAGGGCGCAGGAGAGCCACCCATAATATGAGCTCATGAAAGAGTGGGTGGACAAGATGAGGGACGCTTTCGGCGATGAGTGGGAGGGATGGCGAGACATCGGGTGCAAGTCGAAGTTCCTCCCGTTCAAGAGTGAGCCTTCAATGGTGGCGAAGCTAAGCTCAAGGTGGTAAATGGTTGGGAAACGCTCGTAGCGGAAAGGCTGCCGCAGCAGCTAGACGACGCCATCAATGAGTTCCACCACAAGTCCTACGACGCTGCCCAGAAAATGAGCCCAGAGGAGCTTCTCGAACTGATCCCCGTGGCTTCCCCGATGACGCACGAGGTTCAAGGTTGCGAGCTCATCGCAAGGTATCCTGTGGACGCGTGGGAGAGGGCTGGGAAGAGGGCCTTCTCTGCGCAGAGCTGGCGCGGGCTGGCGCTGAAGATTTCGAAGAATGACAAAAATAACCTCCACGAAGTCACGAAGGTCGACATGAAGGAGCTGAGTAGCGAGGACAATCTCGACCCAGGGGAAGTGGAAAGGCTCAAAGAGCGACAGAAGCTACGTGATTGCACTGGGATCTTCGAGGAAATACTCGCCTGCCCCAAGTTGGAGGAGACGACGACGACCGTCTTTTTCGGCGGCCGCCAGCTCCTCCAGCGGCCACCAGCGAGAGCACCCGCTGGAGCTCTCTGGAAAGCCCTCTTTCTGTGACTGCATGGGGATGGGTCCATCGCCTGGCCAATTGCTTGCTCATCTATGGCCTTCGGCCCATACCGCAACCCTGCCTGAGTTTCGGGCCAGAGGCTTTTCGATACCTGTAATTCGAGATCTCTTGGCATGCTGCTCGACCACCTCGTTGAGCGAACGAGTTTTGAAGCTTCTTGTGGCCTCTTATTGGCCGTGTGGGGGCATCTTTTGGAGCGCTTGGGAGCCGCTTGGGTGCTTGCTGCGGCCTCGGGGCCCACAAGTGGCGGAGGGCTGGAAAAATCAGTGGGAGTGCCACCTCTTGGACCCCCAAGGGGGCCCTCTTGGGCCGTTTTGGTTGCCTCTTGGACCGTATTGGGGCTCTCTTGGGCCGTCCTTTTGGGGGCCTCTTGCATCGTCTTGGGGCGATATTGGGGGCCTTCTGGGCCATCTTGGACGCTGCTAAAACTCCGAAAGCGAATCTGTGAAAATTACAGTTTTCTCACAGGGAATGTGGAGGTTTGGGCCTCCCGGGGCTCTTTTGGGGAGCATCTTGCAGGTTTCTCGGGGCGTCTTGGGTGCCTCTTTGGCCGTCTTGATACAATATTTGGGCGTCGTCGACGCTGTGGGCTGCTCTTGTCGCTCTTGTGCGCCCTCCAGACCTATTGGCAGCTGGCAGAGTTGTGCCTCAGAGGCCCCAGAGGAGGTCAAAAGGTCGTACTCCAACACGCACAAGACTGCATTGGCGCTTCGCGCCATGCGCTTTGGTCCTTCAGGTTTGGCATGCAGGCAGGAAGGGTAAGTCGGAACATTTAGCGATAATTGGCTGTTGCCTTTTTTCTGGCCTCGTCGGTGAAATAATGCTATTCGCTATATATCCCACGTGTTTCCTCGTCCTCTTCCTCATTCTTGCCGTCCCCTGCGAATTCGCCACCATTGTCAGCTCTTATTGATGAGACTCATTCTAGGAGATGCTCTTGTAAGTCCCATGAAGGTTTTTAGGGGCTTGTTGGGGCCTTCTGGAAGCCTCCTTGATTTCTTCTGGGGCCACTGGGGGCTTCCCTGGGCAACCCTGCTTCCAACCGCGGTCTCCCTGAACGACCCGGTCAAGATTTGGAACGAGTCGGGCGGCGCCTTGGGGCCATTTTGGGCCGTCACGGGGCTCCCTTCGGGCCATTTTGGGTCTTTACGTAGGCCGTCTTGGGGCTCCTCTTGCACTGTCTGGTGGACCTCCTGGTTAAATTTGGGGCGATGCTCTGGCCTTCTGGGCAGTCTCGGACGCCAGGAAGGTCGAAGGACTGAGCATTCCCACAATCATACAAAACCCGTACGGAATCAATGTTGTGTTTCGAGTGCCTCTTAGGGGTCTTCTTTGGGTCGACTTCGGGCGTCTGAAAGGGTGTCTGGGGCCTCTGTGGGCTCTCGCGGGGCCGTCTAGCCGCCCTCCTGGCCGATTTGGTGCCCTTTGGGCCAAGGATTCGGAGGGGTCCCGTCTAGGGGACGGGTTCGCAGGGTCCCAGATTATGAAAATGAAGAAAGGGAGTACAGGGAGCAGGGAGGGGTAGACGGAGAGAGGGAGAGATGGATTGATAGAGGAAGATGGAGAAGAAGAGGAAGAGAGAGAGACAGGGAGAGTGAGAGAATAGAGAGAGAGAGAGAGAGAGAAAGACGGACAGACAGAGGTCTGGGTCTCCCCGGGTCTCGGGAGGCTTCCGGGGAGGCTACCGAGGGCCCTCAAGCAGGAATTACATACAACAGTAAGATCATCCGCTTAGGGCGTAGAGATAGAAAGATGGAACCAACGACTTGACAGCCACAGGGGCGACCGCCCCCATCCATTGAACACCCGCCACCGATCTCACGATCTGTCGTCATCATTATGTATCTATCGATGTCACATATACTTGTCGAGCTATCGATGACAATATCTATCGAGCTCACTACATATATATCGATATCTCGATCGATGGATCTGATTGTCGACCTCAGTAACTATCAACCGATTTCACTACAGATATATCGCTATGTATTGTGAAGGCCTTGCGACTGGTGCCGCCGACCCAGAAGGACGACGACGACCACGACGACGTCCACGACGAGAACGACAACGGCAAGCTGATGGCCCTGTCTCAAGCTCGGGACATAGGGCGAGCGGTGGAGGAGGGAGGAGAAGGAGGAGGAGGAGGAGGAGGAGGAGGAGGAAGAGGAGGAGGCGGAGGAGGAGGAGGAGGAGGAGGAGGAGCAGGTGGAAGAAGAAGAAGAAGAAGAATAGGAGGAGGAAGAGGAGGAGGAGGAAGAAGGAGGAGGAGGCGGAGGAGGCGGAGGAGGAGGAGGAGGAGCAGGCGAAGGGGAGGTGGAGGAGGAGGAGGAGGAGGAGGAGGAGGAGGAGCTGGAGCTGGAACTGGAGGCGGAGGAGGAGGAGGAGGAGGAGCGGAACGGGAGGAGGAGAGCCGTGTGACTCCGCGGGGACAGGCGTCTGGGAGGCGACGGGGCCCAGGGGCCTGGGGGCCAAGGCCGCGGCCGCGGCCGCGACCGCCGGAGCCGGGGCCAGAGCTGGGATCAAGGCCAGCAGGGCCAGTCCGGGGCCGGGGCCAGGCTATACGTAGGGCCGGGGCCAGAGCCGGGGCCAGGGCAGGGGACCAGCCCCCGGGGGCTGGGACTGGGGCCGGAGCCCGGGTCGTGCACGCCTCTTTTCTCCACACGGGGGACCGCCTGGGGGAGGTCACCCAGTGTTCTTTGTGTTTGTTAGAAGTGTTTGTGCATCCTTGGGGGGGTCCCCTTGGATAATCTGTCTGTTTTGGCCGACGGACGGTCTGTTCTATGTTCTTCTAGCCTATAGGTCCGAGTATACATATTCCTTTTTCTATATTTTTACAAGCCCGGGCGGGGGGAAAACCCATCCCCCCCCCCCAAAAACCGGACTCCCGGGATCTGGGGCTTAGGGACCCTGCGGACTGGCCTCGAAGCGGCCCCCAGGGCCTCGCAGGACGTGGCGCGCTCCCGAAACGACCCCAGAGAGCTCCAATACGATCGACGACGACCCCCAAGAAGCCGTCATACCCCCAAAGATCGTCCCGAAACGTCCCAAGAGGCCTCCAAGAGCACTCCCAAGAAGGCCCCAAGAGGCGAAAATCCTTGATTTTGTCGGTTTATGGCTTATTTTGGGGTTCTCCTCTTTTCGGCTTCCCGACGCTCCAAGACGGCGGTCTTCTGGGCGTCCGAAGCCCCCTGGGAGGCTCCAAAACCGCCCCACAACCATCCGAAAGGGCTTCCAGGCAGTCCAAGAGAGCCCCAAAACGGCACAACCGGGGTTCCAAGATGGCCCTCAGAGAGCCCCATGGCGGCCCAAGATGGCCCCAGCCCACCCTCCGAAGCATTCCAAATCGTGACCCGGTCGTTCAGGGAGACCGCGGTTGGAGGCAGGGTGGCTTGAGGAAGCCCCCAGAGGCCCCCAGAACACGCCCAGGAGGCCTCCAGAAGGCCGTAAGAAAGCCTGAAACAACTTTTGTGAGGCCTCCAGAGGCTCTCCAAGGAGGAGCCTCCGCAAAAAGAGCTGAGGAGGATGGGGAGAATGCGCAGGGCATGGCGAAAGTGAGGAAAAAGAAGCATGGAGGAAGGATAACGAATAACATTATTGTAGCGGCGACGCCGGAAAAAGGCAACAAGGAGTTATCGCCAAAGTGTCGGTTTTGACCTTCCTGCTAGTCCGCGTGCACACCAAACTTCAAGGACCAAGGTGCATGGCGCGAAGCGCCACTGCAGTCTTATATATATATATATATATATATATATATGCATGCATGCATGCATGTATGTGTGTATGCATGCATGCATGCATGGATGGATGGATGGATGGATGGATGGATGGATGGATGGATGGATGGATGTATGTATGTATGTATGTATGTATGTATGTGTGTATGTATGTATGTATGTATGTATGTATGTATGTATGTATGTGTATGCTTGTTTTTTGTATCTATGTATGCGTGTATATCCCTACATAACGACTTCATCCTCGCAGCAATTCAGAATTTTGAGCTGAGGCTGGCCGGACCCCTGGAGCGGCCGCTGATGGACAGTGCGCCAAGTGAGCGGGCCAGATGTCAACAGCAGCGAGATCCAGATGAGGAGGCCCCAAGACCCTTGGACTTTCAGCCTCCAAATTTAGCCACTGAGATCCAAGATCTAGAAGCTGGCCTCGGCGTCGGCGGCGCAGATCAAGGCGGTGAAGAGGTCCAACCACCCAAGGATGATCCGTCCCTTAACCTTCAGGCTTTGAGGGAGGTAATCTGAATCGCCCGTCGCAACCGCTAATCCCGTCCGGAGGCCACTCGAATGCATATTAAGCGTGGGCGGGTTCCATTGAGAGAAGCTCTGCACGGTGCGAGGGATGTCACCGTCACGCCAGTCAAGTACGACCACCTTCAAGGGCAGACGGTGGAGTACGAACAGGCGACGCCGTCGACGGCAGCCGAGGGGGACATTGGTCGGTTCGTCGAGTCCGCTAAGCGGCTCTCCTTCGTGGAATGGGCCCGGAGAGGTCGCCTGAGGTGGGCCCACTTGATGACGGCGGTAAGCCGACGTTTGTGGGGAAACCCAGCAAGGTCACGAGTGAGTCATCAGGACCATTGACCACCAGCAATTTTCGGCTGGAGGACACAATCCTGCAGAACAGTAGTAAAGGCAACCTGTTGAGGTTTGAAATCCCACGCTGCCTTGTAGCCTCCCTCCTGTGTCCACAAGCCAGCGGAAGGGGGGCGGTGCGCATCCTGGGGTGCACACGTGCTACCATGGCAAAGTGCATCCAAGCCACCCAGCAGGCTGTTGGGAGGGGGAGTCATCAGCGCCCGACATGCTGCTTGACTGGCAGCCCTGCGAGAAGGCCTTTGCCAGTGCCGTTAAGGATGAGGACATTGAGGCTGGCAGTGCTGTACAATCAGACAACTCGTACAGGCTGGGGCCCCAGTCGAGCATTGCAGACCTGCGCAGCCAGGCACTCCAAGCCAATGAGTACCTAAAGGTCCTCTGCCAGTTCCTTCTTTGAGCCCCCAGATCGCACGTCAACTCGCAAGGGCTACATGGATCCGCCCTGACCAGCTCGTTCAGCGGCACTGAGCAGGCGGACGGGCCATCAAAGTTTAATGTTTTTGGCACGTACATCCATGCCCAAGGCGACTTTAAGTACCTGGGCGATTCGATCGTGACTGGTGGCAACAGCAGGCTCGCCCCAGGGCGCGGGTCCGATGGGGCTGCGTGCGTCGCTGGAGGCCGGGAGTTCTTAGACTCTTAGAACCCTGAAACATGGATGCGCAACGGGCAGCGCGGAGCTGACGACGGCAGGCAACATGACAGCCAGACACCGCGGTACGGCCGTTGGCCCAGATTACAGGCATCTAGCCGAGGCGCGCAAACGAACCCACCCCATGTCAAAGGCAAATGCTGGGAAGCAGCCAGCCCCAGGATGGCTTTTCTGCGCTAACCAGTCATTCGCTGAGACGGATAAAAGCTTAGCCAGCCGCTACCAGAAGTCATTTGATATCATGAGTAAGCATGGGCGCGCACGTAGCGACATTAGTAGACAATGGGTTTGTATCGTGGTCCGAGGGTTTTCTCGGATGTGATGTCGGACGCGCTCAGGGCGCTGAGGACCGCTCCAGAGCACGGCGTCACATATGTCCCCCTCGTACTGCATACCCACCAAGAGGTCGAAGCGGCACGCGCGGCACGAACACGATACCGAAACTTGTTTTTTTCGATTGAGCTCTTCGTCTCGCGTCGATATCATCCTCCCAGCCTCCGATACGTAGCACCCCGCAATTGCGGATAAGAGTGAGGGGGCGGGCGCGGGCGACGCGGGCGTCGTCGAGCAGGCGGACCTTGTGGCCCCCACCTTCCCTGTCGATGGCGCTGGTCCTCCTCCTCCTCCTCCTCCTCCTCCTCCTCTTCCTCGTCCTCGTACTCATCGTCATTGCCATCCTCCTCCTCCACCTCGTCCTCCTCCTCCTCCTCTTCTTCCTCGTCCTCCCTCTCCCCCCCTCGTCCTTTCATCATCGTCCTCCCATTGTCGTCCTCCCCCTCATCGGCCTCCATCATCGTCATCCCATTGTCGTCCATCATCATCATCATCATCAGCATCATCAGCATCATCATCATCAACAACATCATCATCATCATCATCATCATCATCATCATCATCATCATCCCCCTCCTCCCCCTCCTCGTCCTCCTGCTCCTCCTCCTTTTCTTTCTCCCCATTCTCCTTACATCCTCTCATCTTCCGCGTTCTCCTCGTCCCCTGTTAACTCCTCCTGCCTCCCCCTCCTTTCCTAAGATAACTGCAACGCAATCTTTGTTTCCACTTTATGCTCCCCGTATGCTCCCCGCCTTCTTTGATTAAGGCAATTCGCCAGGGCAGAGTTGCTGGACGGGCTGGTGTGGATGCGCGGGGCTTGAAGAGGTCCTTGCGGGCTCAGGCGGCATGCAAAAATCCGCTGCCGCGCTTGTGCGGCATTGGCTTGTTCAGTGAACGTGGTTTAGGTCGCGGATGGGTCGCGGGTTCTCCACCTCCACCTGGAAGGAATGCAAAAGCAGCCCGCCGCAGGCGCCCCAACAAATGGTTTGTACACTGAACGTGGTTTGGGTCGCGGGTGGGCCGCGGGCTCTCTACCTGAAACGAATGCAAAAGATGCCCGCCGCAGGCGCCGAAAAATGTGGTTTGTACCCTGAACGTGGTTTGGGTCGCGGGTCGGCCGCGAGTTGGTCACGGGGTGGGTCGCGGGCTCTCAACCTGGGAGGAATGCAAAGAAGCCCGCCGCAGGCGCCGAAAATGGTGGTTTGTACCTTGAACGTGGTTTGGGGTCGCGGGTGGGTTGCGGGGTAGGTCGCGGGTGGGTCGCGGGTGGGTCGCGGGTGGGTCGCGGGTGGGTCGCGGGGTGGGCGGGGTGGGGCGGGGGGTCGCGGGGTGGCGCGGGGTGGGTCGCGGGGTGGGTCGCGGGTGGGTCGGGGTGGGTCGCGGGGTGGGTCGCGGGTGGGTCGCGGGTGGGTCGCGGTGGGTCGCGGTGGGTCGCGGGTGGGTCGCGGGTGGGTCGCGGGTGGGTCGCGGGTGGGACGACGACAACAAACAACAACAACAACACCAACAACAACAACAACAACAAACAACAACAACAACGAGAATCCGCACCGCGGAATTCCACTTCAGCCACGCACCCAGGGACAGTGAATGACCGTTCGGCCCCCTCACCCTGATATGTATGTAAATCTATGTGTACATGTATGTATGCGGAGAGTGAACAAAAGGGATCGATACCGTCAGAGAGCGAGAGCTGCAGAACAACACATCTATCACACATCTGTTATATGCATGTACGCATATGCACTCATATAGACGGAGAGGTAGAAAGAGAGAGAAAGAGAGAGAAAAAGAGAACGTGAAAGAGAGAGAGAGAGAGGGTGACAATAAAAAGGGACGGAACGGGTGGAAGTGGCAGGGGGGAGGCTAAACCTGGCGACCCGAAAGACATGTTGCAGATGTTGGACGACGCCTGCGAGCAGAAGCCGAACCCCAGGGCGACTTGTTCGCGGAGGGGAAGAGCAGCAGCAGGGGAAACATCGGAGTTCGAGGATCGAGGGGCTTAGACGTGCTGTGCCTTTTTTTTGTGAGGTTCCCAGTGGTTTCGGGGGTGTCAGGGAACCCGACGCCTCGTCGTCTTCGTCATGTTCTCGTCGTCCTCTTTTGAATTTGCCAGTGGACGTGTTGGCGGGGACTTCCACAAACATTGGCGCTTCGCGCCATGCACCTCGGTCCTTCAGGTAGCGTGTTTCCGGGGCCTCCGAAAACCGTCCAGGGAAGGGATGAAGACGAGGACGAGGAGGAGGAGGAGGAGGAGGAGGAGGAGGAGGACGAGAAGGATGAGGAGGAGGAACAGGATCATGAGGGCGGTGGAGCAGGAAAAAGACATGGAGGAGGACGAGGAGACGGTGCGGGAGAAGGCAGTCATGACGACAGGAGGAGAGGGGGAAGACAAGATTGGTGGAGCGAGCAGGAGGGGGAGAAAAACGCTGGAGGATATAGAGGCGGGTCGAGGAGAGCGCAGGAGGAGGACAGGGCCGGGGACCTTCCCTGACGCGGAGCCGCGATCCGCAGGTGAGGGAAGAGCAGTTCATGAGGTACATCTTTGTGGGCAGCTGTGCTTTCGTGGGGCTGCTCATGTGCTTTTTCTTATACTGGTTGGAGCAGCGTAGCCTCAGCGGCTGGGCAGAGTCTGGCCGGCCCGTCAGCGGGGCCGGTCACGGGGAGTTGTAGCTCCGATTGGCCTCCAGTTCGGCTGCATCGAGGTCAGCATGGCTAGATATGGCCCACTCCCCACTGGAAGGGCCTCGGCCTAGCCGTTCGACCTACCTTCCCGCCCCCTGGGTGGGGATGATTGCCGTCCTCGTCGGCGCGGGGGTGGCGGCGCTGAGGAGCCTTGGCCCACTGCGGACGTGGATGGTGTCTGAGGGTGCTGGCAAGGGCACCACCAGGGGGAGCTCGGCCAGGGGGCCTCGCCTTTGGGCCGCCCTCCGCTCTGTCCCTCCTCGCTCCTCTCTGTGGACGTGGCTGCCTTGGCGATCTTCTGTCCAGCGGCTGCGTGCGTGCAGCCTCGCGCTGTTGTTAACAGCTGCAGCTTCTGCGGCGCCCGCAGGAACAGAGACAAGCTCGCACGGCCGCGCTCGGAGGGAAACGGCCCTGTCTCGGTTGTGTCCTGCTGAGCGCTTAGTCCCTCCTGATTCGCCTCCCTTTCCGGCTGCTCTTCCATATCTTTGTCGTCATCTCTTGCTTCGTCGTCACCGTCAGCGTTATCCTCGTCATCGCCAATCCGTCTGGATCCCTGACGCGGTTCCAATCCGTCTGGATCCCTGAAGCGGTTCATGAGGAGGACTCCCCCCGGCCAAAAAGGAAGGAGCGATAGGATCAGAGGGTGGTGATCGAGGGGATTGGGTAGGACGGTGGGAAAGACAAGCGGGGAAGCGCTATCTAATTGTTTCCAGGTGATTCTTAGATCCAGCGTTCTGTTTGCGTATCCGCGCGGTTGACGAGTTGATTGGCCAGCTGGTTGATTGGTTGGTTTGATCGGGCGTTGTCTAACGGGAGGGGGCGGTGCTTTTTCCGTTGGCAGCGAGGCGGGACGATCCGCTCCAGCGTGGCAGCGATGCAGGGGCACTGCAAAGCGAATTGGCCGGCATGCAGGGGGAGGGAAAGGGAAGGGGGGGGGGTCGGTACATGGGCCGGTGAAGGAAGGTGAACCTTTCGTGCACCTTCGGGGCCCGAAAGGGGCTGGGGCCCAAAAGGAGCACGAAAGGTGTACGTTTCTTCGCCCCCCGAGCAAGCAACGCCCAATCTGAGGGACAAGATGCCGATTTGTCGACCAGATGGTGGGGTGCGCTGCGAGTCGGCTGGTAGGCTGTCTGGCTGGTTTCCTCATCATTTATTCTGGATTCGTGCTGTCGCCTCAATGGCGGCTCATTCCCTGACGGCCGCGATCCTTTTTGCACAACATCCACTAAGATGCACATGGCCGTGCTCTCACCCCTGTCCCGCCTGTCGGCGCTCCAAAGAATCCATAGGAATTCCTAGGAAGCCACGTTTGCACTAGGCCACCTCCTACTCGACTCGCCTCTTCATCAGTTTCGCAGACCGCAGCCTCCCCAAGGGCGGCGAGTCTAATTCAGGTCTGCGTGGGACGTCCTTCCGCTGGACCCCCCAGCATCCCTCGAAAGTTGCGACACATTCGCAGATCGCAGCGCCCCAGGCATGGCGAGGTCTAATTCAGGTCTGCGTGGCTCGTCACTCCGCTGGACGCCCCAGCAGCCCTCGAAAGTGGCGACAATTTCGCAGATCGCAGCCACCCCCAGAGATATTGAGGTCCAATTCAGGTCTGCATGGGACGTCACTCCGCTGGATGCCCCAGCAGCCCTCGAAAGTGGCGAGCGACAGTTTCACTTCGCAGTGCCCGCGGGATGGCGAGGTCTAATTCAGGTCTGCGCGGGACGTAACTCCGCTGGACCCCCCAGCAGCCCCCGGAAGTGGCGACAGTTTCGCAGATCGCAGCAAGGTCTGCGGGGGACGTCTTTCCGCTGGACGTACCACCAGCCCTCGAAAGTGGCGACAGATTCGCAGATCGTAGCCCCCCCCCCAAGGATGGCGAGGTCTAATTCAGGTCTGCGTGGTACCTCACTCCGCTGGACCTCCCAGCAGCCCTCGAAAGTGGCGACAATTTCGCAGATTGCAGCGCCCGCGGGAGGGCGAGGTCTAATTCAGGTCTGCGCGGGACGTTACTCCGCTGGACCCCCCAGCAGCCCTTGAAAGAAGCGACAGATGATCGCAACCCCCCAACCCCACAGGTCTGCGGGCGGCCCGCGACAGCGCCCCGTTGGACCCCCAGCAGCCCTTGAAAGTGGCGACAGTTTCGCAGATCGCAACCCCACAGGGATGGCGAGATCTAATTCAGGTCTGCAAGGGACGTCACTCCGCTGGACCTCCAGCAGCCCTCGAAAGTGGCGACAAATTCGCAGATCGCAGCCCCCCCGGGGATGGCGAGGTCTAATCTGAGTCTGCGTAGGACTTCAGTCCGCCCGACCCCCCAGCAGCCCTCGGAAGTGGCGCTAGATTCGCAGATCGCAGCCCCCCCTAGGGATGGTGAGGTCTAATTCAGGTCTGCGTGGGACGTCATTCCGCTGGACCTCCCAGCAACCCCCGCAGTGGCGCCAGATTCGCAGATCGTAGCCCCCCCCCCATGGATGGCGAGGTCTAATTCAGGTCTGCATGGGACGTCATTCTGCTGGACCTCCCAGCAGCCCTCGAAAGTTGAGACAAATTCGCACTTCGCTGCCCCCAAAGGATGGCAAGATTTCATTGAGGTTTGCGCGGGATGCCACTCCGCTGAACCCCCAGCAGCCCTCGAAAGTGGCGACAATTTCGCAGATCGCAGCTCCCCACAAGGATGGCGAGGTCTAATTCAGGTCTGCGTGGGACGTCACTCCGCTGGACCACCTAGCAGCCCTCGAAAGTGGCGACAGGAGAACGTGACCGCAGGCATGGGCAAGCCAAGTAGAAAGCATGAGCAGAGAGGAAGGAGGAGAGGAGGAGGGAAAAGAGCAGGAGGAGGAGGAGGAGGGAGGCGGCAAGGAGGGAGGAAGGCGACGCGACCACACGGCTCTTTTCAAAACGAGAACCCAGCGCAGGAGGAGTGGGAAAGAACACGAGTGGAGAGGAGGATGAGGAGGAGGAGGAGGGAAGAAAGGATAATGGAGGCGGGAGGGACATGATGTCGCGACCGCAGTGCTTCATCCCAAACGAAAACCCAACGCATCAGGATTGAGAAATTACCTTGTGACGTACCCAACCCATTTGCATCAAGTGACTAGAGCAGTTTTCCTAAACTTGCCAGGACAATGACAGTGCAGGCGCCGTTATATGTTGTGCAAGCTACATGAGATGCGCTGACGTGGCACGATTCACAGGACAACAACAAAAAGACGAGGAACGAAGGCCGAGGCTTGAGGAGGACATGGGGGCGGGAACGACGGGCAGGAAAAGGACGCGTGGGGGGCCGACCCGTCAGCGCGGCAGCAGCCGAAAGGAAGGTGGCAGGGGGCAGAAAACGACGACGAACGTGACGGGAGGAGGCCGAAGAGTGTTGCGCTTGTCGGTACTACGCTAACGATGCAGCGCTGCCTGCGCCATGTCGCCGCGGCGCTCGACAAAGTGATTAAACCTGCGTATAGTTTGTGCGAGCGATGCCTAGCTCGCCCGCCAGCTTCCCGGCTTCCTTCTTGCACTTTCCAGCGCGGGAGCTCAAAGCTCGAAGGCGCGCCGCCGGATGCCGGCGGCCCGTGACAGCGTCCCGTTGCCCCCAGGCGCCTTCGAAAGTGGCGACAGTTTCGCAGATCGCAGCAGCCCCAGGGATGGCGAGTTCTAGTATGAGTCTGCGTGGGGCGCCACCCCGCCCCGTCATTCCGCCCGACTCCCCAGGAGCCTTCGAAATTGGCGACAGTTTCGCAGATAGAAGCCCCACAGGGGTGGCGAGGTCCAATCTGAGTCTGCGTAGGACGTCATTCCGCTGGACCTCCGAGTAACCCCCGGAAATGGCATTCAATGGGGCCTGATTCGCAGATCGCACCCCCACAAGGATGGCGAGGTTTAATATGACTTTGCGTGGGTCGTTTTTCCGGTGGACCCCCCAGCACCCCTCGAAAGTGGCGACAGTTTCGCAGATCGCAACTCGATTTGGATGCCGAGGTCGAGTATGAGTTTGTGTAGGACGTCACTATTCTGGACCCCCCAGGCAGCACTCGAAAGTGGCGCCAGTTTCGCGGATCGCAAGGATGGCGAACTCTAATCTGAGTTTGCGTGGGGCGCCACTCCGCCCGACCCCCGAGCAGCCCTCGAAAGTGGCGATTGTTTCGCAGATTGCAGCCCCGCGGGCGGCAGAGCACACTCAGACCGTGAAAACCTTCAACGTACCTGCCAGCGGACAGGCTTCCTGGGCAGCCAGCGGCCACACACGTCGCAGAAGAGACAACGGCATAAACACGCAAACTGTCGGTGCTCCGCGCGGGTTTCTCGGACCAGCTCCTGGGTCTGGCGGCGCCTCCGGCGCCGTCTTTGGCTCTAGGCCTCCCACATGGGATCCGAGTAGATGGGGTCGGAGGATCGCGCCGCATCGCCGATGCATCGCCGATGCGGCTCGATGTGGAACCCGATTTTCTCCACGTCGACGTCGCCGATGCACCGCCCACATCGAAGATGCGTCGCCGGTGCATCGCCAGTGCATCGCCGATGCATCGCCGATGTGTCGGCGATGCGGCGCGATCGATCCCCCGACCCCATCTCGTTACTCCGACCTCCGGAGGCGAGCGCCGGCCGCGCGCGCGCCGCAGGCCTCCGGCGCGGCGCGGCTGCGCGGGCGGCGGGCCGCCGCGCCTGAGGTCTCGGCGGGGCCGCGGCGGGCGGCCTCTCGCCTCGGAGTGCTTTTGTTGGGGAGCGGCGGGGGGCCATGCACCACCGGGGGTCCCTTGCTGCGCTGCTGGTCCTGCTTGGTCGGGCCTGGTCGGGAGCAGGCCCGGGGTGGGCCCCTGAAGGGGCGCGCCTCTCGCTTCGGCTCGTGCGCTCCGCGTGAGGAGGCTGAGAGGGGGGGGGGGGGAACGGGGCCGCAGTAACCGGGCCCGCCCTCTAGGGCCCCGGAGGCGCACGAGAGGTGCACCTCGGAGGAGGGCAGGGTACCCACACCGCTACCCTTCGTTCGTGTTCGCCTCTTTGGCCCTCCTGGGTGTCCCTCGTCGCCACCGCTGGATTCGCCTCGAGGTTCTGGTCAGCACGCACCGCGGGAGAGGTCCGGGGAGTAGCGGTATCGGTTCCTCCTAGTTTCCCCAGCACCTCTCTTTACCCCCCGCGCGTATCGCCCCCTTCATGAGGCAACGCCCGACCAATGAGGCCGAACAGCCCCGAGAACGTGTGAGGCTCATCGAACATACATGTGAGCTCTCGAACCAGCACTCTGTGACGACGAGGCCCTGCGAGGGCCAGCGGTGGTGGATGGCCTCCCGGCGTGTCGGTCCGCCCCCCGTGCGGCTCTTTCTGCAGCTGGTGCCGGTGCTGGTCTTCCGAGCCCAGGCCCCGGGGGAGCAGCACCGCCACCAGCGGCATCTGGCGCCATTCTCGCCCACCCTCCTCCGAATCGCCCTCTATCCATTAATCTCCTTCTCCTCCTCCCCATCACGACGACTACCAATACTTCTCGCTTCCTTTACGCTCTCGCAATATCACTCTCTATTTACATGTGTCTCTCTCTGTCTCTTTCTGTGTATGTCTAGTCTCTCTCTCTCTCTCTCTCTCTCTTTCTCTCCCTTTCCTATCTTGCTCTTGCTTATCTCTCTCTCTCTCTCTCTCTTGCTCTCGCTCTTTCTCTCTTTCTCTCTTTCTCTCTCGTTCTCTCTCTCTCTCTCTTTCCCTCCCTATCTCCATGCTCCCCCTCTCTCTTTCTGCCGAGATCCACTTGTCCCTTCTTTTCCCGTTTTGTAACCTCCCGAGTCTCAATCCCGCCCTCCTTGTTGCGTTCCTGTTCTTGTAGCGGCTCTTCATTGTACCACGCATAGGTCTTGTCCCCCCACGCTCATCTCCAACTGGTTGCTCTTTTTGTTGCTGCTGATGCCGCTGATGCTGCGTATGCCGATGCTGATGCATCAGCCTTTCCATTCGCAACGTCGCACCCGAACCGCAGTCCGCAGCAGAAAAGGCGGGAGGACACGTATGGAGATGGAGTTTAGCCCTGGCCGACTCAACAGGGGTCCAGAAGCAGAATGGTCGGCAGTAAAAGGAGGAGAAACACGGCCAGTGCGATAGTTGATGGGAGTGTGATCTAAAAGTTGAGTGCGAGGTATTTTTGGACGCACACAGAAAATCAGCTCCAATCGACAGAGGGTTTGACATGGAGGCGACTGGAGCGGGTAATGAGGAACTGAGAAACGAGGAAACGAGCATGACGAGGCCCATTGGGGTTCTCCATGGCTGTGGAAGGTGCTGCGTAGAGGTCTTTGCGGGACAGCGGGGATCGGAGACGAAGAAGGAGGAGGGCAAAGAGGACGATAGGACGGATGGAAGAGGCTGTAGGCTGTAGGTGGAAGAGGAGGAGGCGGAGCGAAGGAGTTTCAGATCTCTAGTGTTGTCCGGGGCATTGCATCCCCGGACCCCTTAGCCTCGATGTGTGGATTTGTGAGCGCTGGTTCTATCTTTATTTTGTCAATGGTACCAGTCGCGCAGCAGACCTTAAGTACCGTATCGTCGCAAATGGTCGGATCGCACCACATATTGTACCGTACCATGGTACGCAATTGCACTGCGTAGACATGCGTTGCATTGCTTCTCGCAGCGTTGCAGAACATACGTGCGCCTACACAACAATACTTTCGAGTTTAGTCGGGCTGGGATCCTTCCTTTCCCATTACAATCTTGCTCCGCCCCCCCCCCCCATCGTCTCCTCCCTCCTCACGCCATCGTCGCCTCCATCGACCCTTCCCTCCTGCACCTGGCCCCGCCCCCACGCGTGCGCGGGAACGCGCTCGAGACGGGGGTCAGGCGGATGATGATGACCATGACGATGCCCATGATGATGATGATGATGATGATGATGATGCTGATGATGATGGTGATGGTGATGGTGATGATGATGATGATGTTGCTGATGATGATGGTGATGGTGATGATGGTGATGATGATGCTGCTGCTGAGGATGATGAGGATGAGGATGCGGATGATGCTGGTGTTGATATTGATGATTCTGATGATGATGGTGATGATGATGATGATGCTTCTGATGGTAATGCTGATGGTGATGGTGAGGCTGAGGATGCGGATGCGGATGAGAATGATGATGATAATGCTGATGCTGACGTTGATGATGATACTGATGACGATCGTGATGATGCTGACGATGATGATGGTCATGGCCATGGTCATGGTCATGACGATAGTGCTGATGATGCTGATGCTGATGCTGGCACTGATGCTGATGCTGATGATCATGATGGTGATTGTGATGGTGGTGATGATGAGGATGAGGATGATACTGAGGATGCTGATGATGCTGATGATGATGCTGATGCTGATGGTGTTGATGGTGATGATGATGATAATCATGATTATGCTGATGATGATGATGATGATGATGACGATGATGATGATGATGATGGTGATGGTGATGGTGATGATGATGATAATGATGATGATGATGATGATGATGATGATGATGATGATGATGATGATGATGATGATGATGATGATGCTGATGAGCGGAGAACGGGGAGGATGATAATGCGGATGAGGATGCGGATGAGGTTGAGGATGAGGGCGGGGATGAGGATGAGGATGAGGATGATACTGATGATGATGATTCTGATGCTGATGCTGGTGATGTTGATGATGCATATGCTGATGATGAGGATGATCATGAGCTGATGATGATACTGATGATGATACTGATGATTATACTGATGATGATGATGCTGATGATGATGCTGACGATGATGGTGGTGGTGGTGATGATGACGACGACGACCACGACCATGACGAGGAGGAGGAGACGAATGCTGATGATGAGGATGATGATGATAATGATGATGCTGCTGATGATGATGATGATCATGATGCTGATGCTGATGATGATGATGATGGTGATGGTGATGATGATGATGATGATGATGATGATGATGATGATGATGATGATGATGATGATGATGATGATGATGGCGAGGAGGAGGAGGAGAGGAGGAGGAGGTGGAGGAGGAAGATGAGGAGGAGGAGGAGGAGGAGGAGGGCGGAGGAGGTGGATAATGTGGGGCGGAGGGAGGTGGAGGGCTGAGAGGGATGAGGGAGCAGGAGGGCGGAGGAGGGAGGAGGGAGGCCCATTGACTCTGACCCATTGGGTGGATTCCCGCGTGTGCGCGAGAGGGAGGAGGAGGGAGACGGATGAGCAGGGAATAGGAATAGGGAGGGGGAGGGAGGAGGAGGAGGAGGAGGAGGAGGAGGAGGACGAGGAGGAGGGGGGAGGACAAGCTGGAGTCGCTCGCGTCATATCTGACGTTCTACCCCGTCCTCCCATCCTTTACCATGGCGTAGATATCCTCTCTATTCGCACAGTCGGATGTCGAGCAGGGCAATGATCGCCAGAGGGTACGTGATGCATGGTAAAGCACGGCATGGCATGGCGTAGAAGAGCACGGCAGAGCGTAGCATGCCATAGCGTGGCGTGGCATTGCGCAGTGAAGCGTTGCATCTCAAAGCATTGCAACGCAAAGCATCGCACAGCGGCGCAGAACACAACACCGCACAGCATGTCATGGCATGCGCCGGGTTCATTGGAGGGTAAGTGAATCGTCTTCGACAGGTATGGGCCGGTCTGGAGTCGTGGCTCCATGTCTAGCTCGTTGGGCTCTCCGAACGGCTCCATACAAGGCAGGGCTGATGGAGAGCTCCCGCTGGCTCTGCTTCCAATATCGCAATCTCAAAGCAGAAACGGAGCTCCCGCTTGATACGTCCTGAAAACGACGACGCCCCAAAGTTGGGGGGGGGGCTTCTGCGGGCCAAAACATAAACGAATCGACACCGAATGTGGAATCACTTCGATGGTTTTTGCGGGGGGGCATTTTCCAGATTTTAGGGGCCTACTTGGAAGGACCGGGAACGCCCGCGCTGCAGCGGGAGTACGACTTGGAACAACCAGAGGCGCAGAAATGGGGCCAGCGCTTCAGCGGAAGTAACATTTTGAGACAATTATTCGTCGCAGCCTCTGACTGCGTGCGCCCCCGCGCGAACGCTGGGCAGACACGACCCGCGTGACTGACTGGCACCACGCTGGGATGCTCCAGTGAAGCCCAGCCAGCGTGGCGCAACAACCCCAGGGAGGGCAGGGCGGGAGGAACGAGGGCGCACAGGAAGCGGCGCCCCGAGCACCAGCTGCGCGCACCGCCAATCCATTAGAGTTTTGCGATCCGTCGCCCGACAACGTGACAAGGACGGACCGACGAGGACTGACGACCATTGACAGACCGAAAACCGACCCGAGAGAGGGAGGACGAGGAGGGGGCACAATCCACCGCTCCTCTGAGGGAGCCCACCAGCTGTGAACGCCTTGCGAGCGGGGGGGGGGGGCAAGAGGCCACGAGGCCAGGAGGGGCATCTGGACGCCCCTCCAAATTTTCACACCTCACAAGCCTGCGCTTTAGGTGGTGGCAAAAACCCAAGCGAAAACCCACTTCCCGGGAATCCCAGGTGTACAAAAAATACGCGGAGGGGGGCCGATCATCTGCCAGACGTCATCAGGGGAGAGGGGAGAGTCTTATTCATATTGTGTAGTTGTGAAGGAGGGAGGAGGAGAATGGAGGAGGAGGAGGAGGAGGAGAAGCAGCAGGAGGAGGGAGTAAGGAGTAGCAGGAGGCACAAGGGAGGAGGAGGACGAGGAGCTCGAGGAGCCCGTCACCGCCGCGTCGGCACAGGACCCCCCTCCTTAAGGCGCACGCGCGCGCGCGCCCGCCCCCCGCCGCGGCGGGCCGTGGGGCGGACGGGGAGCTCTCGGGCCACCCAGGGGGCGAAGCCCGCCTTTTGGGGGGGTGGGGCGCTGCTCTCCTCGTCCAGCTCCTCCTTCTCATCTCCCTCCCGCCCTCTTTGAGAGACGGGAGAGAGAGGTGGACAGGAGGAGCAGAGAGAGGGGGCGAGAGAGCGAGGGAGGGAGACTCCCTCCCTCTCTATCTCCCTCGCTCGAGGGAGGAAGGAGGAGGATGGAAGGAGGTCGGCGGAGCAGAGGGGGCAGCGCTCGCATGCTTGACATCCGCTGACGGCCTGTGCGCACTGTACCGCGCCAGCGTCTCCCGATGCGCCGCCGATCGTCGGCCCAGGAAACGACGACGACGACGACCTGCCGCATGAACTCTCAACGTGAGCGCGCCACGCTGGGGGTCTCTTGCTGGAGTCTTGGGGGCCTCAGGCAGGGCTCAATTAGACTGCTGCGACTCGATCCGATGTGATTACGATCGATTCCGATTCGATTCGATCTCGGATTTCGATTCGAATTTATGTTTCTCAGTGGAGGCCTTGCTAGCCTGCCGACGTCCGCCGTTTCGACTTTTCCCTATTTGGCTGCCGATCTCCGCCGATGTGATTTATTTCGTTTGCCGATCCGACTTATCGGTTCGATTCTTGCTCTCCTGGGAATTGTACGGTGCACAGTTCTTCGGCTCCTTAGAGCCGAGCTGCTGCACACCGTACCGCGCTGGAGCGGGGGCCCAATGGGAGTCCAAACATGCTGCGGTGTACGGGTGCCGTTCTCGTGTGTCCGGCTCCCGTTGGGTCGCTCCTTCTGCTCATGCGGCAGGGCTGGCTGCGTATTCCCCGGCCGCGTGCCTGATCATGCTCGGAAGAGGAGGAGATGATTGCCCAGGCCTCCAAAGTTTTTCGCCATTCTTGGCCTCCGGGGGCCCTCGCGGGTTCCGGAACCGTCATGCAACAGCTGGGTATGAACAAAAGCCGGTCCTGGGAAAGGGTCGGGACTTCTGGAGACCCCGTGTTGGAAAAATCAGGGCATCGCATGTCTGGGAGCGATACCGCTGTTAGACCTCGTCGTCACGGCCCGACTCGTAGAAGCCTGTCAAGGTTATCCTGCTCGCAGCAGGGGAATAATGACTTTGACAGGCTTGGAACAGGCCTGAGGCCGCGATAAGGTGGAGCCGCCGAGCAGCAGTCAGACAGACAGAGAATCTCAAGGCTGATGGCCTCACATCACGGGGGGAGAAAGCCACCCCGACCCCGTTATCGGGCGTTTGCCAAACGGCCCTGGGCGTTTTCCCAAGCTGCCCTGCCCTGTTCGATTCCTTCCATTGGTGCGCCTACTAAATGGCTTCGCTTTTCGGGGAAACTTGTCATGAGAGTGGATTCCCTGCTCTCCACTACACGAGAAACAAACGATACAAAACCCCGGCGCTCCCCGTCGCGCCCCTCGACCGACACCCCGCCGGTCCCCGGGGCGCACTGGATTGACTGACTGACGAGGCGTGCGGAGACCAGGTCTAGCCTGGGCGCAGGAACAAAATCAGACATGCGGGAACTTACCTCCGCTCTTGGGGGGCAATCCCCTGGACAGCCGTGACAGAACCTCTTTCCCTGCTTTGGAGGGGGGGCTGTCCGTCTTGCAGGGCTTAGACAAACTCTGCGCATTCACCGTCGCATGAGCGCCGCAATGCAAACAGTAAAGAACTCCTCTCAAAACTTGCAATCGATGACTCCTGGCACACCTGGGGCACAAGGGGTGGGCCAGAGGGTCAGAGGAGAGGTGGGAAGGCCCCGCACACGGGCCAGGGAAAAAGTCTTGGACCTTCCCCCTCAACAAGAACTTACGCGAGCAAATCTGACACTGGAGGCAAGACCCTCGGCGCGTCGGCTCGTGGCCCGCCGCCCTCAGACGGCCTTTGCGCACCAGAAAGGACGGCAAGGGTGCAGGCCTTGGGGGGGGGCGTCCGAGCCTGTCCGAGACACGCCGAGGGTTCTCCGAAACAACCTCCTTATGGACCGCCAGCAGGCGGTCCAGAGTGTGACTAGTTATACGATCAACAAACCTAGTAGTTTCAACTTGCTCATCAGTGGGGGCAGCCCTTTGGGCCGCCCAGCCCGCGAAGAAATCAGCACAAAAGTTCAAAAAATACTCAACCTCACTGATAGAATAATGGGCCCTCTGTTGGGCCGAGGCGTGGCTCTTGGTCCAGATGACTTCGACCTGACCAGGGCCCCGATCGTCGATCGCATTCCAGATCAGAGCCCAGAGATCGAGCATCGAGCTGTTCGCCATCACCTGAGCCCGTGGCTGCCTGACCCCTTTGACCAGGGGCAAGTAATCAGAATAACAGACAATATCACCACTCGTTCGCAGAAGGACAGTCAGGAAGGCATACAACTCAGACCTCGGACTGGATTGTTCAGGAGTAGGTAAGGTACCACAGAGGACCGTAGATAACTGCAAAGATAGCCCATCAGGATCACCCAAGCACACAATAGACCATGCACAACGTCGTAGCCTCTTATCCTTGGCGTATACACCTCCAGAGCCATCAAGGCCCCAAATACCACCAAGAACACGATGCTGGACTCGTAGGGGACCCCAGGCCCACAGGAGCTCCTTCGGGGACGGCAGGTGACCACAGGTTGCGTCCCAGCTAGGAAGCCCACGAGTGAAGAAGGCACTCTGAGGGTCAGCCCCAAGAGCCTCAGGAACCAAATATTCACTTGCAGCAACGGCAGGGTCAGGTAGGTACGAATTGCACGGGCAATGCCAAGCCCGATGCAACGGAGTTTCTTTATCATCTCCACATCGGAAGCACCGGCCTGTTGTACGGTAGCCAGCGTCTTGTAGCCGACTTTCAGGCCAGCATCCTCCAACAACAATGGTGGTCAAGAGTGCAGCATTCTTGAAATCACCTTCATCCAGCAGCTTCTTGTGCTTGGAACGAAAAACAGAGAAGTCAGCACCAGACGAGAGACCTTGCCCACACCAATGCTGACTAGCGGCAGACCAAATTGCGGCAGAGCAACTCTCTCGGACACAGGAGGTGACATGATACCGAAAATCAATACGATCCATTCTTAGGGGAGCTCTGCCTTCCACTATCCACTCATCGATATGGGAGGGTTGCCATCCTAGGTCCAAGACAGTAGCATACAAAGCAGCGATGGGACCGCGAACGAACCGCCAACGGTCAGACGCACGAGCACGGCCCACTGTCGCATGCAATTGAGACCAGACCTTTCGAGCTCCACTGCGCAAACCTTCAGACAAGGATGACCACACTTCAGAGATTAGGGTAAGTTGTTCAACACGTAGCCTATAGACAGGGTCATCCTTAGTATCATGCAATACTCGCAATACGCTGGTAGTACATGCCCCCGACGACCAGAACCCCGAACAGGAAGCCGCGGAGCCTCTAAACTGCTTCAATATTCCAGGTGGAAGTCCTGACATAGCATGCCCCCAAGAGCCCACTGAGAGGATGCCAGGCTTGAAGACCTTACGCGAAGCTCCACACAACCTTGCAAGGTAGGACAGCTTACGACCACGTCGGAATGCGATAGCACGTCTCTCATATGTTTTCCACGCAGTGCGCCTTCGGCCAGCTGAGGTGACTGTGCCCAGGTCTTTCACGCTGGGCGAGAAAGTGATGGAAACTCCATGCTTCTTAAACTCTTCTTGAAGGAGTCGCTGCAACTCCACAGACGAGGCAACTGCAAGAGACTTGGGGCTGACCACACAGCCAAGACCTGATATATCATGCTGGAAAGCCGCCGCCGCAGGCGGCAAATAACGACGAATAAACTCTCGAGTACCCTGCAAGTACTGGGTGATGTCGTCAACATAAGACCTAATGGGAACACGGACCTGTGGGAGATCACCAAGGCCCTGTGGAACCCTGCTATGGGCCTTCTCCAGTACCCCGTACAAGTAGCACTTCACCCAGGGCATACTCTGACTACAACCCGCCAGGATAGACTCCCCAGCCTCAATAACCCGAGAAAGGTTGCCAGAAACCTCCAACAGCCTCGGAGCCGTGTGGATGAGGAGCCCCAAATACAGGAGGTGCCCAGGGTACCCACGGTTGGTGGCAAAGCGGAGGAGCTTGCAGGGGCTCACGGAGTCGAAGAACTTCTCGAGGTCCCAATGGAGCGCACAAGATTCGAACCCACATGCACGGGCCACTTCATGGGCCAGTTCACGAAATAAAGCAGCCTTAAGAGCAGAGGACCCTTTGACAGCAGAGTCCCAGAAATCCAGATGCTCTTTATTCCAATCATCGATATCAAAGCCGCGGGCTTTGCAGTAGATTCTGTAAAGACTGGGGCACTTGACAATGGCACGCTCATCGCAAATCGACTTAGGCAGCGTGGCCATGAGGCAGACATAGCACTGAGGAGGAAAGCTCAAAGTTTGCTCAACTTGACGCATGATACCTGTGAACACTTCGAGGGAGTCGATGGGAGCGGAGAGCAAACTGCGTGGCGCCAGCATGTCGACGCCTAGCGACGTGTGTGGCTTGAAACATGTACAGGCCTTAGCTATGTCATGCACTTCAAGCGGGTCCAAATCTTGCAGAACGACCAATGCTTGCGAACGAAGCTCACGAAGGCCTGCCTCCAGACACACACGCTGTTCAGAGTTTGGGGTCCACCATTTACTCCACTTCCGTTCCCGAAAACTCATCATCGAGGTAGGGGTGTCCACGATACCCTCAGGAGTCAAGAAATACTCAACGCAAACTTTCTCTTCAGCTTTCAAATAGCGGTGGACGGGGCTAGCACCTCTGGGAAGGGATGACTGCAACCAAGTGCGCATGCTGCCCCTGGCCTTGGCATGTGCGAGAGACCATGCACGAGTACACACAACACCTGCAGCCTCAACGAGTTCTTCCAATCTATGACACACGTAGGGTGGTTGGTTCAAGGAATCCTTCCACGACGCAGCTGCTTGAGAACTCGCAAGAGGCTCGATGCGAGAAAAAATGTGGCACGCCAAATCAGCCAAGACGCGCCTGTGCTGCATCGCGGCCTGAGAATACGGATCTTTTCGAGTCAACTTCATCAACTCATACAGGCGACTGGAAACAAGAGACCAATATGACAAGTCAGGGTTCTTGAAACTCTGCGCCTGCACGTTGCGGGTAATCGGGGACGAGTCCTTACGCTTCAGCATACAACCCCTGCCTAAGTAACGGTGCGGGTCGGTGACAATGGCACATGCACGAGACAGACCACGGAGCTCCATTGCTCTAGACCAGATAGAGTACTGTATCCCAAGACTCCGAGACAAACCTTCCAAAGTATGAGCGGGCATCGCCTGGTGGAGGTCCTCGGGCATCGCCAAGGGGGCCTCCAGGAAACTGGGAGCGGCGGCAGCCATGTAACCCAACCAATGGTTATCAGGTCCATACGCTTCAGGGATCTCCAGGGGCTTCACACGGAGACAGACGGGTTCCACCATAGCCTCAAGGTCCAACAGCACGTCCAGGCACGCATGGGTCTTGAACGGGGACAGGAGGTCGGCGGAGACTCGCAGATAACCAGACAACCGATTTGAACAGACAACATAGTCAATCAAGGTCTCACCAACCGAACAGGTGAACTCAACGTTTTTGGGAACCAGGGCCCTAGCGTCCATCAGCTCCAAGATACCCGAATCCTCCAGGAAATCGGCAGACATGTTGTAGTCCCCCATCAGGAACCACGGGATAGACAGCCCACGGACAAACTCGGCAACCGCACGAAGCCGAGATGAATTCTCACCAGAGACTCCAATGGAAGGAATGAGGTAGATCACACCTACTGCAACAGTGCATGACTTCATACGCATCTCAAGGAAGAACCAACAATTTCCTGCTCCAACCTGGACTGCACCCTTAGCTTGAATCAGGAACTTCCGTATGCACAACCTGGGCTGTACAGCAGCCCCGACTCCTCCATGAGTGCCTCCACCTGGGGACGGTAAAGCACTCTGGAAATGAGGATTCCACTTCATCTGCCGACAGGTCTTCTTGGCACGGAACAGGTTGGTCCCTTCAAGGTGATGTTCCGCCATGAACACTCCATCCACCTCAGCGACCTTAGTTGCCAAGAAGTCCTGAGTCAGCTTGGACCACTGTGTGATATTCGCAAACTTAAACTTGACCTGAGTGCTCGCAGCTGGCAACTGACAAGGTGCTAGCGAGCATGTGCCTTCGGCTCGCTGGGCCGAAGGCAACAGATCATTAAAGAGGCTGCTGCGAGCGGGCGTCAGAGGCGGCAGCACGCCCAGCGCCTTTCGCAGCGGGAGCAGCATCAGGGAGATGTCCAGGTGGTACGGCGGAGGCCGCACGAGGAACCCCCATCTGCTTGGCCGTGGCATCACAGAAATTGCGGCACATGTCGGCCGTGACGGAGGACACCACTCTGGCACGCTTGCCCGCCTTCGCCATGATGCGCTTGGAGAGGAGGTCGGTATACTCCTGGGCCGCCTGCACGTCCAGTCCCTGCTCCACCGCACGCCTCTTGAGGTCACGGTACCTGTCGCGATCCTGGGGCTCCATGTCATTGTCGGCAACCTCACTGCCCAGGTCGGAAAGGTTATCTTCATCGCCAACGCCTCGCATCCGCTGCAGATGGAGACGGTACTGCTGCCACTGCTCGAGGCCGATGGCCGAGGAGGCAACCAGCTTCTCGAGGTCATCATCGGAGAAGGTGTGCAGGTTGGCCTCAACGAACATGTAGTCCACAACCTTGCCGCGCAACCAAGGGACATCTGCATCATCCTCCTCCATGGGCTGTGGCTCCTCCATGGGCGGCGCCTCCGCGCCGCCGCTGGCCTGGGCACCTGCTCCCGCGGCGGCCGCGTCTCCAGTGCCTGGGGCACGAGAGGCGGCCGCAGCGCCCGCTGGGGCGGTGGCGGGTGCTGCACCGAGGACGCCAGCGGCGGGGGGCACTGAAGCAGCAGCGCGAGCATCCGCGGCAGCACGAGCCCCTTCGGCGGCACGCTGACGACGGCGCTGCTCAACTTCATGACGCTTCTCCTTCTTGAAGGTCTGTACATCGAATGAGGCCTTACGTTCATTAGCTTCACGAGTGGTGGCTCGAGCCTGCTCCAGCTCCTGTACCGCCTCCAAGTGCAAGCTCTGTGCCTCGTCCATATGCTTCTTCGCCTTGTTGAACCTGTCCAGCCGCCACTGCACCTCCTGGTGCGCCAGGCGCTCGGCCTTGGCGGCCTGCTCGACGGTCTTGGCGAGGGAAGTCTGTTCCGCAGCTGCCATGCGATCCAATTCCACGTCAGTATACTCCTGCAGCGGCGGGGCCGGCGGCGCAGCTGCTTCACGAGCGACGCCAGCAAGAGCGGGGTAGTGCGCAGCCCACCGTTCAAGCTCTTGGAGTAGATGGGGTGGCATGGGCACCGCAGCAGCACCCGGTGCAGCCCCTCCAGGACAAGGATCAACCACATCACCATCATGTGCAGCAGACGGTAGGTATTGGCCACCGCACCTGCTGCATGCGCGGTGGCCATGGTAGAGGAACTCCCAGTGCGCGCAGAGGCTGCAGACACCGTAGGAGAGGTCCTTCTGCTTCTTCTTCTTGTTCTTGGGCTTGGGGGTGGCTGTGTCCAGGTCATCCTGCCAGACCCATCCACCTTTGGGCGCATCACCTCCTTGGTTGCGGCGGCCATCGCCACGCCAGGGAGCATTGCCACGCCAAGCCATGCCGAGAGAAAGTGGGAGTATGTGGAAAAGGAACGCCAGGCCACAAGTGGCCTTGCCTGCCGCGGACTAGCGGTATCCAGTCTTGCCAATGCGGGCTCAGCCCGCGGAAGCATCAGCCTTGAGCCAAAATGGCTACGGACCGGGGCGCACTGGATGCGCCGCCGTCGCCCGGGCGCAGAGGCGCGCTCGCGCGCGCGCCCGCCGCGCCCGCCGCCGCGCCGTGGCTCCGGTGAAGGGAGGAAACACCACCCGGACTGGACAATTGGCGTTTACTAAACGGCCCTGGGCGTTTCCTAAACAGCCCTGCCCTGTTTGATTCCTTGTTTGGGTGCGTTTACTGAACGGCTTTGCGTGTTGAGGTGGCTATTAACTCTCGGGGTTGATTTTCTGCCCTCTATCTGGGGAAGGGCACCCAGACATGCCCTCGTCGTAAAAAAAAAAAAAAACACGACGTCTGTTTTTTTTTTTTTTGTTGTTGTTGTTGAACATTATTTATTCTAAAGAATAATTATTGTTGGGACCCCTGGTGCGCGCCCCCCTCGCCGCGCCTAGGCCGCAGCCACATTTTCATCATTTTCGTGAGGAAGTCTCAGGCAAAACGTGGGTGTCCGGATCCGGTTGTTTTGTTGACGCCCGCTTTCCCTTGCAAAAAACACTATAATATGAAATTTCTTGTTCTAACATAACCAAACTTCAAGAATCCTTTGCAAAAAATGGCACGAAGTGCACACTCGCGCGCGCAAGATGAAATCCTTCCAAAACCTTAGTTTTCGTAGCGATTTTAACATAAAAACAGTTTTATATATATAAAAAAAAAAAAAAAAAAAAAAAAAAACCCAATGGTTTTTCAAAAAAAAAGTTTCAAAAATTCATCTTGCGCGCTCTTGCGGATTTCTGAGGAAACCCAATATTTTTTCAACATTTCTGTCAAACGGGCTCTTGCGAGCAACTTTTTCACGTGCTTCGAACTTCTGCAACAACGGTTGCGCGCATGGCAGGGCCATCATCCCTGTCAAATAATATCATATGGGACACATTCGTTTTTTCTTCGCGCGCGCACGCCGAAATCTTCCAATACCATTGGGTTTCTTAAGAAATTCAGCACCGCGTATCATAAAATCGCACGAATCGCACCGTAGGTCCTCGAAAAACACGTGCACGGATTTTCCAGATTTCTACCCGCGCGCGCTGTCCAAACAAATGGTTTTTCAACATTTATGTTACATGAGCTCGCGCGAGCTACTTTCGCACGCTCTTTCAACGGCGTTCGCGCGCCTGCCAGGGGCCACGAAAAACCAGTACAGGTGTCCAGTGTTGGAACAGGGGGAAAAGTCGTATACTAAGCTAGCTTACAGAAAATGTTACCACAACAAGTCACTGTACCCATGCGCCAGTGTAGTAGCCAAGGTCGTCCGCAGGCCACGAAGTGAAGTGTCCGAACGTCATAGGGCGGGAAGCTGGGTGTGGGTGGTGGCGAAGAGTCGTTTGGAAATTGGTAGAGCTTGAACCGGCCCCCCCACAAAGTGGGGGTATTGCCCGCCTCCTATGAAAACCCTGGCACTGGTGAGAACGGAGTGTCCCCACGTGCTAGTAATTGTTGTTGTTGTTGTTGTTGTTGTTGTTGTTGTTGTTGTTGTTGTTGTTGAACATTATTACTTCTAAAGAATAATTATTGTTGGGGCCCCTGGTGCACGACCCCCCCGCCGCGCCTAGGCCGCAGCCACATTTTCATCATTTTCGTGAGGAAGTTCAGGCAAAACGGGGGAGTCCGGATCCGGTTGTGTTGTTACGATCGGTTTTCCCTTGCAAAAAAATAAGCTAAAGTGGACATTTCTTGTTCTAACATAACCAAATTTCAAGAATCCCTTGCAACAAATAAGGTAAAGTGGACATTCGCGCGCGCAAGACGAAATCCTTCCAAAACCTTAGTTGTCGTAGCGATTTTAACATAAAAACATCAAAAAACCAATGGTTTTTTCAAAAAAATGTCAAAATGTCATCCCGCGCGCTCTTGCGGATTCGTAGGAAACCCAACACTTTTTAAACATTTCTGTCAAACGGGCTTTTGCGAGCAACTTTTTCGAACTTCTCCAACAACGGTTGCGCACCTGCCAGGGCCATCATCCCTGTCAAATAATACCATGCGGGACACATTCGTTTTTTCTTCGCGCGCGCACGCCGAAATCTTCAAAAACCATTGGGTTTCTTAGGAATTTTAGCACCGCGCAACATAAAATCATACGAATCGCACCGTAGGTCCTCGAAAAACATCTGTACGAATTTTCAAAATTTCTACCCGCGCGCGCTGTCCGAATCCTAAAAATGGTTTTTCACGTTACCACCAAAAACCAGTACAGGTGTCCAGTGTTGGAACAGGGGGAAAAGTCGTATATTAAGCTAGCGTCCAGAAAATGTTACCACAACAAGTCACTGTACCCATGCGCCAGTGTAGTAGCCACGGTCGTCCGCAGGCCACGAAGTGAAGTGTCCGAACGTCATAGGGCGGGAAGCTGGGTGTGGGTGGTGGCGAAGAGTCGTTTGGAAATGTGGTAGAGCTTGAACCGGCCCCCCCACAAAGTGGGGGTGTTGGCGGGCGTCGTACGAAAACCCTGGCACTGGTGAGAACGGAGTGTCCCCACGTGCTAGTAATTGTTGTTGTTGTTGAACATTATTAATTCTAAAGAATAATTATTCTCATACGCACCTCTCCGAGGGAGTAGAGCTCAGAGGGGATTAATGCGTCCGTGCGTCCGTGCGTGCGTGCGTCTTCGATTTTCCCGGCCGTTTTGCTTGGGACATCCTCGAAATTCTGAAAATCGGTGGCACCCCTCACGCAGATCGTGAAGGAGAGGTCCAAAAACATATGGGAATTTCAACATTTTAACATAAAACCTTCAAAAACACATGGTAATTTCAATAATTTTGACCCCGATTCTCAGAGAATGGCGGTTTCGCCTGAGACATCCTCCCAAAATCGAGCCCCAGACCCCTCCTCGGAGCCTCCTGGGGGCCTCCTGGAACCTCCTGGGGCCTCCTGGGGCTTTCTGGACCTTCTGGTACCCCAGACCCCGCCTCGGAGCCTCCTGGAGTTCTCCTGGGCCTGCTGAGGCCGCCTGGGGCCTCCTGGGGCCTCCTGGGGCTTCAGAACTACATGCACACACAGAGACACAAATCACGCCCAACACATCACACGCTAGACAAACATAACATACACACACACACACACACCGACAACACACAAAAAGCACGCACCACACAAAGCACACATCACACACACACACACACACACACTCACAATCCTGGGGCCTCCTGGAGCCTCTTCTGGTATCCAAGTCGGGCCTCCTGAGGCTTCCTGGGGGGCCCTGGAACACACATCGCAAGGTGTGGCAACCCCGTCCGCAGGCCACGAAGTGAAGTGTCCGAACGTCATAGGGCGGGAAGCTGGGTGTGGGTGGTGGCGAAGAGTCGTGTGGATATTTGGTAGAGCTTGCAATGCCCCCCCACAAAGTGGGGGTATTGGCTGGCGTCGCATGAAAACCCTGGCACTGGTGAGAACACTGAGCGTTCGGGTAAAGTGATTGTTGTTGTTGTTGTTGTTGTTGTTGTTGTTGTTGTTGAACATTATTTATTCTAAAGAATAATTATTGTTGGGACCCCTGGTGCACGACCCCCCCGCCGCGCCTAGGCCGCAGCCACATTTTCATCATTTTCGTGAGGAAGTTTCAGGCAAAACGGGTTGGTCCGGATCCGGTTGTTTTGTTACGACCCGCTTTCCCTTGCAAGCAATAAACTAAAGTGGACATTTCTTGTTCTAACATAACCAAATTTCAAGAATCCCCTGCAACAAATAAGGTAAAGTGGACATTCGCGCGCGCAAGACGAAATCCTTCCAAAACCTTAGTTTTCGTAGCGATTTTAACATAAAAAACATCAACAAAAAAAAACATTTTTTTTTTAAAATGTCAAAATTTCATCCCGCGCGCTCTTGCGGATTCGTAGGAAACCCAACACTTTTTAAACATTTCTGTCAAACGGGCTTTTGCGAACAACTTTTCCGAAGTTCTGCAACAACGGTTGCGCACCTGCCAGGACCATCATCCCTGTCAAATAATACCATGCGGGACACATTCGTTTTTTCTTCGCGCGCGCACGCCGTCGTCGTCGGCCGCGGGGCCCTGAATAGTAGCCACGGTCGTCCGCATGCCACGAAGTGAAGTGTCCGAACGTCATAGGGCGGGAAGCTGGGTGTGGGTGGTGGCGAAGAGTCGTTTGGAAATTTGGTAGAGCTTGAACCGGCCCCCCCACAAAGTGGGGGTATTGCCCGCCTCCTATGAAAACCCTGGCACTGGTGAGAACGGAGTGTCCCCAGTCTTAAATGATTGTTGTTGTTGTTGTTGTTGTTGTTGTTGTTGTTGTTGTCATTTTCGGCCTCCGGGGGCCCTCGCCGGACCCAGAGACCGGCAAACAACGGGTCGGCATGGAAAAAAGCCGGTCTTGGGAAAGGGTCGGGACTTCTGGAGGAGCCCGTGTTGGAAAAATCAGGGCATCGCATGTCTGGGAGAGATACCGCTGTTCGTCCTAGGAGAGGGCCCAGAGCTCTGGGGACCCCGAAAAATCAAGGCATCGTATGTCTGGGAAGGTACCGGTACCGCTGCTCGTCCTGGATAGACCTTGTCACCACGGCTGGATTCTCTTCGAGATCCTGGTCAGAGCGCACCCCGCGAGAGCGGTACCTTGTTGTCCCCCCAGTTGCCGTCGCCGTCGTCGTTGCAGTTGCAGCCGCCGCCGCTGCCGTTGCCGCCGCCGAGAAGAGGACATCCACCATTTGTTGGGGCCTCCAGAGTCACCCGCCGCCGTCATCGTCGCCGCCGTCGTCGTTGCCGTCGCCGCCGTCGCCTCTGTCGCTGTCGTCGGGGGGCAGAGGACCCTCAGGTTGTTGGAGCTTCCGGAGGCAGCCCGAGTCGGCCCCCTTCTTGAGGTTCCCAAAACCGTGTGGTGGCGGACCGCGCAGTGACCTCGAAGCGCCAAGAGATCTCGCCGCGCGGTCCGCCACCGCACGGTCTTGGGACCTCGGAGGCCACGGTCGCCCGAGGCGTCCCAGGCGGCCGACCCGAGTCCCAGCACCGTGCAGTGGCCCCGAATCCCCCCTACCGATTCACCACGCGTTGTGGTCACCACACCGTTAAGGCCCCCCACCGCGTGGGCCTTGCGGGGGCTGCACGCGCCGCACGCTGGCTCTGCGACCGCTCTCGAAACCCACCACTGCGGGTCCAATCGGCGCCAGGGTATCGGACCCCCGCTCGGGTGTTTGCGTGCGATCCCTTTCTGCATCCCTATCCGTACGATGGGCAGCTCCTTATCGGTGACGATCCTGTAAGGATCCCCTGGAGTTTCAGAGGGAGCATCCCCAAGATTGCCCTCGCCTTTTTTACGGCTCGAGGCCAGTCTTTAGGGTGGGGCGGGCGTTTCGCCTTAGATTTCCTCACCATTTATGATTCTGAAGTTTGAAAGGTGGCAACAGTTTCATAGATGGAGGGCGGGTCGTTTTCAACATGTGGCTCTCGCCTTGGCGCCGCGCACACTCCTACTAAACATTTGCAAGAGTTTCACGGATTGAGGGCGGGTCGTTTTCAAAACGTGGTTTTCGCCTTAGCGCCGCGCACATTCGTTTCAAACATTTGCAAGAGCTTCACGGATTGAGGGTGGGTGGTTTTCAAACTGTTGTTCTCGCCTTAGCGCCTCGCACATTCCTCTTAAACATTTGCAAGACCTTCACGTATTGAGGGCGGGTTGTTTTCAAAATGTGGTTCTCGCCTTAGCGCCGCGCGCATTCAATTTAGATATTTGCAAGAGCTTCACGGATTGAGGGTGGCTGGTTTTCAAAATGTGGCTCTCGCCTTAGCGCCGCGCGCATTCAATTCAGATATTTGCAAGAGCTTCACGGATTGAGGGCGGGCCGTTTTCAAAATTTGGTTTGTCGCCTTAGCGCCGCGCACATTCGTTGTTTTAATGTGCAAGAGTTCCACGGATTGAAGGCGGTTCCTTTTCAAGATGTGGTTCTCGCCTTAGCGCCGCGCACATTCGTTTTTCGAAAATGTGCCAATGTTTCGCGGATTCCCATGGTCAATGTAACAGAAATAGCGTTCTGGAAGGACTCAGGATCATGCCGGCGCAACAGTTATGTTGATTCGCTGTGTTGAAGTCCCAGAAATAGCGTTTTGGCACGATGTGGAACCCGATTTTCTCCACGTCGACGTCGCCGATGCACCGCCCACATCGAAGATGCGTCGCCGGTGCATCGCCAGTGCATCGCCGATGCATCGCCGATGTGTCGGCGATGCGGCGCGATCGATCCCCCGACCCCATCTCGTTACTCCGACCTCCGGAGGCGAGCGCCGGCCGCGCGCGCGCCGCAGGCCTCCGGCGCGGCGCGGCTGCGCGGGCGGCGGGCCGCCGCGCCTGAGGTCTCGGCGGGGCCGCGGCGGGCGGCCTCTCGCCTCGGAGTGCTTTTGTTGGGGAGCGGCGGGGGGGCATGCACCACCGGGGGTCCCTTGCTGCGCTGCTGGTCCTGCTTGGTCGGGCCTGGTCGGGAGCAGGCCCGGGGTGGGCCCCTGAAGGGGCGCGCCTCTCGCTTCGGCTCGTGCGCTCCGCGTGAGGAGGCTGAGAGGGGGGGGGGGGGAACGGGGCCGCAGTAACCGGGCCCGCCCTCTAGGGCCCCGGAGGCGCACGAGAGGTGCACCTCGGAGGAGGGCAGGGTACCCACACCGCTACCCTTCGTTCGTGTTCGCCTCTTTGGCCCTCCTGGGTGTCCCTCGTCGCCACCGCTGGATTCGCCTCGAGGTTCTGGTCAGCACGCACCGCGGGAGAGGTCCGGGGAGTAGCGGTATCGGTTCCTCCTAGTTTCCCCAGCACCTCTCTTTACCCCCCGCGCGTATCGCCCCCTTCATGAGGCAACGCCCGACCAATGAGGCCGAACAGCCCCGAGAACGTGTGAGGCTCATCGAACATACATGTGAGCTCTCGAACCAGCACTCTGTGACGACGAGGCCCTGCGAGGGCCAGCGGTGGTGGATGGCCTCCCGGCGTGTCGGTCCGCCCCCCGTGCGGCTCTTTCTGCAGCTGGTGCCGGTGCTGGTCTTCCGAGCCCAGGCCCCGGGGGAGCAGCACCGCCACCAGCGGCATCTGGCGCCATTCTCGCCCACCCTCCTCCGAATCGCCCTCTATCCATTAATCTCCTTCTCCTCCTCCCCATCACGACGACTACCAATACTTCTCGCTTCCTTTACGCTCTCGCAATATCACTCTCTATTTACATGTGTCTCTCTCTGTCTCTTTCTGTGTATGTCTAGTCTCTCTCTCTCTCTCTTTCTCTCCCTTTCCTATCTTGCTCTTGCTTATCTCTCTCTCTCTCTCTTGCTCTCGCTCTTTCTCTCTTTCTCTCTTTCTCTCTCGTTCTCTCTCTCTCTCTTTCCCTCCCTATCTCCATGCTCCCCCTCTCTCTTTCTGCCGAGATCCACTTGTCCCTTCTTTTCCCGTTTTGTAACCTCCCGAGTCTCAATCCCGCCCTCCTTGTTGCGTTCCTGTTCTTGTAGCGGCTCTTCATTGTACCACGCATAGGTCTTGTCCCCCCCACGCTCATCTCCAACTGGTTGCTCTTTTTGTTGCTGCTGATGCCGCTGATGTTGCGTATGCCGATGCTGATGCATCAGCCTTTCCATTCGCAACGTCGCACCCGAACCGCAGTCCGCAGCAGAAAAGGCGGGAGGACACGTATGGAGATGGAGTTTAGCCCTGGCCGACTCAACAGGGGTCCAGAAGCAGAATGGTCGGCAGTAAAAGGAGGAGAAACACGGCCAGTGCGATAGTTGATGGGAGTGTGATCTAAAAGTTGAGTGCGAGGTATTTTTGGACGCACACAGAAAATCAGCTCCAATCGACAGAGGGTTTGACATGGAGGCGACTGGAGCGGGTAATGAGGAACTGAGAAACGAGGAAACGAGCATGACGAGGCCCATTGGGGTTCTCCATGGCTGTGGAAGGTGCTTCGTAGAGGTCTTTGCGGGACAGCGGGGATCGGAGACGAAGAAGGAGGAGGGCAAAGAGGACGATAGGACGGATGGAAGAGGCTGTAGGCTGTAGGTGGAAGAGGAGGAGGCGGAGCGAAGGAGTTTCAGATCTCTAGTGTTGTCCGGGGCATTGCATCCCCCGACCCCTTAGCCTCGATGTGTGGATTTGTGAGCGCTGGTTCTATCTTTATTTTGTCAATGGCACCAGTCGCGCAGCAGACCTTAAGTACCGTATCGTCGCAAATGGTCGGATCGCATATTGTACCGTACCATGGTACGCAATTGCACTGCGTAGACATGCGTTGCACTGCTTCTCGCAGCGTTGCAGAACATACGTGCGCCTACACAACAATACTTTCGAGTTTAGTCGGGCTGGGATCCTTCCTTTCCCATTACAATCTTGCTCCGCCCCCCCCCCCATCGTCTCCTCCCTCCTCACGCCATCGTCGCCTCCATCGACCCTTCCCTCCTGCACCTGGCCCCGCCCCCACGCGTGCGCGGGAACGCGCTCGAGACGGGGGTCAGGCGGATGATGATGACCATGACGATGCCCATGATGATGATGATGATGATGATGATGATGCTGATGATGATGGTGATGGTGATGGTGATGATGATGATGATGTTGCTGATGATGATGGTGATGGTGATGATGGTGATGATGATGCTGCTGCTGAGGATGATGAGGATGAGGATGCGGATGATGCTGGTGTTGATATTGATGATTCTGATGATGATGGTGATGATGATGATGATGCTTCTGATGGTAATGCTGATGGTGATGGTGAGGCTGAGGATGCGGATGCGGATGAGAATGATGATGATAATGCTGATGCTGACGTTGATGATGATACTGATGACGATCGTGATGATGCTGACGATGATGATGGTCATGGCCATGGTCATGGTCATGACGATAGTGCTGATGATGCTGATGCTGATGCTGGCACTGATGCTGATGCTGATGATCATGATGGTGATTGTGATGGTGGTGATGATGAGGATGAGGATGATACTGAGGATGCTGATGATGCTGATGATGATGCTGATGCTGATGGTGTTGATGGTGATGCTGATGATAATCATGATTCTGCTGATGATGATGATGATGATGACGATGATGATGATGGTGATGGTGATGGTGATGATGATGATAATGATGATGATGGTGGTGATGATGATAATTATGATGATGATGATGATGATGATGCTGATGAGCGGAGAACGGGGAGGATGATAATGCGGATGAGGATGCGGATGAGGTTGAGGATGAGGGCGGGGATGAGGATGAGGATGAGGATGATACTGATGATGATGATTCTGATGCTGATGCTGGTGATGTTGATGATGCATATGCTGATGATGAGGATGATCATGATGGTAATGCTGATGGTGATGCTCATGGTGGTGATGATGCTGAGTATGATGATGATGATGCTGCTGATCATGATGATGGTGCTGATCATGTTGATGCTGATGATGATACTGATGATGATACTGATGATGATACTGATGATGATGATGCTGATGATGATGATGACGATGATGGTGGTGGTGATGATGACGACGACGACCACGACCATGACGAGGAGGAGGAGACGAATGCTGATGATGAGGATGATGATGATAATGATGATGCTGCTGATGATGATGATGATCATGATGCTGATGCTGATGATGATGATGGTGATGGCGATGGTGATGATGATGATGACGATGATGATGATGATGATGATGATGATGATGATGATGATGATGATGATGATGATGATGATGATGATGATGATGATAAGGAGGAGGAGGAGGAAGAGGAGGAGGAGGTGGAGGAGGAAGATGAGGAGGAGGAGGAGGAGGAGGAGGGCGGAGGAGGTGGATAATGTGGGGCGGAGGGAGGTGGAGGGCTGAGAGGGATGAGGGAGCAGGAGGGCGGAGGAGGGAGGAGGGAGGCCCATTGACTCTGACCCATTGGGTGGATTCCCGCGTGTGCGCGAGAGGGAGGAGGAGGGAGACGGATGAGCAGGGAATAGGAATAGGGAGGGGGAGGGAGGAGGAGGAGGAGGAGGAGGAGGAGGAGGACGAGGAGGAGGGGGGAGGACAAGCTGGAGTCGCTCGCGTCATATCTGACGTTCTACCCCGTCCTCCCATCCTTTACCATGGCGTAGATATCCTCTCTATTCGCACAGTCGGATGTCGAGCAGGGCAATGATCGCCAGAGGGTACGTGATGCATGGTAAAGCACGGCATGGCATGGCGTAGAAGAGCACGGCAGAGCGTAGCATGCCATAGCGTGGCGTGGCATTGCGCAGTGAAGCGTTGCATCTCAAAGCATTGCAACGCAAAGCATCGCACAGCGGCGCAGAACACAACACCGCACAGCATGTCATGGCATGCGCCGGGTTCATTGGAGGGTAAGTGAATCGTCTTCGACAGGTATGGGCCGGTCTGGAGTCGTGGCTCCATGTCTAGCTCGTTGGGCTCTCCGAACGGCTCCATACAAGGCAGGGCTGATGGAGAGCTCCCGCTGGCTCTGCTTCCAATAACGCAATCTCAAAGCAGAAACGGAGCTCCCGCTTGATACGTCCTGAAAACGACGACGCCCCAAAGTTGGGGGGGGGGCTTCTGCGGGCCAAAACATAAACGAATCGACACCGAATGTGGAATCACTTCGATGGTTTTTGCGGGGGGGCATTTTCCAGATTTTAGGGGCCTACTTGGAAGGACCGGGAACGCCCGCGCTGCAGCGGGAGTACGACTTGGAACAACCAGAGGCGCAGAAATGGGGCCAGCGCTTCAGCGGAAGTAACATTTTGAGACAATTATTCGTCGCAGCCTCTGACTGCGTGCGCCCCCGCGCG
Source organism: Prorocentrum cordatum (assembly GCA_963575745.1). Taxonomy (NCBI): domain Eukaryota; class Dinophyceae; order Prorocentrales; family Prorocentraceae; genus Prorocentrum; species Prorocentrum cordatum. The sequence goes on along the minus strand of CAUYUJ010008002.1, from coordinate 235,024 downwards.
AACGCTGGGCAGACACGACCCGCGTGACTGACTGGCACCACGCTGGGATGCTCCAGTGAAGCCCAGCCAGCGTGGCGCAACAACCCCAGGGAGGGCAGGGCGGGAGGAACGAGGGCGCACAGGAAGCGGCGCCCCGAGCACCAGCTGCGCGCACCGCCAATCCATTAGAGTTTTGCGATCCGTCGCCCGACAACGTGACAAGGACGGACCGACGAGGACTGACGACCATTGACAGACCGAAAACCGACCCGAGAGAGGGAGGACGAGGAGGGGGCACAATCCACCGCTCCTCTGAGGGAGCCCACCAGCTGTGAACGCCTTGCGAGCGGGGGGGGGGGGCAAGAGGCCACGAGGCCAGGAGGGGCATCTGGACGCCCCTCCAAATTTTCACACCTCACAAGCCTGCGCTTTAGGTGGTGGCAAAAACCCAAGCGAAAACCCACTTCCCGGGAATCCCAGGTGTACAAAAAATACGCGGAGGGGGGCCGATCATCTGCCAGACGTCATCAGGGGAGAGGGGAGAGTCTTATTCATATTGTGTAGTTGTGAAGGAGGGAGGAGGAGAATGGAGGAGGAGGAGGAGGAGGAGAAGCAGCAGGAGGAGGGAGTAAGGAGTAGCAGGAGGCACAAGGGAGGAGGAGGACGAGGAGCTCGAGGAGCCCGTCACCGCCGCGTCGGCACAGGACCCCCCTCCTTAAGGCGCACGCGCGCGCGCGCCCGCCCCCCGCCGCGGCGGGCCGTGGGGCGGACGGGGAGCTCTCGGGCCACCCAGGGGGCGAAGCCCGCCTTTTGGGGGGGTGGGGCGCTGCTCTCCTCGTCCAGCTCCTCCTTCTCATCTCCCTCCCGCCCTCTTTGAGAGACGGGAGAGAGAGGTGGACAGGAGGAGCAGAGAGAGGGGGCGAGAGAGCGAGGGAGGGAGACTCCCTCCCTCTCTATCTCCTTCGCTCGAGGGAGGAAGGAGGAGGATGGAAGGAGGTCGGCGGAGCAGAGGGGGCAGCGCTCGCATGCTTGACATCCGCTGACGGCCTGTGCGCACTGTACCGCGCCAGCGTCTCCCGATGCGCCGCCGATCGTCGGCCCAGGAAACGACGACGACGACGACCTGCCGCATGAACTCTCAACGTGAGCGCGCCACGCTGGGGGTCTCTTGCTGGAGTCTTGGGGGCCTCAGGCAGGGCTCAATTAGACTGCTGCGACTCGATCCGATGTGATTACGATCGATTCCGATTCGATTCGATCTCGGATTTCGATTCGAATTTATGTTTCTCAGTGGAGGCCTTGCTAGCCTGCCGACGTCCGCCGTTTCGACTTTTCCCTATTTGGCTGCCGATCTCCGCCGATGTGATTTATTTCGTTTGCCGATCCGACTTATCGGTTCGATTCTTGCTCTCCTGGGAATTGTACGGTGCACAGTTCTTCGGCTCCTTAGAGCCGAGCTGCTGCACACCGTACCGCGCTGGAGCGGGGGCCCAATGGGAGTCCAAACATGCTGCGGTGTACGGGTGCCGTTCTCGTGTGTCCGGCTCCCGTTGGGTCGCTCCTTCTGCTCATGCGGCAGGGCTGGCTGCGTATTCCCCGGCCGCGTGCCTGATCATGCTCGGAAGAGGAGGAGATGATTGCCCAGGCCTCCAAAGTTTTTCGCCATTCTTGGCCTCCGGGGGCCCTCGCGGGTTCCGGAACCGTCATGCAACAGCTGGGTATGAACAAAAGCCGGTCCTGGGAAAGGGTCGGGACTTCTGGAGACCCCGTGTTGGAAAAATCAGGGCATCGCATGTCTGGGAGCGATACCGCTGTTAGACCTCGTCGTCACGGCCCGACTCGTAGAAGCCTGTCAAGGTTATCCTGCTCGCAGCAGGGGAATAATGACTTTGACAGGCTTGGAACAGGCCTGAGGCCGCGATAAGGTGGAGCCGCCGAGCAGCAGTCAGACAGACAGAGAATCTCAAGGCTGATGGCCTCACATCACGGGGGGAGAAAGCCACCCCGACCCCGTTATCGGGCGTTTGCCAAACGGCCCTGGGCGTTTTCCCAAGCTGCCCTGCCCTGTTCGATTCCTTCCATTGGTGCGCCTACTAAATGGCTTCGCTTTTCGGGGAAACTTGTCATGATGGTGGATTCCCTGCTCTCCACTACACGAGAAACAAACGATACAAAACCCCGGCGCTCCCCGTCGCGCCCCTCGACCGACACCCCGCCGGTCCCCGGGGCGCACTGGATGCGCCGCCGTCGCCCGGGCGCAGAGGCGCGCTCGCGCGCGCGCCCGCCGCGCCCGCCGCCGCGCCGTGGCTCCGGTGAAGGGAGGAAACACCACCCGGACTGGACAATTGGCGTTTACTAAACGGCCCTGGGCGTTTCCTAAACAGCCCTGCCCTGTTTGATCCCTTGTTTGGGTGCGTTTACTGAACGGCTTTGCGTGTTGAGGTGGCTATTAACTCTCGGGGTTGATTTTCTGCCCTCTATCTGGGGAAGGGCACCCAGACATGCCCTCGTCGTAAAAAAAAGCACGACGTCTGTTTTTTTTGTTGTTGTTGTTGTTGAACATTATTTATTCTAAAGAATAATTATTGTTGGGACCCCTGGTGCGCGCCCCCCTCGCCGCGCCTAGGCCGCAGCCACATTTTCATAATTTTCGTGAGGAAGTCTCAGGCAAAACGTGGGTGTCCGGATCCGGTTGTTTTGTTGACGCCCGCTTTCCCTTGCAAAAAACACTATAACATGAAATTTCTTGTCCTAACATAACCAAACTTCAAGAATCCTTTCTGCAAAAAATGACACGAAGTGCACACTCGCGCGCGCAAGATGAAATCCTTCCAAAACCTTAGTTTTCGTAGCGATTTGAACATAAAAACATGAAATCCCAATGGTTTTTCAAAAAAAAAGTTTCAAAAATTCATCTTGCGCGCTCTTGCGGATTTCTGAGGAAACCCAATATTTTTTCAACATTTCTGTCAAACGGGCTCTTGCGAGCAACTTTTTCACGTGCTTCGAACTTCTGCAACAACGGTTGCGCGCATGGCAGGGCCATCATCCCTGTCAAATAATATCATATGGGACACATTCGTTTTTTCTTCGCGCGCGCACGCCGAAATATTCCAATACCATTGGGTTTCTTAAGAAATTCAGCACCGCGTATCATAAAATCGCACGAATCGCACCGTAGGTCCTCGAAAAACACGTGCACGGATTTTCCAAATTTCTACCCGCGCGCGCTGTCCGAATCCTTAAAAACAAATGGTTTTTCAACATTTATGTTACATGAACTCGCGCGAGCTACTTTCGCACGCTCTTTCAACGGCGTTCGCGCGCCTGCCAGGGGCCACGAAAAACCAGTACAGGTGTCCAGTGTTGGAACAGGGGGAAAAGTCGTATACTAAGCTAGCTTACAGAAAATGTTACCACAACAAGTCACTGTACCCATGCGCCAGTGTAGTAGCCAAGGTCGTCCGCAGGCCACGAAGTGAAGTGTCCGAACGTCATAGGGCGGGAAGCTGGGTGTGGGTGGTGGCGAAGAGTCGTTTGGAAATGTGGTAGAGCTTGAACCGGCCCCCCCACAAAGTGGGGGTATTGCCCGCCTCCTATGAAAACCCTGGCACTGGTGAGAACGGAGTGTCCCCACGTGCTAGTAATTGTTGTTGAACATTATTAATTCTAAAGAATAATTATTGTTGGGACCCCTGGTGCACGGCCCCCCTGCGCCGCCTAGGCCGCAGCTACATTTTCATCATTTTCGTGAGGAAGCCTCAGGTAATTCGATGTGATCAAGATCCGGTTGTTTTGTTCCCCCCCGCTTTCCCTTGCAAAAAACACTATAAAATGACATTTCTTGTTCTAATATAATCAAATTTCAAGAATCCCTTGCAAAAAATAAGGTAAAGTGGACATTCGCGCGCGCAAGACGAAATCCTTCCAAAAGCTTAGTGTTCGGAGCGATTTCAACATAAAAACATCAAAAAACTAATGGTTTTTCAACAAAAAAATGTCAAAATCTCATCCCGCGCGCTCTTGCGGATTCGTAGGAAACCCAACACTTTTTAAACATTTCTGTCAAACGGGCTTTTGCGAGCAACTTTTTCGAACTTCTGCGACAACGGTTGCGCACCTGCCAGGGCCATCATCCCTGTCAAATAATACCATGCGGGACACATTCGTTTTTTCTTCGCGCGCGCACGCCGAAATCTCCAAAAACCATTGGGTTCTTAAGAATTTTACCACCGCGCATCATAAAATCACACGAATCGCACCGTAGGTCCTCGAAAAACAGCTGCACGACTTTTCAAAATTTCCACCCGCGCGCGTGGAGCTTCACAACTTCTGTGGGTTAACAAGGCTTAACAACTTCTGTGGGTGTACGAACGTAGGCTTAACAACTTCTGTGGGTGTGTACTCCACGCCAGTGTAGTAGCCACGGTCGTCCGCAGGCCACGAAGTGAAGTGTCCGAACGTCATAGGGCGGGAAGCTGGGTGTGGGTGGTGGCGAAGAGTCGTGTGGATATTTGGTAGAGCTTGCACTGCCCCCCCACAAAGTGGGGGTATTGGCTGGCGTCGCATGAAAACCCTGGCACTGGTGAGAACACTGAGCGTTCGGGTAAAGTGATTATTGTTGTTGTTGTTGTTGTTGTTGTTGTTGAACATTATTACTTCTAAAGAATAATTATTGGGGCCCCTGGTGCACGACCCCCCCGCCGCGCCTAGGCCGCAGCCACATTTTCATCATTTTCGTGAGGAAGTCTCAGGCAAAACGGGGGAGTCCGGATCCGGTTGTGTTGTTACGATCGGTTTTCCCTTGCAAAAAATAAGCTAAAGTGGACATTTCTTGTTCTAACATAACCAAACTTCAAGAATCCCTTGCAAAAAATAAGGTAAAGTGGACATTCGCGCGCGCAAGACGAAATCCTTCCAAAACCTTAGTTTTCGTAGCGATTTTAACATAAAAACATCAAAAAACCAATGGTTTTTCAAAAAAAAATGTCAAAATTTCATCCCGCGCGCTCTTGCGGATTCGTAGGAAACCCATCACTTTTTAAACATTTCTGTCAAACGGGCTTTTGCGAGCAACTTTTTCGAACTTCTCCAACAACGGTTGCGCACCTGCCAGGGCCATCATCCCTGTCAAATAATACCATGCGGGACACATTCGTTTTTTCTTCGCGCGCGCACGCCGAAATCTTCAAAAACCATTGGGTTTCTTAGGAATTTTAGCACCGCGCAACATAAAATCATACGAATCGCACCGTAGGTCCTCGAAAAACATCTGTACGAATTTTCAAAATTTCTACCCGCGCGCGCTGTCCGAATCCTAAAAATGGTTTTTCGCGTTACCACCAAAAACCAGTACAGGTGTCCAGTGTTGGAACAGGGGGAAAAGTCGTATATTAAGCTAGCGTCCAGAAACTGTTACCACAACAAGTCACTGTACCCATGCGCCAGTGTAGGAGCAACGGTCGTCCGCAGGCCACGAAGTGAAGTGTCCGAACGTCATAGGGCGGGAAGCTGGGTGTGGGTGGTGGCGAAGAGTCGTTTGGAAATGTGGTAGAGCTTGAACCGGCCCCCCCACAAAGTGGGGGTGTTGGCGGGCGTCGTACGAAAACCCTGGCACTGGTGAGAACGGAGTGTCCCCACGTGCTAGTAATTGTTGTTGTTGTTGTTGTTGAGCATTATTTCTTCTTAAGAATAATTATTGTTGGGACCCCTGGTGCACGACCCCCCCGCCGCGCCTAGGCCGCAGCCACATTTTCATCATTTTCGTGAGGAAGTTTCAGGCAAAACGGGTTGGTCCGGATCCGGTTGTTTTGTTACGACCCGCTTCCCCTTGCAAGCAATAAACTAAAGTGGACATTTCTTGTTCTAACATAACCAAATTTCAAGAATCCCTTGCAACAAATAAGGTAAAGTGGACATTCGCGCGCGCAAGACGAAATCCTTCCAGAACCTTAGTTTTCGTAGCGACTTTAACATGAAAACATATAAAAAAAAAAAAATGTCAAAATTTCATCCCGCGCACTCTTGCGGATTCGTAGGAAACCCAACACTTTTTAAACATTTCTGTCAAACGGGCTTTTGCGAGCAACTTTTCGAACTTCTGCAACAACGGTTGCGCACCTGCCAGGACCATCATCCCTGTCAAATAATACCATGCGGGACACATTCGTTTTTTCTTCGCGCGCGCACGCCGTCGTCGTCGGCCGCGGGGCCCTGAATAGTAGCCACGGTCGTCCGCATGCCACGAAGTGAAGTGTCCGAACGTCATAGGGCGGGAAGCTGGGTGTGGGTGGTGGCGAAGAGTCGTTTGGAAATTTGGTAGAGCTTGAACCGGCCCCCCCACAAAGTGGGGGTATTGCCCGCCTCCTATGAAAACCCTGGCACTGGTGAGAACGGAGTGTCCCCACGTGCTAGTAATTGTTGTTGTTGTTGAACATTATTAATTCTAAAGAATAATTATTGTTGGGCCCCCTGGTGCACGCCCCCCCTGCGCCGCCTAGGCCGCAGCTACATTTTCATCATTTTCGTGAGGAAGCCTCAGGTAAAACGATGTGATCCAGATCCGGTTGTTTTGTTGTAATCCGTTTTCCCTTGCAAAAAACACTATAAAATGACATTTCTTGTTCTAATATAATCAAATTTCAAGAATCCCTTGCAAAAAATAAGGTAAAGTGGACACTCGCGCGCGCAAGATGAAATCCTTCCAAAACCTTAGTCTTCGTAGCGATTTTAAATAAAAACATGAAAAACCCAATGGTTTTTCAAAAAAAAAGTTTCAAAAATTCACCCCGCGCGCTCTTGCGGATTTCTTAGGAAACCCAATACTTTTTCAACATTTCTGTCAAACGGGCTCTTGCGAGCAACTTTTTCACGTGCTTCGAACTTCTGCAACAACGGTTGCGCGCATGCCAGGGCCATCACCCCTGTCAAATAATACCATATTGGACACATTCGTTTTTTCTTCGCGCGCGCACGCCGTCGTCGTCGGCCGCGGGGCCCTGAATAGTAGCCACGGTCGTCCGCATGCCACGAAGTGAAGTGTCCGAACGTCATAGGGCGGGAAGCTGGGTGTGGGTGGTGGCGAAGAGTCGTTTGGAAATTTGGTAGAGCTTGAACCGGCCCCCCCACAAAGTGGGGGTATTGCCCGCCTCCTATGAAAACCCTGGCACTGGTGAGAACGGAGTGTCCCCAGTCTTAAATGATTGTTGTTGTTGTTGTTGTTGTTGTTGTTGTTGTTGTTGTCATTTTCGGCCTCCGGGGGCCCTCGCCGGACCCAGAGACCGGCAAACAACGGGTCGGCATGGAAAAAAGCCGGTCTTGGGAAAGGGTCGGGACTTCTGGAGGAGCCCGTGTTGGAAAAATCAGGGCATCGCATGTATGGGAGCGATACCGCTGTTCGTCCTAGGAGAGGGCCCAGAGCTCTGGGGACCCCGAAAAATCAAGGCATCGTATGTCTGGGAAGGTACCGGTACCGCTGATCGTCCTGGATAGACCTTGTCACCACGGCTGGATTCTCTTCGAGATCCTGGTCAGAGCGCACCCCGCGAGAGCGGTACCTTGTTGTCCCCCCAGTTGCCGTCGCCGTCGTCGTTGCAGTTGCAGCCGCCGCCGCTGCCGTTGCCGCCGCCGAGAAGAGGACATCCACCATTTGTTGGGGCCTCCAGAGTCACCCGCCGCCGTCATCGTCGCCGCCGTCGTCGTTGCCGTCGCCGCCGTCGCCTCTGTCGCTGTCGTCGGGGGGCAGAGGACCCTCAGGTTGTTGGAGCTTCCGGAGGCAGCCCGAGTCGGCCCCCTTCTTGAGGTTCCCAAAACCGTGTGGTGGCGGACCGCGCAGTGACCTCGAAGCGCCAAGAGATCTCGCCGCGCGGTCCGCCACCGCACGGTCTTGGGACCTCGGAGGCCACGGTCGCCCGAGGCGTCCCAGGCGGCCGACCCGAGTCCCAGCACCGTGCAGTGGCCCCGAATCCCCCCTACCGATTCACCACGCGTTGTGGTCACCACACCGTTAAGGCCCCCCACCGCGTGGGCCTTGCGGGGGCTGCACGCGCCGCACGCTGGCTCTGCGACCGCTCTCGAAACCCACCACTGCGGGTCCAATCGGCGCCAGGGTATCGGACCCCCGCTCGGGTGTTTGCGTGCGATCCCTTTCTGCATCCCTATCCGTACGATGGGCAGCTCCTTATCGGTGACGATCCTGTAAGGATCCCCTGGAGTTTCAGAGGGAGCATCCCCAAGATTGCCCTCGCCTTTTTTACGGCTCGAGGCCAGTCTTTAGGGTGGGGCGGGCGTTTCGCCTTAGATTTCCTCACCATTTATGATTCTGAAGTTTGAAAAGTGGCAACAGTTTCATAGATGGAGGGCGGGTCGTTTTCAACATGTGGCTCTCGCCTTGGCGCCGCGCACATTCCTACTAAACATTTGCAAGAGTTTCACGGATTGAGGGCGGGTCGTTTTCAAAACGTGGTTTTCGCCTTAGCGCCGCGCACATTCGTTTCAAACATTTGCAAGAGCTTCACGGATTGAGGGTGGGTGGTTTTCAAACTGTTGTTCTCGCCTTAGCGCCTCGCACATTCCTCTTAAACATTTGCAAGACCTTCACGTATTGAGGGCGGGTTGTTTTCAAAATGTGGTTCTCGCCTTAGCGCCGCGCGCATTCAATTTAGATATTTGCAAGAGCTTCACGGATTGAGGGTGGCTGGTTTTCAAAATGTGGCTCTCGCCTTAGCGCCGCGCGCATTCAATTCAGATATTTGCAAGAGCTTCACGGATTGAGGGCGGGCCGTTTTCAAAATTTGGTTTGTCGCCTTAGCGCCGCGCACATTCGTTGTTTTAATGTGCAAGAGTTCCACGGATTGAAGGCGGTTCCTTTTCAAGATGTGGTTCTCGCCTTAGCGCCGCGCACATTCGTTTTTCGAAAATGTGCCAATGTTTCGCGGATTCCCATGGTCAATGTAACAGAAATAGCGTTCTGGAAGGACTCAGGATCATGCCGGCGCAACAGTTATGTTGATTCGCTGTGTTGAAGTCCCAGAAATAGCGTTTTGGCACGATTCTCGATCGTCAAGACGCAACAGTCAGGTAGATACGTGACGTGGAAATCGCGAGAATTATGTTTCGGCACGTTTCAGGATATTGAAACTGTTGCTTTCCAGCGAGGCAGCTCCCGCAATGGAAATGAACCGTTGTAGGGGCCTATGAAGAGGGAGCTTGGAGGGAGTATTATTTCCAACATCGTTGATGACTCTTGGGTTTCCACTGGTCCTCCTCCTCCTCCTTGTCCTCCTCCTCCTCGTCCTCCCCCTCCTCCTCGTTCTCCTCCTCCTCCTCCTCCTCCTCCTCCTCGTCCTCTCCCTCGTTCTCCTCCTCCAGGTGGCTCCGCAGCGAGGCCCCGCGCGTGCCGTTTGCCCCGCGGCGGGCGCACGCGGGCGGGCCCGCGCCATCGGGGCCCCCAGCGCCGCCAGGCGGCGCGTCCAGCGAGGAGGAGGCGGCGGCGGCGGCGCCGCCAGGACGGCGACGCGCGAGCGCTCGCCCGCCTGGCACAGGCGAGAGCGCCGCGAGCGTGCCCAGGCGCGCCGCGACCTCAGGGCGAGGCTGCAGTTCCAGCTGCTGAGCCAGCACCACGGCAGCACGCCCCCGACGTCGGCCAGCAGCATGGGACGCTCAGCCGACTACACCGTATGCAAGTCCTGCGGACAGTGGTGGTGGAACTCGAAGCTGGAGGGCATGAACTACCGCTGCGGGACCTGCGACAAGATGCTGCCCAAGCCGAAGAGCCCCAAGGGCCACGCGGCGGAGGCGGCGACCAGAGGAGGCGGCGGCAGCAGCGGCAGCGCGGGAGGCGGCAAGGCCAGCGGCAAGGGCAAAGGGCCCGAGCAGCTGGCGCAGGCGCTGCAGCTCATCACCGCCTCCCTCGGCCAGCTGCAGATCGAGGGCAGTGAGACGATCACCAAGCAGATCCAGGTGGCCACAACGGCACTGCAGACGGCCAAGACGACGGCCCCGCAGAAGCCGAGAGCCGAGAGGATGGCAGCCGCAGCACGTTCACTGCAGTCAGCGCAGCGGCAGTACTCGCAGGCGTTCGCGGCGAAGCAGAAAGCAGAGGAGGAGGCGCGCAAGGCGCGCGAGCTGCTGGAGGAGAGGGCCAGCGCAGTCCTGCAGGCCGAAGCGGAGTGCGATGCGATCCACCAGGAGGGAAAGCAGGCTCCCACGGCTGGCATCATCGAGCAGCTGGTGTCGGGACAGCTCGATGAGCTAACAGGTGGACAGCTGGCGGAGGACATCAGCAAGGAGTTCGCGCTGGACGGCGACGACTTGGATGAAGAAGCCAGGAAGCAAGTCGAAGAGGCCAAGGCACAGGTCGTCAAGCAGATGCAAGACAATGCCAAGCAGTTCCAGGGCCACCTGCGCGAGCACCTGGCGAAAGCCAAAGCAGCCGCGATCGAGAAGCGGCAGGTGATCAAGCAGGAGGCCAAGAAGAGGAAGCTCGCCACAGGTGAACCTGCAGCGCCAGGCCCGAGGCCCCCAGAGGCAGCGCCCCCAGCGGCTGCGGCGGCGGCACCAGATGCCACAGGCCCCGCCCAGGGCGCAGCCGAGGAGGCTTTCCTGGCCAGCAGGCGTGCGGCGGCGGCGCAGAGTGCGACGGGGGCCACAAGCCCCGCGACGCACTAGGGGCGCGCGCGAGGGCGGCGGCGGCATCACGTTGGCGACGCCGCAGCCCACGAGCGCACCCTCTTCTGCGCCAACATCTCGACCTGGGGACCCACAGCACGGCTGTGGCTGCTGCAGCAGGGCATCGGAGGCAACGGCTTCGACATGCTGGCGCTGCAAGAGATGCACGTACTGCGCTCTCAGTTGACGACGCGGAGCAGGACCTTTGCAAAATGGGGTTCAGGGCTACCTGCGCCGCGGCGAGAGTACGCGATCGGAGAAAGGCAGCTGTGGGGGCACGGCAGTCATCTCCAAGGGGCACTTGCGCGTCACCAGCTTCAGACACTTGGCCAGAGCTCGGCAGGTCTCGAATGCCACGGCGGACATTCGACGAGGCGCCGACCGAGCAGGAGGCTTCGACATGTGCGACTGGACACCAGTCACCTGGCACCTGAAGGGCACTACGCTCACCGTCGTCAGCCTCTACCTGGACTGCAACAGGTCGCTGACCGACGGCATCAACAGCCGCAAGCTCACCGCGCTGGCCGCGTTCCTCAAGACGCTGCAAGGGGCGTGGGTGGTGTGCGGCGACTTCAACACAGACCCGAAGACGTTCTGGGCGACGGGCTGGCCAAAGGCGATGGGCGCGAGCGCCATCATCTCATTGCCTGAGGACCAGCACACCTGCTTCCTCGCGGAGCAGGAGCCCTCCCACATCGACTTCGCGATGACGAACGACGCAGGCAGCAAGCTGATCACAGGAGTCGAAGGCGTCTACGACGTACCATGGAAGCCACATATCGGACTGAAGTTCACAATCCGTGGACAGGGACTTGCGACGCAGTGTAGGACGATCAACCTGCCGAAGGCGTTCCCGCACCCACCGCGGAAGGGCAAGGCGCCCAACCCGCAGAGCAAGAGAACTAAGAGACGCCTGCAGGCCAAGGCCAAAGAGGAGGCCGAGGCCACCGCTGCTGGATCCCAGACCATGGCGATCGGCGGCAAGAACGTGGAGGAGCTGGACGACGAGCGCTGGGAGGCACTCTCCCCAGTCGCAGGCTGGGCCAGCTTCCCGAACACCGTGCGCGACGAGGTCGGCCAGGGCACGGCGCCCAGGCCCCCGTCTCCACCTCGCCCCCCCTGCTCAGTCGGCCTAGTCCCACTGGGCGGGCACGGGGGACCAGGCAGAGACGGCGCAGAGGCCCACGTGCAAGAGGAGTACAGGCACCACATGGACGACGATGAGGTCGACGTGTTCGCCGACCTGGACCCCGAGGACGAGGCCGAGGCAATCAGGATGTGCGGCGAGTTCGGCCAGGACCTGGAGCCGAGCTGCATGCCGCCAGTGAGTCAGAACGCGTCAAATCCCACGACGGTGCTCCTCGAGCCGTACGTGGGTTCACCGTCGCCTGTAAGTTTTGCAATTTCTGGCGCAAGCATCTTCGACCCCACCCGGCGTCAGATCGCAAGTCCCACATCGGCGCTCCTCGAACCGATGGTGGGCACTGGCAGTCAGAACGCACGCCACAGCTTCGACACCGTCGGGCGTCAGAATGCAAGACCCCCCTCGGTGCTCCTCGAGCCGACGGGGGGCTCAGCGTCGCCACAGAGCCACATCAACATCGACGGGAGTCAGAGCGCAAATCCCGCCACGGCACCGCCGTGGGTGGGTTCAACGTCGCCACGGCTCGAAACTAGAGGAGAAGACACGACCGAGATGGGAGAGCTCTGGGAAATGATGGAGTTGGCTGCAGAGGCACCCGTGGAGAAAGAGGCCCCAGAGTACATCACCAAGTGCGCCGCGTACCAAGCGACCACGCAAGCCTCCAGGGACCTCAGCCTGAGTTTCTCCTCCATCATGAACACGATGGAGCACTTCTACTGCATGGCTTACCGCATCGACCCCCTTGACCGAGCGAAGTACTGCGGCAGAGGCGACCCGAGAACATTCACCATGCGCAAAGGCAAAGAGAAGCACGAGAGGAGAGAGCGGTATGCAAACCGCAGAGCTGACTGGTGGAGCAGAGCCGAGAACACCCTGTCCTTGCTGGCGAGGCTGCGCAAGAAGAACAGGGACGTGAGGCAGCAGCTGCACCTAGAGGCCGCAGGCAGACACCTCGCCTACGACGGCCTCCCGAACACCAGCGACCAGGCATCGGACACGGCGAAGCTACACCGAGAGATCTGGAGAGAGAGGCTGACAGACTTAAGCAAGGTCGACACAGACGTAATCCTTGGCATGGCGCAGCAGGCAGAGCAGGAGAAGCGGCTCGCACTCAAGAGGGACCTCCAAGAGAATACGCGGGCCTGCGCACAGTGGCTGGCGCGGGCTGAGAAGGACGTCGGCGTGCTGCACCGCATCACGAAGCCACCGCCCAGGCGCGAGGAGGAGGTTGTTACTCACGAAGGGGTACTGGACTGCCCCACCAAGATAGTCGACGAGAAAGCGAAGGCGTTCCAGGACATCTGGAAGTGCGACCGACTCAAGCACGAGCAGCACACCGAAGTTCTACAGCAACTACGGAAGCGCGCACGTGCGGAGGCGGCCCCAGAATGGACGCTCGAGGACCTAGACGAGGCCCTCAGAGGAGAGCCCGACAAGGGCAAGGGCATTGACATGCTGGTGTGCTCCGACATCCGCAGGCTGCCGCCCGAAGGCCGCCAGAGGATCGTCGAGTTCTTCAACTCATGCGAGCAGGCGCTCGCATGGCCGTGGCAGCTGCTGTGCGAGATCGTGATGCTCACGCCCAAGCCAGCCAAGGGCGATAGGGCCCTCGCCCTGCTGCCGCAGATGGTGCGCTGCTGGGAGTTGCTCCACAGGCCCGCGGTGAGGCGCTGGGCCAAGCAGCAGGAGAGAGAGTGGGACGCCGCCGTGGCGGGCAACAGCTGCCTGCGCGAGGCGATGAGGAGAGTCATCAGCGACGAGTGCTGCGACGCGCTCCAGCTGTTCCACGGCAACCTGCTCGCGGACATCGAGAAGTTCTACGACAGCCTTCAGCTCGACTGCGTGATCGAGGCGGGCCTGAGGATGGACTTCCGCCCCCGCCTGCTGACGATGATGCTGCTGCAGCACTCAGCCACGAGGGTGCTGCGGTGGAAAGGTGCCTTCTCGACACCTACCTGGGCTGACAGGTCGCTGCTGGCAGGCTCGAGGCACTCCAACAACCTGGCCAAGACGGTGGTCTACTCCGTCATAGGCAGGATGCTGGAGAACTCACAGGCGCTGCCCAAGCCGCTGCCGAGGGCCTGGTTCGACGACATCAGCATCCGCATCCTGGGCAGCGCAGAGGCAGTCGAGCAGGAACTGACGGCGGTCACGGTGGGGCTACGCGACGGTCTACGTGCACAGGGACTCTCGCTCGCGGACAAGACCGTCATCTTCAGCACCAACTACCGCACCACCAAGAGAGTACAGCAGGCGCTGCACAAGGTGGACCTACCCGTCCAGGCCGTCACTGAGGGCCGCGACCTGGGAATTGACAGAGGCGCAAGAGGCACGCTGAAAAGGGACACCCACAGAAAGAGGACGAAGCAAGCCTTCACGCGCTGCGGCCACGTGGGCAAGAAGCTCAAGAGGCTCAGGCTGCGGCGGAGGAGAGGCATCCTGCACCAAGGAGCGGTGGCCTCCTACATGTACGGCGCGACGGTGCACGGCATGGCACCCTGGGCGCGGCAGAAGGCGAGGAGGAGGTATGCACAGGCTCTGAGGAGGCCGTGGCCAGGCCGCTGCCTCACCACGTTCCTGGCGCTGGAGGGAGCCGACCCCGCGACCACTGCGGTGAAGGCGCAGCTGAAGACGTGGTTCGAGGTCTGGGCCCGCAGCCCCGACATCAGAGCGCAGGTCAAGCTTGCCTGGCCGAAGATCTACTTCCAGCTTCGCAAGATCAGGGCAGAGAAGAGGTGGCAGGCGCGCAAGGGGCCGCTGGCCAGCCTGATGCTCCTGCTGTGGGAGGTAGGCTGGGACTCCAGAGGACCAGACGTCTGGATCGACAGGCAAGGGGACTACTGGAGGTTCAACACTGACGAGCAGGGCGGCGACTACACAGAGATCGTGGACGCGCTCCTGCAGGATATCCAAGACCAGCTGTGGGAGACGGCATCACAGCACCACAACGGCGGAGGGCTACAATTTGGCGCGGACGTGACAGACCTTAAGAAGCACCTCAACCAGCTCGCCAAGAAGGAGCACCACGGCACGTACGGCGCGCTCCTCACGGCAGCGTGTGCAGGCACCTGGACGAGGCGGCGCAAGCACGAGACCTTCGGCGGCGAGGAGGACATGTGCGAGTGCGGCAGACCAGAGGATGATGCACACAGGATCTGGGGCCACTGTGCGGCCCGAGCCGACTGCGAGGCCATCCGCAAGACAGAGGGCCTGGCACGCAGGGCCATCGAGGGAGCCAAGGAGAACCCCGCCTTCTGGCTCAGAGGCATCACGCCCAAGAAGTGGACCACGCCGCCCAAGTGCGACACCCAACACGTCGAGCACACCGTGGGCGCCTGCATCACCAACATCAGGCTCTCCGCCAGCGACGGCGGCGAGATCACGGGCTGCGGCGACGGCTCAGGAGGCGAGTACAGCGCAGACGAGAGATACTGCCGCTGCGGCTGGGGCTGGGTGCTGCTGAAGGAGGGCGACGACACCGACGAGATCGCGGGCGCCAGATTCGGCCCACTGCCAGGACCGAGGCAAACCAACAACAGGGCGGAGCTCTTCAGCCTGATCAGCTTCGTCAACGCCACGGAGGGCAAGGCCAGCTTCTGGACCGACAGCGAGGTCACCTGCCTGGGCTGGGCGGCGCGACGTGAGGAGACCACAGGGCTCGGCTGCACGAACGGAGATTTGTGGCACCAGCTGGGCGAGGCGATCCGTGCGCGAGGAGGCGACCGCAACGACATCAGCGTGCACCACCTCAACAGCCACATGACTGAGCAGGAGGCCATCGCGAAGGGCATCACGAGGCGCATCTGGGCAGGCAACCAGGCCGCCGACCAGTACGCAGACGCAGGCGCCAAGACCCACGCGATCAGCGACACCGAGATGAGCTGCTACGAGTGGGTGAGAGCGACGGCGCACCTGGTGAGGCTCAGGACCGCTGCAACCACCAAGGACGTCATCACCAGAAGGCCGCCAGACGAGAAGGAGATGAGAGAGGCCCGCCGCGCTCAGGCTAAGAAGCGACGGCAGGGCACCGTGCGCAAGAAGGACCTGCTGGGGGACAACCACTCGCGGCGGCCACTCACACAACATGTCCTGGCACGAGATCGTCGAGGCACAGGCTGGACGTGCATGACCTGCTGGCAGTCAGTCTCCAGTACGACGACGGCGCAGAACATCCACAGCTGGCCGACGCAGGAGTGCAGTGGCCCACCGCCCGAGACGGCGATCACGGTCACCAAGTTCGGCATCGAGTCGCACCCCACACACAAGCTGAGGCGGCTGAGGAGGCACAACAGGTGGTTCTGCGAGAAGTGCGGAGGCGCCACCACTGAGCTGATCGCCAAGAAGCTGCAGGAGCCTTGCTGCGGTCACACGGCATGCGACAGCGGACACTACAGACTACAGGGGTGGCTGAGACAAGCGGCGCGAGAGCAAGGCACCTGCGACAGGCCTCGCGCACTGAGCGACCCTGAGGACGAGGAGTACGAGGAGCAGCTTACAGAGGCCAGCAGCAGCCAGAGCACGGAGGTCGACACGGCAGGGGGCACAAGTGGTGTTTCCTGGCGAAATAAACGGGAAGAGCCACCCTGCCGTCTGCGGGAGAAGTGCCGAGGCTACACTGCGGGCGCGCTGGAGGCGACGAGGAGAGCTACGACGCCTGCGGAGCCCAGCAGCCCGCCCGCCCCTCCAGCTGCAGGAGCAGACCGAGGGCCCGCGACGCGGGACAGGGCTCGTCGGGCCGCGTCGGCCAGAGCGAGAGCGCGCTGCGAGGCAGCAGGCGCGCGGCCCGACGGCGGAGACAGAGCAGAGCAGAGGACACGGAGATCAGAAAGCGAGAGGCGAAGAGCCGAGGAGCCGATTGTGAGACGCCTGCTGGACGCGACCGCCGCCACACCAGCACCGACGCCGTCACCGACGACAGCACCACCAGCAGCAGCAGACCAACGTGACGAAGCTGAGGCCGCACGCCGTGCCGCCTCGCGAGCGCTGCTGGAGGAGGAGAGGCGGCGCGCGGCGCGCCCGCCGCCAGAGGCGAGAGGGGCCAGCGCGGCGAGCGCCGCCCCGCCGCTGCCGCTGGGCGCGCTGCGCCGGCTGCTGGACGAGGGCGAGCGGCCCGCGGGGCGGGTGAGGACCACGCGAGGCGGAGCTGGTGGCAGAAGATGTGGTCTCCCCGCCCCGCGGCGAGAGGGCAGGGCTGCGGAGCCGCCCGCGGGCCCCTCGGCTGCTCGGCACGTCCCCCTGATGCCGAGGACCGAGGCGGCCTGAGAGGCGCCGAGAGCGGCGCCCCCGCGCGCGCGCGCCGACAGCGCCGCGCGGGTTGCCACGACGTGGCGGCTCGAAAGAGCTCGGAAAGAGCTCGTTCTCCTCCTCCTACTCCTCCTCCTCCTCCTCCTCCTCCTCCTCCTCCTCCTCCTCCTCTCCCCCCCTTCGAAGAAGGACCGCTGAGCGACGGAGGAGCACGGGATCGACTGCGTCGATATGCGCGCGTAAGCCGCCTGCGTACTGCCAGGGGTGGCATGGGGAGGGGGGAGACTTTTGTCGAAGCCCCCCGCCCCCCCCCCCCCCCGCTTCTCAGAAGGCGCGGGCTGCAGCTGTAGATGCAGGGCCGACGCCTTCTAAGAAGCGGCCTCCTTCTAAGAGGCCTTCCTCCCCCTTTCCGTTTTTTGACGAGCGCGTCCTGGATTTAGATCGTCTGGTTTTCGTGGGATGTTAGCAGCAGGAGTTCTCGTCAAATCTCAGACCGGGCCTCGTCACTTCCATGATGACCTCGACAGGCCTACCCAAGTCTTACGTCTCTCTCGACAACACGTAAGAGTGACCCTTCGCCGGAGTGACCTTTGGTGCGGGCTCAGTTGGGAGGTCCCCTGATGGCTGAAGATGATGCGATAGCAGCGGCCTGCGCGCTCCGGGTCCGGCCGCCCCGCGGCCCCCCAAAGTCGCGCACCAAAGGTCAATCTTACCCAGGGTCAATTTTGCGTGTAGCCGAGTCTCCCCGATACCCCCCCCCCGTGCGCGCCGCCAAATGGAATAACACGGGCGGCGGCCTCTTGGGAGTTTCCTGGGGGCCTCTCGGGGGCTTCCTGGGGGCCTCGGGGCCTCCCGGGGGCGGCCGTCTTCGGGGGTCCTCTCGGGCCTTCCTGGGGAGCCCATCGGGGCCGAGGGCTCGAAGCGTCCGTGCGCGCCGCCAAAGGGAAGAACGCGGGACCGACTGCGCCGACATCCGCGCGGGTGGGCTGCCCCGCGAACCCGGGGCGGCCCCCAGCGCGTTTTCGCTCCTCGCTGTAGATGCAGGGCCGGCGCCTTCTGAGAAGCAGCTTCCTTCTGAGAAGCCTTTCCCCCCTGGTTACCCCTCCGTGCGCGCCGCCAAAGGGAAGAGCACGGGATCGCCTGCACCAACATCCGAGCGCAGGCTGCCCTCGCTCTCCTCTCGACCTATCTGTTCCTCCTCCACCTCCTCCTCCTCCTCCCTCCTCTTCCTCCTCCTTCTCCTCGTTCAAACAAAAAGAATATCGGATGTTTGGGTAGGGGTGTGTGGATCGCATAGCCGGGGCCCGTGCAATCTCTCAGCCTTCACTGCCCCCTTCCGTTCTTCAGTAATTGCGCCTCTTGGCCCCCCCTCGTCCGCGCACATGCTTCGAGCCATGATGCGCTAAGTCAACTCCTTCTGGCCCCCCCTTCGGCGCACCTTGGGAGGACGGGGGAGGTCCCCGCGGGGGCCCGAAGAAGACCAGGAGCACAGAGAAGATTCGATCCTCGAACCTCGACAGCGTCTTTGACGACGTCGCCGACGCGGGGAACGACGACGACGACGAGGACGATGACGATGATGAAGATGACGATGACGATGACAATGCTGCTGATGATGAGGATGAGGATGAGGATGATGATGATGAGGAGGATGATGATGCTGATCATGCTGCTGATCATGATCATGATGCAACTGAAGCTGCAACTGAAACCGATGATGAAACTGATGATGGGAATGATGATGCTGATGATGATGAGGATGACGATGCTGATAATGATGACGACGATGCCGGTGATGATGATGATGATGAAGATGATGGTGATGATGATTATGATGATGATGATGATGATGATGATGATGATGATGATGATGATGATGATGATGATGATGATGGCGATGCCGATTACAATGAGGATTCTGATAATGATGATGGTGATGACGATGGTGACGATCTTATGATGATGGTAATGATGGTGGTGATGATGATGATCATGATGATGGCGACGGTGGTGATGATGCTGCTGATTATGATGATAATATGTGTGATGATGATGGTTTTGATGATGATGCTGCTGATGATGACGATGACGATGATGATGATGATGCTGATGTTGATGCTGATGATGATGCTGATTATGATGATATGACGATTACGATGACGACGACGACGACGACGACGACGACGACGACGACGGCGGCGGCGGCGGCGGCGACGACGACGACGACTTAGGGGACAACGGCAACAACGACGACGACGGTCTTCGACGACGCGGACGACGGCTTCGTCCTCGACGGCGTCTGCGACGACGTTCGCCACGCCGTCGCCGACGTCGTCCGCGGCGGCGTCGTCGTCGAGGTCGTCGTCGTCGCTGCGGTGCTGGCTGCGCGGGCGCGCCCCCGCAGGATGGCGGTGCCGCCGAGCGCGGCGCGGCGGCGGCGCCCGGCGGCCCCGGCGCTGCTCGCGTTTGCGGCGGTCTGCTCGCTCTCGCGGCGGCGACAGTGCGGTGAGTCATCTTGGCAGCTCCGATGCGCCTCCTGGGCCGTTCTGGAGGGCCCCAGGGAGTTCGCCAGGCCGCCCCGGGGAGCCCTGGGAGGGAGGGCCAGAGCCCGCACGGAAGCGTGTCAAGAGGGGAGGGAGGGGGGCGTTGAGGACTGATGGAAGCCCTGCCAGACAGCTTTCCTCGGCGCGATTGGAGTGGCGATGGTTTTCTTAGTCATTGTTTTGCCGATCGGCGCGGGCCCTCGCCCCCCCCCCCCCGTGGAGTAGATCTTGGCTGCTTTTGGCGCCCGTTTTGAGCAGGTGGAGTCTCCTCCATAGGACGCACCGTTGCAAACAGTCGCGTTAAGCAGAAGTCCAGAGCCCCCCCCCCTCCTCCCCCCCCCCCCTTCCGCCCAATGTCGAAACGCCGAATAAGAAAATGCTCACGTGGCACGGAAAGAACGGGCACGAACACCGACAGCAGTTCTTTTACATCTGTGGGAACAGGATTCGCTGTCGGCGTCGCCGCGGGCGTTGTCCATGTGAGACAGACGGCTGTCTGCCTAACAGCGGCGCGGCCGTTGTCGGCGTCGTTCCCAGGCCTACGTAAACATCGAAGAAGGAAGAGAAACATAAACATAAACTCTCGGAGCTCTGCGCGGGTGTCTAGCGCTGGACCCCCTGGCGCCTCTGGCGCCGCCCCTGGCGCGTTCCGGCGCCGGGAAGGGGAGCCCAGCGCCGATCCACGACATCCACGCGGAGCTCCGAGAGTTTATGTTATGCTTTTTTGATATTAAATCATGAAGACGGACGTTTTTCATATTCTACGGGTCTGGGGGCCCTCGCTGGGTCCCGGGACTACCAAGAACCGATCCGTGGCGAAAAGCCAGTCCGCGGGAAGTGGTGCAGAGCTCCTGGGAACCCACATTGCTAAACATTACGACATCGGAGGTCTGGGTTTGTGTGTTTGTGATTCGGCGCCGACGACCGTCTCTGCCAACCTGCACGGGGCTGTCGCCAGCGAGCGTCCTCCGCGGCTACCAGCAGCGTCGGCGGCGCTGGCGGCGGGCGGACGGCGGACGAAGGTGACGGCGGCGGTCACGGCGGCGGCAGCCGCTGGCGACAACGCCAACGACGCGGAGGGTTGCCGGAGAAGCCGACACCGACGCTGCCGTTGTCCGCGGCGGTGACGGCGGCGGCAAGGAGGACGCGGAGGAGGTACAGGAGAAGGAGAGGAAGAGAAGACGCTGGCAAGAAGCGGGGGTAGAGGAGAGGAGGAGATAAGGGAGAGAAGCGTGCAGGAGGAGGACGAGGAGGAGGAGGAAGAGGACGACGATTCGGAGTAGGAGGAGAAGGAGCGACCTGGGAGCACCGCCTGCATCCGCACACGTGCGTGAGCGAAGCCGTCGATCGCCTTCCTCCTGATCCCTCCTCCTTCACTCCTCTCAGCGACGACGACGACGACGACGAGGACGACGACGAGAACGATGACGACGACGACGGCGGCGGCGGCGGCGGCGGCTGCGATGACGACGACCTCCGAGGGCCTGGGGGCACCCCGACCCTTCGAGGGCCCCCCCAAAGGCGGCGGCGGCGACCACGACGAGGCGACGACGTCGGCCGCGAGGGGCGCCCGCACCGCACCCTGGCGAGGTCGCCTCGGGCCCCGCGCGCAGCGCGGCGCGCGGCGTGCAGGCGGCGCCGCCGCGGCCGCGGTGCCACAGCCGCCGCCGCTCCGCGGCCGCCCCACGGCGGTCGCCAGGGAGGCCCTCTCTGCATAGGGGGCTCCCGGCATGCCTTTGGAAGGGGGTGGGGCCCTCGCGAGGCCCTGCAGGGGGCCCCTCCAGGGTGGCCCTCCGGAGGCCCTCGGGCCCTCGGCGGCGGGGGGGGGGCCCTCGGGGGCCCTCTGGCGGCCTTCGCGGGGGGCCTCTGGCGGTTGTCGTCCGTCGTCTTTGTCGCAGTCTTCCGTCGCCGTTCACGAGGGCCAGGAGGACGATGACGTTGAGCAGGAAGGAAAAGAAGCACGAGGAGGAAGAGGAGGGGGAGGAGGAGAAGGAGGAGGAGGAGGAGGAGGAGAGTGAGGAGGAAGAGGACCGGTTTCTCCTTTCCCTCTGTCCCCCTTTCCTCGTCTCCCCTTCCTTCTCCCTTCCCCACCCCCATCTCTCCTCACCTGCCCTCGTTTTTCCTGCCCTCCCCTTCCAACCTTACTTCGACCATCACTGTCCCCCCTCTCCCTCCGCTGCTTTCTGCTTCTCCGTCCATCCCTCCGCCCAGTCACCTCCCTGCTCATCCCTGCAGCTTCTCCTGCCCTACCCCGTACCTCCAGAAATGGGCCCCAGACCTCCCAGAGCCGGGCCTTGCCCTGAGTCTCGATGTGAACCCAAGCGTAGCAGCGAGAGCCCCCCGTGTGCCAAAAGGGGGAAACAGGTTCTGAGCACTTCCAATCTTGATCCACGATGATCACCCCGCAACGCTGCCTCCGCCCCCCTTTCCGTACATGTAACCGCCCCTGCTGGCGGGCCCAACTCCACGACGCCTAGAAGCCTCTCCCCTCCCCCCTGAGGCCCTCGTCCTGTTCGTCCTTCTCTGCCTCGCCCCCGTCGTCGTCCCTCCTCGTCCCCCTCGTCGTCCTCATCCTCGTCGTCCCTCGTCCTCCTCGTCGTTCTCATCCTCGTCGTCCCCTTCCTACTCGTCGTTCTCGTTGTCGCCCTCTTCGTCGTCCTCGTCCTTCTCTGCCTCGTTCCCGTTGCCGTCCCTCGTCGTCTTCCATCCCCCCGCCTCGCAGGCTGGGGGCCCTCCTCGCGAGGTCGCCTCCTCCACTCCACCTCGTCCTCGCTTCCTCCTGCAGCGCAGAGTCCCTCGCCTCGCTTCTTCCTCCTCCTTCTCCTTCTCATTCATTCCTCATCCTCCTGCATACATGACTCTTCCCTGTCGCACCCCGAGGCCAGTTGGAAAGGCGGGACGGGCGTGTCGCTTGAGACTTCCTTACCATTTCTGATCCTGAAGCTTACCAGTTGGCAACAGTTTCACAATTGAGGGCGGGTGGTTTTCAAACTGCGTCTCTCGCCTTAGCGCCGCGCACACAACTTAAAAAAACATGACGAGAGCTTTATGCATTGATGGCGGGTCGTTTTCAAAAGCTGGCTCTCACGTTAGCGCCGCGCACATTCTTTTTTTGAGCATGGCAGGAGGTTCGCATATTCAGGGCGGGTGGTTTTCAACATGTAACTCTCGCTGTAGCGCCGCGCATACCCGTCTAAAACAATGCAAGAGTTTCACGGGTTGACGGCGGGCCGTCTTCAAAATGTGGATCTTGTTTCAGCGCCGCACACGTCCGTAAGAACATTGCAAGATTGTCGTGCAATGAGGGCCGTTCTTTTTTCAAGTTGTGGTTCTCGCCTGAGTGCCGCGCGTATTCGTTATCATTCGACCAAGCAAGTTCTAAGAGTTTTGCCGGGTCTTGATCGTTTTCTTATTCAATGTTTTGCCGATCGGTGCGGACCCTCGAATCCCCTCCCCCACCCCACCATGGTGTAGATCTTGGCTGTTTCTGGCGCCTGTTTCAAGCAGATGGGGTCTCCTCCATAGGGCGCACTGATGCAAACAGTCGCATTAAGCAGAGGTCAGGAGCCAGCCCCACCCCCTCCCCTCCCCTTCCGCCCAATGTCGAAACGCCGAATAAGAAAACGTTCACTCCCCATGGTTTACGTACCAGAAAGGGCCTTCTGGAAGTATTCGAAGTTGTCAGGGCGCAACAGTTACGTTGATTCGCGGTGGTGAAATCCTAGGAACGGCATTCTGGCACGAGTCAGGATCGTCAAAACGAAACAGTCAGGTTGAGTCGTGGCATTGGGGTCCGGGCAATGATGTTTTGGCACGTTCCAGGATCTTCAAACGGTTGTCTCCCACCAGGGCATTTCCCTCAGTGGAAATGAATCTTTGTAGGGACCTATGAAGAGGAAGACAGGAGGGAGGGTTCACTCCAACTTCGTTGATGGTTCTTGGGTTTACGCTGGTCACCCTCCTCCCCCTCGATTCAACTCAGCTCAGCACTTCGAGGAAACGGCGCCCAGAGTCGGGCTCCTGGTCTTCCTCCCTCCTCTCCTCCTCCGCCTCCGCCTCCTCCTCCTATCATGTCAACCCACTTCAGCCTAACTCAACTAACTCAATTCAATTCAACTTCATTTAGTGCACCCCGACAGAGGCGTCGTTGATACCGAACCTCCCAGGCCAGGTCGGGGCGAATGTGCACCCCCAAGCGGGATGCGGGGTCGGCAGTGGCCAGGTGCCGTCAAGAGGGCAAGATCCCTGCGCGCGGGCCCAACTCCGCAAAGGCCAGACCTCGCAAGTGCGAGGTAGTTCTGTGTGGGGGTGTTCGAGGAGCCGGCGCCCACAGGGCTGTCTCCTCCTCCTCCTGCTGCTTTCCTCGGCGCTCGAGACATGAAGCCGCACCATCCTATCATGCATTAGTGAAACAAGAAAGAAGGGGAATGAGAGTCCCACCACCCCCCTTCTCTTCCTCGTTCTCCTCTCCCTGACTCCAGCGGTGCACCAGCGCATCCTGCCGCGAGCCGGGCTGCGCCTCGATCCTGTGACAGCCCTTTCCAGGACATTTCAGTGGTGCGTCATCTTTCGTCACGATTTGTTTAGCACTTCGGGGCGAACACATGTTCGAACCTCGTTTTGCGAGCTCCAGGTTTCCCAATTCCGTTCCTCCCTCTTCGTGATCATCGTCCTCCTCCCTCTCGGGCTTCACGCTCTCACAGGATTGTGCCCTGGACAGCGCTAGCCAACTTACAACAACTAGGTGTACTAGGATCATGGTTTTCTATAATACAAATGTATGGTTGATATCGGAGAATAAGGATTAAAACAGGAAAGCCACTTTGCAGGGTTTGAGCTTTCATAATATACCTATACCTATACGACCACCCTTCGGGTGATAAGGAGGTTCGGGGGGGGAGGAACCAACGTCTCACTCGATCGGTCTCACTATCGATCTCACTATCGATCTCAGTATCGGTCTCGCTCGATCGATCTCCCTTGATCGATCTCACAATCGATCTCACTCGATCTATCTCACAATTGATCTGACTATCGATCTCACAATCGATCTCACAATCGATATCACAATCGATATCACATTCGGTCTCACTATCGATCTCACTATCGATATCACAACCGCTCTCACAATCAACGTCATCATCATCATCAACAACAACCTCAACATCAACATCATCATCACCAACATCATCATAATCGGGACACCGTCCTCATCACCAACACCAACATCATCATCATCACGGTCATCAACATCATCGGGACACCACCATCATCATCATCGTCACAATCATCATCATCAGCATCATCATCATCATCATCAGCAACATCGGGACACAGTCATCGTCATCATCATCAGCAGCAGCATCATCATCGGGACACCATCATGATCACCATCGTTATCATCATCATCATCATCATCATCATCATCATCGGGACACCATCATCATCATCTCATCCTCACCATCGACATCATCATCATCATCAGCATCATCAACATCATCAGCAGCAGCATCATCATCATCGTCATCATCTGGGCACCAGCATCATCATTACCAACATCAGCATCAACATCATCATCATCATCATCATCACAATCATCGTCATCACCATCGGGACGCCATCATCATCAACATCATCATCATCACCATCATAATAATCATCATCATCATCATCGGGACGCCATAATAATCATCAACCTCATCATCATCAACATCATCATCATCGGGACACAATCATAATCAGCATCATCAACATCAACATCATCATACTCATCATCATCGGGACACCATCATCGTCATCATCATGATCATCAGCATAATCATCATGATCATCATCATCATCATCATCCTCAGCATCGGGACACCATCAGCATCATCATCATCGTCATCATCATCATCATCCGCAGCATCATCATCATCGGGACACCATCATCCTCATATCATCATCGTCATCATCGTCATCATCATCAGCAGCATCATCATCATCAGCATCATCATGATCATCATCATCAGCATCATCATGATCATCATCTCATCATCTCATCATCATCATCATCATCATCATCATCATCATCATCATCATCATCATCATCATCATCATCATCGCGGGACACCGCGGGACACCGGCGGGACACCGCGAGGCACCGCGGGACACCGCGGACACCGCGGGACACCGGCGGGACACCGCGGGCCACCGGCCGCCCGGAAGGGAATCATTTGGTCCGGCCGCGCCTCAGCCACACGGGACTTTCGCGGGACACCGGCGGGACATCGCGGGCCACCGGCCGCCCGGAAGGGAGACATTTGGTCCGGCCGCGCCTCAGCCACAGGAGATTTTTTCTCGCCCGCCCACGCAGCTTCGCCTCGCCCGCCCGCACGGCACGCACGAACACGAAACCGAAATCGATTTCCCGGTAGGGGGGCTCTCCGTTCCACTTCGATCTCACCCCCTCACCTCCGACGACCACCCTGTGGGTGATAAGGAGGTTGCGGGGGGAGGGGGGCCAGCAATGGGCAACAGTGGTGATTGTTGCGTTGCCGCTCGCTCTTGGGAGCCTTGGTGTCGAGTTGTTTACGTCATCCTTCGATCTCACTCGATCGATCTCATTATCCATCTCACGATCGACCCGACTCAATCGATTTCACTATCGATCTCTCTATCGATCTCACAAGCGATGTCGTTAGTGGTCTCACGATCGATCTCACCATCGATCTCACTATCGATCGCTCTATCGATCTCACAAGCGATGTCGTTATCGGTCTCATGATCGATGGGACCATCGATCCCACTATCGATCTCACTCGATCGATCTCACTATCGATCTCACTCGATGTCGATCTCACTCTGGACCTCGCTATCGATCCCACTAACGATCTCCCTATCGATATCACTCGATCTCACAATCGATATCACTATCGATCTCGCTATCGATCTCACTATCGATCTCACGATCGATCTCACTATCAGTCTCACTATCGATCTCACTATCGATCTCACAATCGACTTCGTCATCGGTCTCACTATCGTTTTCGCACCAGCGGGACACCGGGACACCGGCGGGCCACCGCGCGCCACCGCTTGCGGGAGGGAGAATAATTTGGTCCGGCCGGGACCCAGTCACAAGCGGGACACCGGCGGAACACTGGAGGGACACCACGCGCCACCGCTTGCCGGAGGGAGAATCATTTGGTCCGGCCGCGCCTCAGCCACAGGAGACTTTCCTCTCGCCCGCCCACGCAGCTTCACCTCGCACAAACGGCACGCACGAAGACGAAACCGAAACCGATTTCCCGGTTGGGGGGCTCTCCGTTCCATTTCGATCTCACCCCCCCAACCTCCGATGCTCATTTGCATGCATTGTAGGTCTAGGTATTCGACAACACCGCCGGCGTTGGCTGCGAAGAAGATGCTTTGCACCGCTTTGTTCGGGGCGCAAGAGTTTGAACAGCGCGATGCGGGGCAGAGCATCTTGCCCCCCTTGACCCCGCAGTGTTGCATAAACAACAATATCCGACCCGAGAGCTGCAATGTGCCAGTCTGTGGGTTCCGCCGTGCGGTGGCGCCGCTCCCAGACGATTCGGCAGAGCTCCAAGATGGCCCCCAAAGAACCCCGAGCAGTTCAAGAGGTCGCCAAGAGCTAGCTCCACGACGGCCGAAGCACCCGCAGGCGGCCCAAAATAACTCCTGGGCGGCCAAAAAGAGCTTCGAGATGACCCCCAAGAGGCCCTTAATGACCGAAACAGAAACATTGCGAAGGCCATACGGCCGGCGCCGCCGACCCAGAAGGACGACGACGACGACGACGACAACGACGACGGACTGATGACCCTTCCACAGGCTGGGGACATGGGGCGGGCGGCGGGGGGAGGAGGAGGAGGAGGGAGCGGAGGAGGAGGAACAGCCGGAGGACGGGGAGGCGGTCGAGGAGGATGCGGAGGCGGGGGCGGAGGAGGAGGAAGAGGAGGAGGAAGAGGAGGAGGAAGAGGCGGAGGAGGAGGAGGATGAAAAGGAAAAGGAGGAGAAGGAGGAGAAGGAGGAGGGGGAGGAGCAAGAGGCGGAGGCGGAGGCGGAGGGGGAGGAGGAGGAGGAGGAGGAGGAGGAAGAGGAGGAGGAGAAGGAGGAGGAGAAGGAGGAGAAGGAGGAGAAGGAGGAGAAGGATGAGGCGGAGGGGGAGGAGGAGGAGGAGGAGGAGGAGGAGGAGGAGGAGTAGGAGGAGGAGGAGGAGGAGGAGAAGGAGGAGGAAGCAGAGGACGAGGACGAGGAGGAGGACGAAAAGGAGGAGGAGGAGGACAAGGACAAGGACGAAGACGAGGACGAGGAGGAGGAGGAGGAGGAGGACAGCGGTTTGTCTCCTCGGGGGCGGGCGGGGGCCGGGGCCAGAGCCGGGCACGTGGCCGGGGTTGGGGCCGAGGTCTTTGTGCTACGGGCTATGGATATCTCCAGGGTGGTCTATCTGGGGTTCCCTAGGTTACTCGGAATGAAGAGCCGGCCGCCCCAAGGAATGTGCCGATTGGTTTGGTGGCCTCAGTCGGTAACATCATGTTGCGCCAGATGTCTAGGTCCTGGTCTGGTTGTTCTCTTCCCCCTGCCGCTGCTGCTGCCTCGACTCCTCATCCTCTCGCTGCTCATCACCGTCATCCCTTGTTTTGTTTCTGTTTTTTCCATCCCTCCCACCATGAGATGCTGCTCTGCTTCCCCTCACCTCGGCCCGGCGGAACCGCCTCCCATTGGGCCGTTGCCCTGTCGTGTTGGCTTCGTGGTCAGCAGAAGGACTGCAGAGCGAATGCGCCTTCCCTATCCCTGGGGTCCGCTTCGATCCGCTTCAATATCGACATCGGCCAGCTCGGTCCGATTCGCTTCCGATTTTCCAGCGATCCGATGCGAGCCGATGCCTCAAAGTCCCACTTATGCATCCTGGCAGCCGACACGATTCGTTATCATTCGATTTGGATTCCGGGCCGATGCAGCCCCGATCCGACACACGTTCCAGCCCGATCATACGTCTCGATTCGATGCTGAATGGTCCTGCTCCCGCGGCAGTCCGAGCACTACACCGATCAGTTGCCCGATGTGTCGAACGACATCTGCTGGGTCGGCACTTGGACCAAGGAGGCGCCCCCGCCGACCCCGCCGCCGTTCGCTGCTCTTCTGGGCGGGGCCTTTCTCCTCGGGTGCTGCGGGAAGTGGCCCTGAGCCCAGGAGGATCGCGCCGCATCGCAAGCGCATCGGCGATGCGGCTCGCTGTATGTCCTGATTTTCTCCACGCCGGCGGCGCCGATGCAGGGCCAGCGCTTCGCCGACGCAGGCTTCGCCGACGCTTCGCCGATACGTCGGCGATGCGTCGCGATCCTCCTGCCCCCTCTGCTCGAACCCACTTTGGGAGGCCTCCACTGGTGGCGCGAACGTTTCGAGTCGCCTCCCGCCAGGAGCACCGTTGACAGCCTCCGGCCTCTTGGCAGCCAGAGCGGGACCGAGGGGCCAGGCGCCCGCACTTCGTCCCGAGATGTGCTCCTGTTAAGTCGGGCATGTCCCTCCAGTTGCAGGAGGACTATTCCAGAAAAGCAGAAGTCGTATGGTGGCGATGTTTCGTGCTCGTTCGACTATTTGGGACTCCTTTTTGTTTCCTTCCAAAATGCGCCTGTAGTAGGACATGTCCGACCTGATGCTTCTGCGGATTGCCTGCTGAGGAGCAGGAAGACGATTACCAGCGGCGAGCGTATACATATCAGCGCGGTGGGGCCCATATTATTGGGCAACGAAAAGCTGTACCGGGCGGGGGAGACGCATGTGGACTGCGCCACTGGGACCTTCGCTGGAGCTCCCCATGTTCTGGGCGGGGAGACGCATGCAGGCTGCGCTTCTGGGACCTTCGGTGGAACTCTCTATGGGGCCCCGGAGCGCTGTACTCGGTGGGCGAGAGGCATGCGGGCTGCGCCTCTGGGACCTTTGGTGGAACTCCCTACGGGGCCGCGAAACGCTGTACTGTGTGGGGGAGACGCATGCGGGCTGCGCCACCTGGGATCTCAGGTGGAGCTCCCTGTGGGGCCACGAAGCGCTGCACTGGGAGGGAGAGACGCATGTGGGCTGCGTAACTGGAACCGTCGGTGGAGCCCCCTATGGGGCCACGAAGCGTTGTACTGGATGGGGGAGACGCATGCGTCCGTGGAGCTCCCTATGGGGCCCCGAAGCGCTGTACTCGGTGGGTGAGAGGCATGCGGGCTGCGCCTCTGGGACCGTTGGTGGAACTCCCTACGGGGCCACGGAACGCTGTACTTGGTATGTGAGACGCATGCGGGATGCGCCACTGGGATCTTAGGTGGAGCTCCCTGTGGGGCCACGAAACGCTGTACTGGGTGGACGGTGATGATGATGATGCTGATGCTGATGATGATGCTGCTGCTGATGGTGATGGTGATGGTGATGGTGATGGTGATGATGATGATGATGATGATGATGATGATACTGATACTGATACTGATACTGATACTGATACTGATACTGATGACGATGATGATGGTGGTGGTGGTGACGATGATGATGACGATAATGCTGAAGATGATATATAGATCATGATGATGCTGATGCTGCTGATGCTGATTATGATGCTGCTGCTGCTGATGATGCTGATGATGATGACGATGATGATGGCGATGCTGATGCTGATGATGATATGAATGATGATGATGAGGATGATGTTGATGATGATGATGATGATGGTGATGATGATGATATGAATGATGATGATGATGATGATGATGATGATGATGATGATGATGATGATGATGATGATGATGCTGATGCTGATGCTGATGTTGCTGATGATGATGCTGATGATGACTATGCTGATGCTGCTGATGATGCTGATGATGATGATGTTGCTGATGATGATGATGATGATGCTGATGATGATGATGATGATGATGATGATGATGATGATGATGATTATTCTTATTATTATTATGATGATGGCGATGATGAGGATGAGGGCGATGGGAGGCGGGAGGAGGGGGGAGGTTGAGGAGGAGGAGAGGAGAGGAGCAACGCGGATTGCTGCCTGTCCAAAACGAGGACCCAACACCACAGGAAGGTTTGGGAACATAATCAAATGCCCTCGGGGTCTGGATGCTGGGGCGCGATCCCGCGGATACTCGGTCGCACGGATTCGCCTCGCGCGGGGCATGCGCGGAAAACACCCCGGGTCGCGGCCCAGGGCCGCAGCCCGCAGCCCGCGAGGCTGCGTTTTCCCCACGCGACGAGGACGAGCGTAGGAAGCGACAGAGACGGAGGAAGTCCAGGAGCTCTGCCATCATATTGCGATCAAGGAGGAAGAAGAGGAGTGAGCGGGAGGAGAGGAGAGGTGATGGACGGGGAGGAAGCAGGATGAGGCGAGAGGGGGAGAGGAGGACAAGCTAATTAGGCGCGTTCGCGCCATGTCTGAAATATTTCCCCTCCCACCCATCCCTTCCCATTGCGTTGATTTGTTGTTTATCTGCCGACGCGTGTCATGGCGGACCTGGAATTCTAACAAGGGTTCTATCGTGTTATGCGCAATCGGAGAAGAGGACGCTGCGTACATTCGGGGAGTGGTGAGGGATGAGTAGGACCATGAGCAGGACCATGAGCAGGAGGAACAGAAGGAGGATGAGACAGGACGAACAGCAGCAGCAGGAGTTGGAGGGGAAGGAGCGGAAGGAGCAGGTGGGCCAGGGGAAGGCGGAGGAGGGGAAATGAGGAGGGCGACAATGATGAGGATGGATGGCGTTGGGGCGAGAGTGCCCATCTGAACGACTGGAGCAAAGCGCCGATCTTAACGTAAGGCCCACGCTGCAGCGGCAGCACTACTGTGAAGGACCGGAGACGATCGAATTGTAACACACAAGTGCGACAAGCGATGGTCCGAGCATTTTCTGGACAGTCAGAGGAGAGGAGGGGAGTGTTCATAACGTGTATTCGTTCAGGTGAGGAGGAGGAGGAGGAGGAGGAGGAGGAGGAGGAGGAGGAGGAGGAGGGGGAGGGAGGAGGAGGAGGAGGAGGAGGACGAGGAGGAAGATGAGGAGGAGCGGCCAGAAGTCTTCGACGAGGAGGAAGCCTATGGGGAGGACGAAGCCTACAAGAGAGGGAAGAAGAGGAGCCGGTGGGAGGAGAAGGAAGGAGCGACAATGAGGAGGGCGAGGAACGACAAGGCTGCGGAGGAGAAGGACGATGATGAGGGAGGGAGATTGGGGCAGTGCATGGGGGCGGTCATGGCGACGGGGACGAAGAGGGGGGCTGGGTCGGGTGGCGACGACTCGGATGACGAGGAGGGAGAGGTGGGTGCCAATTGCGCCCTGCGCACGCCTGTGCTGACTAAGCCGATCGTTCGACCAAGGTCGGTGTACAGCCCCCCTTTCTTGGCCAGGAGTGCATGTACACCGATCCTGAGCTGCGCCAGGGCTGGCCCATCTTGTAGGTGTACGTGCATACTTCTTTGGCGTGCCACGGCAACAAACATAAGGTACGGAGGATGAGCGGTATCACAAAGTGGTCACCCATTGCCTTGTCCGTGGCGTTGGCGTCTGTCCTCTCCCGCGATCTAGTGTTTCGACTCGCCCATCTGAACTGGTCTGTTTGCACAACTCCTTGCTCTTCTCCCCTGATCCGTCCTCGCTCCTGATCATCCTACGCCTCATCCTTCCTGCCTCCCTACTCATCCTCTCCCTTATCCCTCCTTCAAGCAGTGGGGAAGCGTCCTGACCCGCCTATAGGCCCACCAAAGACAGTTCTAAGAACCTTTCGTGGTCTGCACGAAATGTTCTTAGAACATGTCTGGCTGGGACTGTCTTGTTCTAATAAGTCGGGTTATTGTTCTAAGAGCACTGTTTTGTTATTAGAGCATTGTTGGGTTCTAAGAACAGTTCGTGGCAGGACTATCGGAATTCCGGGACTTTCGGTCCCTGCTAAATTCTCTTTCCTCGTCATCCCTCCGCCTCTTCGACGTACTCCTGCCTCTCCCCCATCCTTCATCCTCCCTCATCAACTTTCCTTTGGAACTCCAGAACGCACCCTAACACAATCGAAATCATGTGGCACTCCTGCGCCTTCCCTCCTATCCGCTCTTCCCGCAACTCCCCTTTCCTCTATCAGTCATATTCCTCTTTCCCCTGCTCCCCACTTTCTCCTCGCTCCCTCCCTCGGCGGCGAGCCTGGGGAGAAGTGAGAAGGGACGGACCTTCTCAGAAGGCTCGAACCTTCCCCGGCTTTCTGAGCAGTTCTAAATCTCCCTCGATGACACTGGAACCTGCTCAGAAGTCCAGAGGGCTTCTAAGAAGCCCAGCCGTTTTCTGAGAAGGCCTCCTCCTGCTCGCTTCCCCCCCTCGCTCGCCGCCGATCCTTTCTCCTCGCTCCCTCCAGCCTTCCCTCTCGTCGCGAGCGCCGTCGTCGGCGCCTTGCGAGGTCTGCTGCCGAGGAGACGAGACGACCCACCCAGAGTGCTGGGACAGGCGCGTTACCGCAGAGGAGGAGTAGGAGAAGGAGGAGGAGGAGAAGAAGGAGGAGGAGGAGGGGGGGAGGGGGAGGGGGAGGGGGAGGGGGACGAGGAGAAGGAGGAGGAGGAGGGAGAGGAGGAGGAGGAAGAGGAGAGGAGGGAGGATGATCAGGGGCAACGTTAGGGGGATAGGCACAGGGGGCGATGCGTTTTCGGGGACGGCTCAGAAAACTTCGCAGCAGGCCAGGGGTCTTCGGAGCCTTCTCATTCCCACTCCCCCCTGGGATCGCCGCAGATCAACTGGCGAGGCCTTGCCCTCGGATTTGTCACATGAGAACAGAGTGAGGGGGCCGAACATTCATTCGTTGTTTCTGGGCGCGTGGCTGAAGTGATGTTCCGCGGTGCGGATTGTTGTCGCGCGTGGTTGCGGTATTGTGGTTGTTGCGTTGTTGCGTTGTTGTTGAGTCTTCCTCGCCCGCGATCCGCCCACGACCCATCCCGCGACTCATCCCGCGAACTACCCGCCGCCCACCCACATTGCTTCGACGAAAAAATCGGCGACTGCGGCGGGCTTATTGTATAATCAGGGGGAAGAAATCAAATCGGCGCCTGTGGCGGGCATCTTCAGAGCCTCGCAGACTGCCGACGGGCCCGCCGACCCCTCACTCTTATCCGCAACTGCGGGGTGCTTGTCCCCGTCGGCCACACGTGGGTGTCACGAAATACCTCGCGGAGTGTTCACCTGGAGTGTTCCCCCGTCTCTCGGCTGTACAGTCCAGACGCTGAAACTACCCCGGCAAAGCACCTTGATAGCAGCAGAGGTGGATAGGCATGTCGAGGAGCAGGAGAGTGTACAATCAACCCTCATAGTAAGGATGAACAATGTTTCAAGTCTACCCTTGCATCCTGGCCCCTTCGGCCCATCGTTAGCGACGTTCGCTGGCCATCCTCGTTCGAGAAACGTTTGCATGGCCCTCCAAGGCCTTGGCATCCTTACCGCGCACCCTTACTATACGGGTTGACTGTATGGTTGATAAGGGATCGCGGCCGTCCAGGCAAACAATGTAGGCGGCATTCATTCAGGCGAGAGCACGCTTCCAGGGCTCAAGAGACAGGGGTCAACGCAAGCGGGGTCAGTCAGAGCGCCGGATTTTGCAGGATCCTGCAGGACCAGGGTCGCATTGACCCGGGCTTGGGTGCAGGATCCTGCAGAATCTTGCAAGGCCTGTTTGACCCAGGTTTGGATTGACCCCGGGTCAGAAGATCCCAGATGTTTCTTGAAGAAAGTGTCAGGGAGTCTCAGGTGAAACGGCGGCCGAACCAGGCGGTTGGGGGCTCCCCGTCCCCACAGTGGGACTCCTCTGTGTGTGTTCTTCTCATCGGCTAGAACCCTCAAGCAAAACGCTCTTAGGGAAAGACCATGCGGCGGCACAGCGACCTACTGGAGGTTTTGGCGCGTTGACCGAGCGCGGATCCCCCACTGCTAGAATAGAGGGTACGAGACAACATGATGATCCTCATTGTCGAGACCTCAGGGGGCCAACATTTGAGCGACAACAAAAGTCTTGCGCGAGATGGCATAGCGACCTTGCCCGGCGGCTGATGCGGGCCGCCAGCGCGGCACGCCGCGTGGAGAAGAGGGCGCCTGCGTGCGACCTTACAAGGGCAGCTTACGCGCCAATGTTCGCGCAGTCAACCTGTCGACCCCGTTCCCTTCCGCCGATCCGTCTGGTGCTGGGCATTGCATAAACGGAGATGGCGACGAGAGGCTCTGGAGGGGCTCTGGTTTCTGGGGCCGTTCCTGTGATCTGGGTCGCGGAGCCTTTTCGTGGGCTTTCGCGGTGGCCAGAAAAGCAAGTTCGTTCCTTATTCGGCGTTCTTTACGGTGGCACGGTGACTGCAGCCCCCCCCCCCCTTGCAGACCAGGGGCGGTCTCGACGCCCCTGCTGTGGACGCAATCGGCGGCAGGGCTTCGCGCGGGGGGCTCCCGACGGCTGTTGCCGGATGCTTCCCTGGAGGCATCCGCCTCGATTCTCGAGCCTCCTCCTCCTCCTCCTCCTCCTCCTCCTCCTCCTCCTCCTCCTCTTCAAACCTCCTCCTCCTCCTCCTCGGTTCTCGAACCTCGTCCTTGTCCAGGATCCTCGAACCTCGTCCCCCTTTCTCGATTCTCGAGCCTCCTCCCCCTCCCCCTCCTCCTCCTCCTCCTCCTCCTCCTCCTCCTCCTCCTCCTCCTCCTCCTCCTCGATGCCTGGGGAAGCTCTCCTCTGATGGAGACCCCTATCCAATTTTCCATCTCTCTCTTTGACTCCTCCCTCTATGGGCAGTGAACCTCGATGCCTCGGGCACTCCGGGCTCTCGGGTGGCCCTCGGAGGCTTCAGGCGGTGCGTGGAGGCCTTCGGCGCCACCGGGGGAGGGCCCCGCACGGACGGCCGAGGCGGGGAGGCCCCTGCCCCTCGGGGAGAGTTGGCCAGGAGGAGGCAGGAGCGAGAAGGGCGGAGGAGGACCCCCGGACCCTCAGATCCTGGCGCCTCCATTGTTTGCGAGCGACTCGATGAATACTTTCGCCGAGAGGGCGGTGGAGCTCGCAGGTGGGAGCAGGCGTGCTGAAGGCATCCGCTTCCGTGCACAATTTCTACCTATTGCTCACGCGCTGTGGCCGGCGCAAGGCCTCTGGACTGGACTGGACTGGGCGTTCTCGCCCCGTTCTGGACAGGGGCATGATGACGGCTGGCTGTTCCGCCCTGCTCGCCCCAGGCAGTACGGGTTGGGAGGCAGTTGAGAATGAGCCATCGGCCCTCTGAGCGGCCCATTGGACCGACTTTGAGAGGGAGTTGGGTGTACACCGCAGTGCGCGCCGACGCAATCTGGTGCATCAGACAGGTCGCGTGGGAGCTTTCGCCTCAGGCCCCCGAGACTCCAGAAGCTGCTTCCTCGCCCCATCGGCTGTCAGGGGATCGATGATCCCCTGGACGTGTGTTAGCCCAATGTGTGTTTACCCCGTTCAGACCCACCGATGGATCATCACATTACCTGCGTCGTATTGAAGGGCCTTAGAGGGCAAACACACGCTGGCGCTAACACACGTTCTGAGGAGGAGGAGGAGGAGGAGGAGGCGGAGGAGGAGGACGGACGACTCGGCATGGGCAGCCAGCCCCCCTGGGGCGGGCGCACCTTTGCAAGGCTGGTCCAGAGGCCTCCAGATGCAGGGAAGTAGAGGAGGGGACAGGGCGGAGGGAGGAGGAGGGAGGAAGATGAGGAGGAGGACGGCTGAGGAGGAGGAGGAGGAGGAGGAGGTGGGAGGAAATCGAGGGTGAGGAGAAGGAGGAGGAGGAGGAGGCGGAGGAGGAGGAAGAAGACGACTCATCTCGTGAACCTTCCTCCTATTTCTCCTCCTCTACTCTTCTCGTTCCTCCAGTCCCACTGTGTCTTCATGGTTTGGCGTCCCAGGGCGCCCTCGGATGGTCCCAGGCGGGGCAAAGCAGAGATCATCTTCCCTTCACTCTCATCTCTCTCTTCCAGTGCGTGCTGATGGCGTTGCATGAATAAGTCTTGCCGCTTGTTCGCACGCTTCCTACAGGCTGACGAGGAGCCTTCATTCCGATCCGATCCGATCCGCTCCCTCCGCCTCGTCCTGGAGGAGGATGTGGAGGGCCTGTAATCGCAGTTCCCCGAGAACTCGAACTCCTCCTCCTCCTCCTCCTCCTCCTCCTCCCGCATGCCCCCTCGCCAGGTCCAGTTCTCCAGAGGTTTCCGGCAGTCCCCCGAGGCCCCCGCGGGTGCCGCCAGAGGCCCAAGCAGGGTGAACAGCATCTACCGAGCACCCCCAACCCCCGTCCTCCCGAGCATCCTTCTTCTCACCCTCTCCTGCCAAGCTGGTGCTAACTGCCTGCCTTGTTGCAGATATGGTAGCTGACCCATAGAATTCGAGTTGCGTGCCGGCCTCTGCTGACAGGCTCCCAGCTTTATCAGCGCTGGACTCCAAGCAAATCCCCCCTCCCGCCCCTCCCTGAGATCCGGCGATGCTTTTCGAGCGGGAGCGATCTTCGATTCTCCTGGGACTCGAAACCGGACGGAAGAGGCCCTGCTCGCAGAAGCCCGCAACCCTCGGATCTCAGCGCTTCTTCTCGTCCTCTCGCTGGGCCGCCGGTGACGGTGACCGCGCCGCGGAGAGCGGGCAGCAAGCTCATCGCGAACAAAATAACCCCCAACCCTAATGATACGATGACGGCGTGGCCTCACTTTGGTCCCCGTCTTCGCATGAGGGAGAATAGATCTGGGTGGCTTGGTCCGATACATCTGCAGACAGGACCCCCTATCCCAAACGCTGCGGCCCTCGTATCTTAGGTCCCCTCCCGAAGGGTTAGGGTTAGAAAGTCCAGGGTTCGCTTGGGACTAGTTCTCTGTCCAAACAGCTGAAATCCTCCCGAAACCCTCCGAAGACCACCCGGCAAGAGTTCTGGGAGGCTTTTTTCGGAGGCTTTCGGGAGGCTGCTGGAAGAGTCTTCGGCGTCTCGAGCGGAAACCGCCACCTAGCGAGCCCTGGGCTCTCCAGCGAGCCCTGGGCTCTCGAAGGTTAGGGGCCCTCTTGTTGCCAAGCGCGCGGCGCCCACGGCAGCAGAGCGCGCGCCCGCGCCACAGCCTCTACTCGTTCGGCGAGTGCTGCCCCAACGCGGACTGCTGGGAGGCGCCGCCGCGCCGCCTCGGGCATCGCCCTCCGTTCCCCAGGTGGGGGAGGGAGGGAGGGTAGAGGGGGAGGAGGAGGAGGAGGAAGAGGACGAGGACGAGGACGAGGAGGAGTAGGAGGAGGGAGAGGACTTCGATGAGGTGGGGAAAGGGAATCATTTGGACAGCATCGTAATTCAATAATTTTGTGGGGCGGTTGCCCTCGAACGATAGGATTAGCACTGCGCAAATGGAACGAACATTAAGAATTCCCGCGCCCCGGCTTGGGTGGTATCCCGGTTGGAATTGGAACAATGGTAAGTGTGACATACGATGAATAATAATAGTAACAATAATAAGAATAAGGGTACCAGTAAGAGTATGACACATAATAATGATAAGCGTAAGACTAAGAGCAACACTATTGATAATGGTAAGAATAATAATAGTAATCATAAAAGGCATGTGAATACTAGCATTAATAAGAATATGACCATTAATAAGAAAGTACTATCAAGCATAATCCGGATACTACTAATAATAATACTGATACTAGTAAGAGTAAGAGTAAAACGAGTAAGAGTGAGAGGAACAATACAAATAACAATTATGTCCAGACTCGTAACCCGAATAAGATTCATAATCATAATGACAACGATAATCATAATATTAAGCAGCATACTAATACGGATACTACTACTAATAAAGATATACTGCGAATAATAACAACACAGTTTCCCATTATCTGCATCATCCTTGTCCTATACGAGTTGTTTTACCACCTCTGTTGAACAATTGTTGTTTCCCGGCCGTCGCGTGGGGTTGTGCATCCGAGAATATCGCCCCCGCCACGCACGGCGCGTTATCTTAGCACCGCACCCGCACAAAATAATTACGACAGCAATAATACGAATATTGCTACACATAAGAATGAGACTAATAATAGTAAGCAGGACAAGAATACGAATAAGTGTAATGATACGAATGCGAGTATAAAACAACGAAAACATACGGGCTTCCCCGCTTGTTTCCTCCCTCCCTCTTTTTTCTTTTTTTCGTCAGCATCCTTGTCCTATACGATTCTTTGCACCACCCCTATTGAACACGTGTTTTTTCCTGGCCGTCGTGTGGGGTAGTGTGCATCCGAGGATATCGCCCCCGCCACGCACGGCGCGTTATCTTAGCACCCGCGCCGCCAAAGTTATTCGCCCCCCATCGTAGGCACGGACGGCTCCTTCTGAAAGTTGGGCTCTCCTTTGCGTGGGACTTAATGTTGTGATTGTTGGTGTTGGCTGTGTTGTTGGTGTTTTTTATGTTGTTGTTGGTGGTGGTGGTGGTGGTGTTGCTGTTGTTAGCCTTCTTGTTCTAGATATAATTCTTATTGCTGGTATTATTGTCGTTGGTCGTGTCGGCGCCGTGCCGTAAAGGAGTCTTGAGGAGGAGGAGCAGGAGGAGGATTTTGTTTCTGTTTAGCTGGGCCAAGGCCTCTTGACTGAGGCCTCGGCCCTCGGCTTGACCCGTAATGGCGAATAAGAGCCAAAATGGCTACGGGGGGGAGGAGGAGGAGGAAGAGGTGGAGGACCCCTGATGAAGAGGAGTAGGAATAGGAGGACCCCTGAGAAGGACGAAGAGGAAGAGGAAGAGGACCCCTGCTCGGAAGGCCGAGCGCTGGGAAGACGCGCGGCCACCCCAGTTCTCGCCCAGACCGACCACCTGACGCAGACTCGTCCGCGTCCAGAGCAGTTTGTGAGGATGTCTCAGGCGAGGCGCTTGTTTCAGAACCACAAGGAGACCATAATGCGAGCATGTCTCAGGCGGTTTGCTTGTTTCGGCGAGCAGACTCGTCTGCGTTCACATAAAGGTGCGAGGTGTCAGGGTAACGCTTCTGGGGTGCCGGGTGCATTATACTTTCGCCGGAGAAGGGGAGGGTCTTCATTGCTTCATGCGGTTTATAGAGGAGGAGGAGGAGGAGGAGGAGGAGGAGGAGGAGGAGGAGGAGGTGGATCAGGAGGAGGAGGATTAGGAGGACCAGGAGGAGGGGGTAGAGCCGGGATAGTGGAGCGGGAGGAGGAGGAGGAGGAGGAGGGGGAGGAGGAGGAGAAGGGGGATAGAGGGCGCAAGTCTCTCCAAGAAGCGTAATGAGTTTCTGGATGTATTTATCAGTGGCCTCAGGTCCAGTGTCTTATCTCTCAAGTGAATTGTTTGTTCCATGACTACGTCATTGCTCCCATCCCCAGTCCTCCGCACATCTAAGGGGTAAGAGGAGGGTGGGTGGAAGTGGAGCAGGGTGGTGAAGGAGGGGAGGGAGGAGGGGAGGGATAAGGGTGCAGGAGGCGAGGGTGGATGCCTAGCGAGGAGCAGGAGGATGTGTGTTTGGAGGTTTGGTGTTTAGGGGCCTATTCGGCGCTAACCAGACAGCCTTCGAGGTGTGTTTTGAGGCTGACGGAGGCTTTCGCAGGAGGGGTGTGTGGAGAGAGAGGTGAGTAGGACGCTTCCAGAGCTTTTCGGAACAGAAGACGAGTTCGGTTTTTCCGTTCACAGGGTGTCGGGTGGTTTTGGATGCCTCCAAGGGTTTTGGATGTTTCTTGGATATGTCAACGATGGAGGAGGAGGAGGAGGAGGAGGAGGAGGAGCACGAGGGAGCAGCAGCAGGTTATCGAGTTTCTGGATAGGGTTGTTGTGCTTGTTTCCTTTTTGAGCTATACAGGTTCTCACATATGGAAATTCGTTGAGTTGCGGTTGCGGTTGCGGGTGGGACGGGGCGGTCGTGCAGTAAGGTTCTTTGGTGTTCAGGGGGGGCATTATCGTTTTCTTCCTCTTCTTCCGTCCCCTGCCTCTCCTTCCTCAACCCTCCTCATCCCTTTATTCACCGCGCGACTGTTCCACCCCCTCGCTCTTCCTCTCATACTATTTCGTCTGCTCCGCCTTAGCCTGCTCCCCTTCCTCGCACTCTTCCTAACTCTCCCCTCACCTTCAACATCCTCGTCCATCATCAAATTCTTTACGCTTCGCGTATCCCCACCAGCCCATCTCAAAACAGCAACTCTTGCGAAACATGCCGACAGTCGTGTTTTTCAGGCGTGTTTCCGCCTGCCCCCGCACATCTCCCCTGTTCCTCCTTCCTCCCGCCTCCTTGCACATCCTCCTTGTGGTGGGAGCGGGAGAAGGACGAGGCGGAGGAGGAGGGAGAGAAAGCGCTCCTCGTGGTTTGAGTCGTTTGGGGTTTCTTGTCCTGGTGTGAGTCGTTCGGGCCCTTCTTCCTGGTGTGAATCGTTCGGGCTCTTCGTGATGTGAGTCGTTCGGGCTCTTCGTCCTGGTGTGAGTCGTTCGGGCTTCTCGTGGTGTGAGTTGTTCGGGCCCCTCGTCCTGGTGTGAGTCGTTCGGGCCCCTCCTCCTGGTGTGACTCGTTCGGGCTCCTCGTGGTGTGAGTCGTTCGGGGCCCTCGTCGTGGTGTGAGTCGTTCGGGCTCCTCGTGGTGTGAGTCGTTCGGGCGCCTCGTCCTGGTGTGAGTCGTTCGGGCCCCTCCTTCTGGTGTGAGTCGTTCGGGCTCTTCGTGGTGTGAGTCGTTCGGGCCCCTCGTCCTGGTGTGAGTCGTTCGGGCTCCTCGTGGCGTGAGGCGTTCGGGCACCTCGTCCTGGTGCAAGTCGTTCGGGCCCCTCGTAGTAGTAGTAGTAGTAGTAGTAGTAGTAGTAGTAGTAGTAGTAGTAGTAGTAGTAGTAGTAGTAGTAGTAGTAGTAGTAGTAGTAGTAGTAGTAGTAGTAGTAGTAGTAGTAGTAGTAGTAGTAGTAGTAGTAGTAGTAGTAGTAATAGTACAAGTAGTCGTATCCAAGGCAGTTTGGAGGCCTCTTGGAGATAGTAGAGGGGCCTCTTGGGCTCTCTTTTGAGCCTCTTGGGAGCGTCCGGGGGCCCTCTTGGGCGCCTCTTGGAGCGTCTTGGGGGCCTGTTGGGGCCATCTTTAGGGCGATCGATCACAGATGGGGCGAGCATTTTTGTCAGTACCCCCGTCGGGGCCACGATCCTCGTGAGGGGTGTCGAATTTTAGCCCTCCCAGGGATAGAAAAAGGATCCTCTGACCACCCGCGAAACCCCCTCTCCAGGTCCAGGGGGAGGGGGTAGGGGGAGGGGTAAACCCCTCCCCGAAGGGGAAGAAGGGGGGTTGAGAACAGAGAGAGCTCGCTAAACCACTCACGCCCAAAGGGCTGGTGGGACTCGCGGCTCATGGTTTGGGGCGGCGTTCGTTGCGTAAGTTACGTCAAGCGCGGCAAGCCAAGTCGCTATGCCGAGATTGTCGAAGTGGACGCAGGGACGGTCGTAGAAAACGCAGCACGGCATTGCCACTGTACATGTCTCAGTCGCCTCGCAGGTGGTGCTGTGGAGGATAAGGATGGCCGTGATGACACTTCTGGAACTTGTCAGCACAACCTATATCCGAGCCTCGATCCTCGATAGTGCAGCGCCCCCTGGCAGGGCGAGTCGTTCACGTACGAGAAGTGCTGCGGGGAGGAGCACGGGCCGCAGGGCAACCCGGCGTGCTGGTCTCCGCAGCCGGCCCGTCCACGCTTGCCCCAACCCGATGCCCTCTCGTGGATGCCCTCTGGACGCCTCCTGGACGCCGGCCGAGGGCCGAGGCCAAGGCGGCCCTGGCGTTGTGTCCGTCCCTTCTGGCCCTCCTGGAGGCTTCTCGTTGCCACGGCTGGAGTCGTGCGAAGAGCGAGTCAGGATTGACCCCTGGAGGGGTCCGGCTTCTCGGGTGTCTCCTGGGGGCCAGCTGGCTATATCGAGAGCCCTCCCGGAGTGGAGGAGGGACCTTCAGATTCTCCAGGGTGGCCCAAATGTCTTCCAGAGCACCCCAGGGTTTCCAGTGTCCAGACTGGCGCAGAAAGCTGGGGACACCTCGGGCCAGGAGCACATGTGGCAGGCTCTCCCCGCGCGGCGATTCTTGCCTTGTGTCGATGACGATGTTAAGGCTTTCCTCAGTTTCTGAGGGTGCAGGCGCAGCCCTGAGATTGCCATTGCTCTGGAGAGGGATAGGCTCGAGGCTAGGGATGGGGATAGGGATTTCCGTCGCTTCCCAGGGTTGGAGAGCGGCTCGAGGCCAATTAGCTCCGGCCTTGGCGAGGAGGTCCCAGCCATCCAGCGGGCCGGAAGCATAGCGGCGGCGGTGCGGCCCGGAGGCAGGCCCTGCCGGGGCATCGGAGGAGCGCCACACAAAAACAGCTCCGTGGGGTCCAGAGACGTCTGGGGGGGCCCGCGCCTCGAGCCGCCGGG
>CAUYUJ010008002.1:135000-191953 GCA_963575745.1 Prorocentrum cordatum | reverse complement strand
GCTCAAGTGGACTGAGTTATTTTGGCAAGGGGAGTCGCGGCCCCGACAGCTTTCAGCGGTCCCAAGGAGTCCGCATACCGTACTGAGGTTTCATCCCTCGCGGCTGCGGCCTCTTGTACTCAAGTTTCGTTTACAATGGATGGCTTCTCTTGCTGGACCTGCCCCAGCAAGCGTTGCGGTTACCGAGGCAATTTCGCATGGCGCACTGCTTGCCGCATCTGTGGACACGCCCCCAATTGTCCTTCCCCAGGCGGCAACGGACGCGTTGCACCCGTTCAAGGAGTCTGGCGCAAGGGCCCACCGCCCAGTGCGCCAAAGCAGCCGCAGCAGGCTGCGTTCACGGGGGAGCTCGTCGCCGTCTACGCGCGCATGCCCGAGGCCGACTTCAAGCAGCTCTCCGAGGGCTGGCCCGCCAAGCAGGTCAACCGCGTGGCGGCCAAGCGTGCCCTCGACGCAGGTGCCCCCACCTCCACGGCCAAGGCTGCGCGTCAGGCCACCGACTCGCTCCGACAGCAGGTCGAGCAAGCCCAGTCGCGGTTCGACCGAGCCCAGGACGCCGCAGTCAAGGCTATGCAGCACATGGCAAAGTGTCGCGACCAGCTCGAGGATCTCAAGAAGCAGGCGGCCGCCGCAGCCGCCAATGCCGCAGAGGCCTACAGCGCCATGGCTGGCGTGTCCCAGGTGCCCGTCCCTGACCAGCTGGCGCAGCTGGAGGCGATGGCGGCATCCCTGGGCACCGCCGTGCCAGACGAGGCGCAGCAGCTCCGTGCGCTCGCGGAGTCCATCCGCGCCAAGCTCCCCCCGCCGCCTGCCCTGGCCCCTTGGGAGCCAGGCGCGGATGCGGCGCCCGCGGAGGCCACGGGGCAGCAACCAGCGGGGCGGCCTGCCGCGGGTGCAGCACCCCCTCAAGCTGCTGGTCCTCAGCCTCCTGACTTGTCTCTCTTCCTGGATCTCAACAAGCAGTTTTGCAAAGAGTTCTGCGCCGCCCAGGACATGCCCGCCGATGAAGACGGCGCCGACGACGGAGGCGACAATGCTCGGCGCAAAGCAGAACATCTGTCCTTGTCTACCTTCAACGAGCTCACGCGGTACGTGCAAGAGCCAAGCGGGCTCGCACTGAAGGATCGTCGCTTTAACAACAGACCGTGGGACTTCGTTACGGCCAACGTCACGGGCAGGCTCGGTCTCGAATGTCTTCTCGAATCGCAACCAGTTTTTGATTCTATCGCAGTGTGCGTCCAGGAACACCACCTGGCGCAAGTGGAAGCATGGGGAGCCCGACTTCGCGTGCTAGGATGGGCAGCCAAGGGGCTGCCAGCAGCCGCCACGGCTCGAGGCGGCACCACGGGAGGTCTTCTTCAGATGGTGCACAGGCGCATTGGCATGGCAGAGCTCCCCGATCAAGAGTTCTGCATCGAGAAGGCCAGAGTTGGCATGTTGCATCTCCCGGCCGTCTGCCCAGGAGGCGTGCTCTGGGTCAACTTGTACCTTCACGACTCGCAGGGCGTGTCGCAGTTGAATTGGCAGCTCCTCACGCGCATCGGCGGCATTCTCTATCGGCACGGGCTGCCATTCGTGGCCACGGGCGATTGGAACATCACCCCCCCAGGAGCTGCAGGGCACGGGCTGGACTGAGTCGCTCCAGGCCACGGTGCTCGCGCCCGTCGTTCCCACCTGCACTGGAGGTGAGACGCCACGGGTCTTGGACTTCTACGCGGTCTCGCATGGCCTGCACTACGACGCCGTCATCAGCGTGCTCAACGGCGTGGGCGCGCAGGACCACAAGCCAGTCAAGCTCGCGCTGCAGGGCTTGAAGCAGACCCCGCAGCTCCCGCACGCCAGAGTGCCTAGGCAGTTCCCGCGAGAATTGCCAGCAGGTTGCTATCCGCCC
The DNA here is from genome assembly GCA_963575745.1 of Prorocentrum cordatum. Taxonomy (NCBI): domain Eukaryota; class Dinophyceae; order Prorocentrales; family Prorocentraceae; genus Prorocentrum; species Prorocentrum cordatum. Next base: position 190,062 of record CAUYUJ010008002.1, on the reverse strand, counting down.
AGCCAGCGCTGGGACCCTGTGCTGGCTTCCTTTCATCAACAGCCTGACGTCGACGCTGCGCGGAGACAGTTCGTCACGGTTATGGGGCAGGAGTTTCTCGAGATCTACCAGATCCCCGTCGACGAGGCCGCGCGCTACGTGGGCCGTAGTGAGCCGCTATCAGTGCAGAGCAGGCGCGCACCTGTGCCTCGCTCCCCTCTGTTTCCTCGCACCTCGGGCCTTGCCGTCTGGTTCCGAGGGCTGGTTCAGATTTTGTTCGGTATTGCTAAGTATCAGACGGCTGGCGATGGGGCTGCCACGCTCGCGGCAGCGCGACAGCAGGCCACAGCCTCGAATATGTTTCCTACTCGGCACGTCGGCGCATGGCGCGCCCTCTTGCACGGTGCCAGGTGCATCGGCTGGTCACTCGCATCCGTCCTGTGCTCGGAGGCCCGCGACCTGGCCACTACTCTGCAGCGCGACGCCGAGCGCAAGCGGGGCCAAGAATGGAGGACTTGGGCCCGCAAACACAGCGACGCTGGAGGCGGCGCTTTGTTTGCGGTCAGCAAGCCCCCGACGCCCTGGTATTCCAGCCCCTCCTTCAGCGCTGCTGGCGAGGCTAGACCTGCCCCAGCCTCTTTGCAGCAGGAGATGCAACTCTTAGTGGAGGAGTGGAGTTCGTTCTGGAGGGTGGGTGGGGGGGGGGGGGGGCGCTCGATTGGCCAGCCGACATGGGGCCGCCACTACCAGATTTTTCGGTAGACGACCTCCGTGCCTGCCTGAAGACGTTCAAGGCGTCCTCAGGCACGGGGTTCGATCAGATCAGACCTCGCCAGCTCCTCGACCTCTGTGACGACGGCCTCGCCTCCCTCCGTCTCCTCACCCTCCTCATCGAGGGCAAGCTGGCCTGGCCCAGCTGCTGGAGCAAACTCGTGTTTTTAACCAAACGCACGGGTGGGCTGCGTCCCATCGCATTGCTGCACGTGCTAGCGCGCGTGCAGGCACGCCTTCGCAGGCCCCTCCTTCTGAAGTGGCAGCAGAGTGACTTTCTGAGTTTCTGGTGGTCTACGTCGGGGAGGGGGTCGGAGCGGCTGGCGTGGGTCCAGGCTGCCTCTTCGGAATGGGCTGTCAGCCACAAGTTGTGCGCAGGCACCGTCCTGCTCGATCTTCGCAAAGCCTTCGAACGTGTCAGACACGATGTCCTGCTAGACGCTGCTCGGAAGACTGGCTTTCCTTTGAGGCAGCTTCGGCTGCTCGTCGGCTTGAATCGTTCGCCGCGCGTGCTCGAATATTCTGGCGTCAGCTCGCAGCCCATCGTCACCCAGCAGGCCGTGCTAGCTGGCTGCCAGTTTGCCACGCTATGCCTGCAGATGGTGCTTCTATGTCCGCTTGACACCGTCCAGGCAGTCTTTGTTCCGCGTGCCCGTCAGGAAGTGCAGTTAGGAGTTGTTGTAGACGATTTTGGGCTTCACAAGGTTGGCTCGCATCAGTCAGTCAAGAGTGAGTTGGCCAGCGCCACCATCATGCTGCATCACGAGCTAGAGAAGATACACCTGCCAGCACACAGGCAGAAGAGTAGAGTTCTCGCGTCCACCCCCAGCCTCAGGCACGAACTCGCCGCCGTTCTCAGCTCTCGTCAGGTTTTTGCCGTCCAGTCTGAACGCAACCTGGGGGTGGACTACGCGGCTGGCGGGGTCATCAAGCGATCCACCAAGCGCGGTCGCAGGGTCGCCGCCACCGCTCGACACCGCAGGCCAGCAAGCTACGCAAGCGCGTAGCACATCACATGGTCCGAGCTGCCGCGCAGGCCTCCACCGCACACGGGCCGGGGGTGATGGGCAGCTCGGAGACCGAGCTTCGCCGGGCGAGATTGTTGCAGGCCAGCGTCCAATGCCAGCGCCTGCACGGGCGCAGCCTCACGCTACTCCTACAGATGCTAGGGGTTCGGCAGCTCGACCCAGCGTGCGCTTTGCATATCACGCCCCTCCTCCACCTCGCCTCCGAGGTCTGGGAGTCCTGGGTTCCGCGGGGCGTCGTCGTGGCTGGCCTCCAAGGGGCCTGCCGCGCTCTGGAAGGGCACCCCTCGCCCTGGAAAGCCATCCGTGGACCCTTCTCCGCGTGTGTGGCCACGGCCAAGAGGCTGGGCATCAGCATCGACGGCCTGCGATGGTACCATCCTCTCGTCGGCTATTTTTCGCTGGCGGAGCTGTGCCCTCGCACGATCGTGCTCGCGCTGACGCGCATCGTGGACGCTTGGTGTTGGCGCAGAGTAGCCGAGCATCTCGATCAGCCTGCCTTTCAGCGCGGGCCTTTCCTGGCCCCAGTTTTTTCTGGCATGCGAGCGCTTACAGCCCAAGAAAAAGCTTACATCGTCTCCGTCGTCTCGGGAGGTCAGTGGCCGCAGGCGCGGCAAGCGGAGTGCAGGCTTTCGGAATCGGCCGTTTGTCAGGTTTGCCTCGATTCGCCTGGCACTCTCTTGCACAGGCACCTCGCGTGCCCTGGTCGCGAGCAGGTCTTCGGCCCTGAAACCCCGCCCGTGGCCGCCCCCCTCCTCCGCGCCAGCAACAGCCCCCCCGTCCGCCTCCTCGCTGAGAGGCTGCTGGTGCCGCTGCCTGCCCCTCCCCCCCCCTCGCCCCCTCCCCCCGCGGAGGTCTGGGTGAAAGGAGACCCCGGCATGCTGGACGGTGATGTCTTTCTCGACGGGGGCCTCCTCGACGGAGAGCTCCCCCCCGCCGCGCAGTCCCTCGCCTGGGCCTGCGTCGCTCTTCAGGACGATCGGCCCATCGCGGCCGCTGTTGTTGCGGGAGGCCCCCCCGCGGGAATGTACGACATAGACGCCTGTGAGCTCTGGGCCTTTCTCATGGCCCTCCGTTTGCCTGCCCCTGGCGCCACCTTCTGGACCGATTCTCAGTTCGTGCTTGGAGGGGTCTGGCTGCGGGGGAAAGCTTTTTGTTGCTCGGCCAAGTCGGCCTAGGCTGATATATGGATCCTGGCGTGGGCCTGCCTCGAAGATCGGGGGGGGGGGGGGATTGCCTGCGCTTGCACAAGGTCGAGGCCCACACCCCCCGCGGCGACCTCGAGCGGGGCGCCATCTCCGAGCGGCGGCGCGCGGGCAATCTGCTTGCCGACGCTGCCGCGAAGGAGGCTGCCGCCTATACCCGCGCGTGTCGTCGGAGTACCGTCACAAATATAAGGCTCTGGCCAAAGTTGTTAAGTTCCTCACCCTCTGGACTGGCCGTATAGGCCTCAAGATTGCCGACGTCGATGCGGAGCACGCTTCTCTTGGGAAGCGCAGGCTGCGGCCGCGTAAGGACGCCTGTGTCGTGCTGCCGCCAGAGGTTGTGTCTCCGCCCGCCCTCTCCAGGGCCGACGTTGCCCTCGCCGCCCTGGCCCGCGGCGGGCGCGTCACCCATCGCGCTTTCCCCATCTCCCTGGCCAATGGGGTGAAGGGGATCGTCTGTGCTGTTTGCGGCGCTGGAGGCGTCACCCTCCAGGCCTCCTTCCGCGAGGCCTGCAGTCAGAGGCCCACTGCCTGGGGAGGTCGCGTCTTGAGGGGCCTGGCCCAGGGCCGCTACAAGATGGGGCGGGACTGGGTCCCGCTCGTCGAGCCCTGGCGGCCCCGCGATCTCGTCGAGAGTGGCCAGGCACTTCGTCCGCTTTAAGTTTTGAGGTGGGGGGGGGGCTGTCGCTGGCCCCTGCCAGGGCAGTCGTCCCCTGGCAGGGTGACAAAAAGGTCTCGCTCCGATGGGCCCCCCTCCAGTTCTGCCAGGATCGAGGGACCTCGCCCCTTCTTCCTTTGGTCAGTGCGCAGGACGAGGAGGAGGAGGAGGAGGAGGAGGAGGAGGGAGGAGGAGGAGGAGGAGGAGGAGGAGGAGGAGGAGGGAGGGGGGGGGGGGGGAGGAGGAGGAGGGGAGGGGGAGGGGGAGGGGGAGGGGGAGGGGGAGGAGGAGGGGGGAGGAGGAGGAGGAGGAGGAGGAGGAGGAGGAGGAGGAGGAGGGGAGGAGGAGGAGGAGGGGGGAGGAGGAGGAGGAGGAGGAGGAGGAGGGGGAGGGGGAGGAGGAGGAAGGGAGGAGGAGGAGGAGGAGGGAAGGAGAGGAGGAGGATGACGAGGAGGAGGGGGAGGCGGAGGAGGAGGAGGAGGAGGAGGAGGAAGAGGAGGAGGAGGAGGAGGAGGACCAGTGAATGCAGAGTGGCTGGGGGCTCGGGGAGGGGAGACAGGATGAGGATCAGGGAAGTGGACTCCCGACCTCGCTCGTCACGTTGTGCGGTCAGGCGTCCTGCTCTTTGTTGCCATGCGTTTTGATCATTGCCAGTGCTTGCCTTGAATTATTCACTGCGTGGAGCTCCCCATATGTGCATCTACTCGCATGGACCTGTCCGCCGTGAATGTCTACGCGCAAGAGCTTTCGAATATTAACGGGCTTCAGTTGTGACGGTCTGGACATCAATCTAACTGCGAATGAATTGGAGTGTGAACGAGCCTCAGTAGTACGAGCGCGTCTCTGTGCATGAGCCTGGGGCCTCCTGGGGCCTCCTAAAACCTACTCGGGCTTCCTGGGGTCTCCAGGAGCCTCTTGGGACCTCCTGGGACCTCCTGGGAAGGTTTCGTGCCCCAGGAGAGGCGCAATCTATAGCAACAGACGTACATAAAACATTGCGGATTCGAGCCACAGGGGAAGGGCAATCTATAGGAACACGTGTAACACACCAAGGACTCGTGCCCCAGGAGAGGCCCAATACATAGGAACATGAGTAAAACATTTAGGATTGTGTACACAGGAGAAGGACCATCTATAGAGACAGACGTAGAACATCCAAGAATCGTGCTCCAGGTGAGGCCCAATCGATAGGAGCATACGTAAAACACATGGGATTGGAGCCACTCCTGTTGCCTTCTGAGGCCTCCTGCTCCTGGGGCCTCTCGGGGCCTCCTGTTGCCTTCCGAGGCCTCCTGGCGCTTCCTGTTGCCTCCTGGGGCCTCCTGTGGTTGCCTGGGGCCTTCTGGAGCTTCCTGGGGCCTCCTGGAGCCTCTTGGGACATCCTGTGGCCTCTTGGGTCTTTCTGTGGCTCCTGATGCCTCCTGGGACCTCATGTGGTCTCCTGGGGCCTCCTGGAGCCTGTTGGAGCCTCCTGTGGCATCCTGACAAGAATCTGCGCCCACGAGCCTGGCCACCAAAACAAGCAAACCGATCGAAACATCCTCAACATCTGGCCCACCTGGGGGGTGAAACTGAGCGCCTCGCTCGAGACATCCTCCAAATCTGCTCCGAAAGCGAAGGATGTTGGGCCCAGAAACAAGCAAACCGCCTGAGACATCCCTACAAAATGGCAGCGAACGAGCCCGTGCAACCACCCCTGGCGGCTCCCCTTAGGGGTGCTGAAATGAGCGCCTCGCTCGAGACATCCTCCAAATCTGCTCCGAAAGCGAAGGATGTTGGGCACAGAAACAGGCAAACCGCCTGAGACATCCCCACAAAATGGCCGCGAACGAGCCCGTGCAACCACCCCTGGCGGCTCCCCTTAGGGGTGCTGAAATGAGCGCCTCGCTCGAGACATCCTCCAAATCTGCTCCGAAGCGAAGGATGTTGGGCTCAGAAACAGGCAAACCGCCTGAGACATCCCCACAAAATGGCCGCGAACGAGCCCGTGCAACCACCCCTGGCGGCTCCCCTTAGGGGTGCTGAAACCAGCGCCCCGCCTGAGACATCCTCACAATCTGCTCTCCAAGCGAAGGATGTTGAGCCCAGACATACTGTGTATGAGTAAGTCTGGGTATGAGTGAGTCTGTGTATGAGTACGTCTGGGTGTGAGTAAGTCTGTGTATGAGTAAGTCTGTGTATGAGTATGTCTGAGTGTGAGTAAGTCTGAGTATGAGTAGGTCTGAGTATGAGTAAATATGAGTATGAGTACGTCTGTGTATGAGTAAGTCTGAGTATGAGCAAGTGTGAGTATGAGTAAGTCCGACAGGAGGGGAGGAGAAAAGAGGAGGAGGAAGGAGGAGGAGTAGGAGGCGTCCAAGTAATAACAATAACCCCATCTTAGGATATGGGAAAAAAGGACCAGTGACCCCTCGATTTCGAGTTTCGACCTACCTCTCCTCATGAGCTGCAGGGCGAGCGCATACCCTGTGCCCTGTCGGGCTTACTTATTATGCTTGTCTAAGTCGCCTTTCTTTGTCCTGCTGCACTTGCCCTGCTTGTTTCAATGCGCACTTAGCCTAAGTCGGCCCCTTCGTGTTGAGTATTCTTGCTACCGAACACTACAAGCCTGGCACTTAGTGTCCGCCCAGCTGCAAAACGAAGGAGGAGGAGGAGGAGGAGGAGGACCAGTGCAAACCCAAGACTCATCGACAATATTGCAGTACGCCCTCCCTTCAAGTTCCCCCTTGGGCCCCTGCAAGGCTTCATCTTCACTGAAGGAAGGGCCCCGCCAGAAAACAACCGTTTGAAACTTTGAACAGTGCCAGAGCACCATTCTTGGGACTTCAACGCCGCGAGCTCACCGTAACTGTTGTATCTTGACGGTCCAGAGTTGCACTGGAACGCCACGCCTGATATTGCCTCCTGCTGGACCACGTGGTGGTGGCCAGCAACATCCAGCCTCTGCTCGAGATCGACGGGCAGACCCCGATGATCTTCAAGAGCACGGCGGAGGTAGCCGACCTCATCGCGTTCACGGCGAAGGGGGAGACGAATTGGATCATTCCAAGCAAGGACACATCCTTGGCGAGCGACGTCGAGACCACGAAGACGGAGCCCGAGGTATGCCAGTACGGCGTCTCCAGCGAGACGGCCATTTCAGATGAGAAGCGTGAACTTTCTTATACAGCAATTCCATCGTGGGTGACGAGCTCAGTGTTTTTACTGACTATTACATTCTTCTTGATGATGGGCATCAAGTACAGCGTTTTAAGCATCATGATAACGGGTATCAAGATGACTTCGAACCTTGACTACACCTACAGTATCTCAGAGATACCGTGTGCTGGTTCAGATTTTGACATGGGCAACTTCTTTCCCGAGGTTGGCAATTTTGACTACGCTCTCACTTTCACGATGATCTTCTGCAACGTCATCATGATAACGGGTATCAGGATGAAATCGAACCCAGTTCACCACGAGTTTGGCGCTCTATGCTCATGGATTGGTTCAAGTTTTGAGAGGCTAGGCTCAGTTATGGGGTCAGGCATCAGGATGCACACGAAAGTCAGCTACCGTCGTGCAGCGGTGTTGATATTTACGTCCGACGTCATTTGGATTCAGAAGGTGGGCTTCCACACGAATATCAGGAACTACTATTGCGCTATGAGGGAGAGTCAAGGGCGGCCACAGCCTGTGTCTCTTCCTTGCTGGGCAGGTGTTAACCTGGAGGCTACAACAGCCTGGGAGACGGACAGCACAACTTCCACCGACGCGTGCATCCCTCCCATTTCCTCCCACGACGGATCCTTCACTGGCTTCATCAACTGCACTATGAGGGAGAGCCAAGGGCGGCCATGGCCCATGGCTCTCTCTGGCTGGGCAGGTGCCAACCTGGAGGCTACAAACGCCTGGGAGAAGGATGCCGATCAGTGGCCCATCCCTCCCACTTTCTCCAGCGACGGCTCCTTCAACGTCTCGTGGACAGCTGCTCGGCCCTCGTGGTTCCGAAAGGTCAAGAACGCCAGATCCCACCAGACGTAACAGGACGCTCAGTCTCAATATCACGCCGAACACGGCAATACGCCCCCGGCACGCAGGTCAGGCTTCGCACCGAAGACAGGATCAGCTGCTCGGATCAGTGCCAATACTCGGACAGTCAATATGATGTGTGCTGCCACTGCGACTACGCTCACGGACAAACAAAATAAGCAGCTGGCCAGCGACTCGAAGCAATTCAGTATGTTATACAAACTTTTCTCAACGGACTTCGATTCCAAGAAGGCCGAAATCAAAGCTAAACTGAACGAATGGTCACAGGACAACCCTCCTCGAGGAGACGACGGCCAACCTTCGACCAAGCGCCCCAAAAAAGAAAAAGACTCAGACAACGCAGAACGGGGACAAGCCACCACCGAACGAGCGCCTCCACGAGAGCGGCCTCCGATTGCGGAACTTGTGGGAGCTCCCCGTCTTAGACGAGCCACCGACGTCAGAGTCCAGCGGAATCTACCTTGCTAAGTCTGACGCAGATGTTATCAGTATAATGGAATGGATCGACAAGAACAACACGGATCATCCCAATTACGTGGCTCTATCGGTCTCCACTCCTTCCGAATGTTTGAAAGTGGCAGCTATCGCCTACGATATCAAGCCTGTGCCATATCAGCTTCCAATAACCAAGGAGACCACGAACAGCGACGGAACTACAAAGTCAATCGTGGGCACTCGAGACGGCTATCTTTGGAGTATTCCACCTACCCTCAGCGACGACCCTTTGGAACCTCCCAAGTATCGAGCCACGGCACCTGCAGCTCCAGCATGGTCCAAAGGATTCACCAACTCGATCGCTGTAATTTCAGAAATACATGCAGATGAGATCTACAAGACCCTTCTCAAACAACACAAGCTTGGCTCTTCTTCTTTGGACAAATTGAGAAATCACGTCAATGATTTAGATGCTGAGGCCAAGAAACACAATTGGAAAGTGGTGCGAGCTGACTTTCTCCAAGCTCACATCACGAAGGTCTACTCTGCAGCCGCAGCGACAGACCTAGATATTACGATTAACTCCATCAAACAATACGACGGAGCTGCTAAAGGACAGGCCTCGCTACGTATCGACGTAACGACCACATCTTCAATGGCGCGCACTCTTCGGCAATCATCTGGCACTGACGGGATCTTCTTTGACACGGCAGGTTATGACGAGATTGGCAAGACACGCGAGCGCACGAATGAAACCTGGATCCCGCTACGGGCCAAACAGACGGGACATTGGACGACGCAGGAGGCCCATGAGGAACTGGACACAATATCTGAGCCCACGTACGGGATGAAATTGTGCCGCGACGGGGTGACTATTAAATTGAGGATTCGGAAAGAAGACACTACCACTGGTTGGCAACTCATCAGGAAAGAGGACGCCCCGCCTACTGACCGATATCTTCTCGACAAGATACCTGCCGGCACGCCGACCGAGGCTATTCCAAAGTTACTTCTGGCAACCCTGGCTTGGGCCGTGCAGTATCCTTCGGCACAGCGGAGAGGAAAATATCTCCGAGTAACGGTCAAGGCCCATGCGCCCCCACCAGGGGACACGTTCTTGATGGGAACGCATATGGTCACCATCGCAAAGTTGACGGACAAATCGCAAGTCATGGTTGTCGATGAGGATCCCACCTCTGTCTTTTTGAAGGACGCGACAAAAACGGTGATGAGCAAAGACAAGGCCGCATCAGTTATTATGAATAAAAAGCATACGGCGGCGACCTCCGCGATGAAACAGTTCGCCTTTGCGGTTTTGGAACAGAGGAATGGATCGTATTATGCAGCCCCCATACGGCGACAAGTGCCATCCGAGACTGCACCACAGGATGTAGCCCAACCTGTCTCTGCCTTTCAACGAGCCGTCGATGACAGAATGGGCGCACGCAATGCTGAGTTCAAGGCAGCCATGGACGAGGTACGCACTTTGAAGGCACAACTATCAGCTGAGTTGGCCGTTTTGCGACGTCGCAGCGACGGGAGAAGCCGCAGCTCAACTCGCAATGGCGCAGCCTAACTCCAACGGTACGGCCACGATCAAGAGCGACAAGCTTGTCCTGATCTCGGCCAACATCACATCTTGGAAAAAGAATATCACTTCCTTATTTTCACATCCTGCTGATCTCTATGTGGTTCAGGAGACACGGCTCACGGCCTTGGCTACGGAACGCGCTGAGAGTTTGGCAAGAACAAAGGGCATGACCTTCTTAGGAGGCAAGCCTTTACCTGTAAAGCAGCTTCGTCCCAAGACATCTCCGACTATGGAATGCACAGCCATCCACGGTGGGGTTGCCATTATGGGACGGCCTTCCTTCAACTTACAACCTTGTGCTGCACGATCGACAGCAGCCAAGCAAGTATATGAATTATCACGACATATGCGCGCGGTCCTTCCTGTGTACGCAGGAACGAGTACGGCACCCGCGCACTTTCTTCACCTGGTCTCGTTTTACAACGACGCAGATCACGGCCCAGCGGCTACGCTACGCAAGGAACGGCACTTAGACAAAGTTCTGGAAGATGGGATCAGCTGCGGCGAGCAGCCAGTCATCATCTGTGCCGACACGAACGTCACAGACAGATCGGTCGTTCTCCAGGACGCGATCGCTACAGGATTATATATAGACATTGGCGCTCGGTTTGCCATTGGAGGACCTCCTGCCCCGACTTACTGCGGCAAGGACTTCGACAAGTGGGATCGAGAGAGCCATGGGAAATACATCACCCGTCCAGATCGGATCATAGCCAACAGAGCTGCGGCGCAGTTGATTACCAAGTTCGAGGTCATTCGAGACGCCAAGCTGCCCAGCCACTTGCCGATCAGGATCGAAATTTCTACTCGAGCGTTGTCTCAATCACGATGGACAACTCAAGTCCCGAAGGCTTTTCCGTTAGATCGAGCTCCACCACACGATGAGGACACGGAGGAGACCTATCTCAACGAGTTGTTTACCACGCACCATGCTGAGATCACGCAGGCTCGGAACGCCCAGGACGCGGAGCTCATGATGACCTTGGCCACGACACTAGCGGAGAAGTACCTCACGGAACGTTGCAAAGGTCCAGCTTTGGACAACGGCGCAAGCGGCAGATGTACCACGGTTCGCCTTCACGAAGAGCCCCTGGCATGTCCTGCATCAACTCGCTCTTGCGCCTCAGACCCTTGGACCCAAAAGGCCTCCGCTTTACACAAAGCACTGCGCCGGGTACATGAACTTGTTAAAAACATCAGCGAACAGGTCAACCTTCCTTATGTTTACGCACGGAGATGATCAAGCTGTGGCGCACGACGGTCCATGACATTCAGAAGATTGTTATCACGGATACGCTGTTTGCCAAGATTTGGATCACATTATCAGAAGCTGAAGCTCTCATCCCACGAATGCAGGCACAGATCACGAAATATGAGGATGTGGCAGTCAAAACACGAATCAAAATATGGAGAGCCAAAATGTCTGCGGCCATCACAGGATCATCCACAGCATCAGATCGACGAACTCTCAAAAATCATATGAGACCTCCTCGAGACGAGCCGATCACTGCACTCGCCTTAGACCTACGCCCGGGTGAGAACGCCAAGGCATCAGCGGCCAGTGCGGCGACAAGAAATACGCTGTCCTCCCAGCAGACGTACTCGACGAACTCCGCAAAGTATGGCAGCCTATATTCGACGACGCCGAGGACCGAGACTGGCACAAGTTCTTCAATACCTTCGGCTCTTATATCGACAAGCGACCTTGCAAACTTGATACACTATGTCCACAAGCCTTTCATTCTGCTCTGAAACACCTGAATGTTGCCCGAGCTACGGCTGGATGCGGCTATCGTGTGTGTGTGTGTGAGTTGCAAGCTTTGCCTCTTCGCATCACGGCACTCTACACAGAGATGTTCACTTATATAGAAAATGGAGCAGCTTGGCCAAGTATCCTGACTGAGGTATACTGTAGCGCATTAAGGAAGCAGGCTCCCCCCGAAGCAGATGATGACAATCCTGAATATCTAGTTCTCCCTGCGGCGACACAGACCAGGATTATCTCAAATTTTTCTCCATTAATTGCGGCATGGCAACATGTGCGATGGAATGACACTACAGCGTGGAGAGAGAGCTGGATGCCTGAGGCTATGCATGGGGCTCGACCTACACATGAGGCCCAGGAGGTATCGGTTTTTCACGCCTTGGAAATGGAATCAGCTCAACTGGCAGGCTTACACGGCGCTTGCCTATCGATCGACTGGTCCAAGTTCTTCTCTACGATCCATCGCAACATCGACAACAATCTGATCATCGAGCACATGGACCACGAGGAGACAACGGAGGAGGCACACAACTACTTCAACGCAGAGCGCAGATTGGTTCATGACGCACGTTATCGATTCAAACTCGGACGCAGTGTTGAAAAAGACAGTACACAACGACGGACTGGGTACTTCGAGGGCCCATCTTACAGTATTGCGGTGGCGTTATCCTTGATGGCAGTCTGGACTAAGTCGGTGATGGCCAAATCATCGTGTGACACCCAAGGCTTCATCGACGACAGCAGCATCCAAAAAACATCGGCGGACATCAACAACGTGGTCCACTCTATCACGACAGCCTGGGATGTTTCGAGAGAGTTTGGCACATTGTCAGGTTGTTCTCTAAATTCCAAGAAGACGAAGATATTGACAAATTCTCCGTCCTTACGCAAAAAGCTCAATGCCATCTTCAGCAGCCAGGGCGCCACCCTGACCAAGGCCATCATCTGAGTGGGCGGTATCTTGTGTGACGGCACTACAGGCTCGCAAGCAGAACGGCAACGGCTACTACACAAGCGCCGCGCAAAACTTCATCATATTATTGATCGTGTCGAGCGAGGCCCGGGTTCCTTTGAATGGCGAGAGAGATGTATGACGGTGTATGGGAGCTCAGCGGGATTTTACGGTTCAGAACTGCATTTGCCCAATCGCACGACTTGTCAGCACCTTGGAGCTAAATTACATCGTATCTTGATGAACGGAAAGGTTATGTACCGATCTCGAGTCTCAACTTTTACTCTTGCTTGTCACGGTCACTTACTGGACCCATGGCAGGCCAGCCGATACTGGGCACTCATCACTATTCGGAGGTTGATGCAAAAAAGGACCAAACTGAAGCAGCGCTTGATCGAAGTACTCCAGCAGTACCACGAACGAGGAGCTCAGCAAGCTATTTCTCACGGCCCTGCTTCGGTTCTTCTTCAAATTTGTTCAGATCTTAAGTGGAAGATCGACGGACAGTTGACTATTGAGAGATCTTCAGGTGGATTCATTTCTTTGGTAGCGGGTGATGATCTACTATGGAGGCACATCATACGACAGGATCTGCGTAGACATGTGTGGCGGACGGGGTATTATGTCAAAACCAAGACAGACCACCATTTTCGATCAGAATTTACAGGAGTGCTAGAGAAGTCCATCGACTACGAGGCCACCGTATCTCAACACCGCCGGCAGCGTCGTCGAAGACAAGGAGCATCCAGCGACTTCAATGGCACGACCGAGTTCACTCAATACAAATGGCCAGCCAAAAGGAGAGCAGCAGCACGTATCTTGTGGAGTGGAGGCTTGATAACATCATCTCGTTTACCCGCTGCAGGTTATTGCTCATCGAACCTCTGTCCGTTTTGTTGGCAAGAAGAAGAAACTCCACTTCATTCGCTATGGAAGTGCGCCCACTTTGACAAAAACAGGCAGTGGCTGTACGAAAAGTATCCCAACTTCGACTTCAACTCGCTTCCTGAGGCCACCAAAATTGCAGGTTTGATCCTCGACGACCCTCGCCTCGACGGTTTCTTCGCGGAGATAGCCACGCCACAATCGCATGAATTACACGAAGCCCGTCCTCCTGACCTCGACAGTCAGGACGAGCTCTCAGTAGATAGTGAGGGTTTCGCCATCGTAGCCGGTGACGGTGCGGCGCCCGGCCAGACAGACTTCAGGCTTAGGCGTGCGGGCTGCGGCCTCTTCTATGGAGATCGACACAGTCATAACAGCACACTCGGACTTGAAGGAGTTGTACACAACGCTCAACGTGCAGAACTTCGGAGCGCCTTGAGGTGGGCTCTTTGGAACTGGACACGGAGTATTTACTTGACTGACTCGAGTTACGTCTGTCGTGGGCTCCTCAAGATCATTAATCAGCAGAAAACGAATTTTAAGTCTCACAGAGATCTGCGGGCTCGGTTGCAGGCAGCAATTGAGGCCAAGGGTCACGACAACTTCAGGACACGCAAAATTCAAAGCCATCAAACCAAGGAGCAAAAAGATGCTGAATCTGAAGCAGATATGCGCCTTCGACTCAAGAACGAGGAGGCTGACAAGAGAGCCACCACAGCAGCCAGACTCAAAGCAATCAACGGCGAGTTCCCTGCTGCCCACAAAGCGCGGGTCAAACGAGAGCAAGACGTACAGGCCATGCTTTTGGACGTTATACAAGCACGAGCAGCCGAGGCACTTGTTCTTTTTGGGCGCAAGCCCCGCGGTGAACAACTCAACCGATACTACCAAGAGGTCCACGAGCAGCTCGATCCTCCAGACCAAGAAGAATCACATCTTCGTGACCTTCATGAAGAAGATCCGTGGGGAGGGGGAATGGATGACCCAGAGGGCGATCTCGATCCTCCAGCTCCTCCAGCCCCACATCCAGCTCAACAGGCATTTGCGACTCCACGCAGATTAACAAGCAAGACCCGAACGGCAAGCTCCACAACGCCAGCCACGCCTTCGACCACTCCACCGTCAGCTTCGACACAGCCGACGACCCCTGCGACAGCTTCGACACCAGCAAGAGCCCCGACTATGACAGCCACGAAGGAGGAAGTGTTCCCCCACGTGATCTGGGAGCCACGTCCTATTGTGGAGCGCACACCTTGGTTGAGAGGCCGAACCTTATCAGAGGTCACATTCACGAAAAATGATTGGCAATGGAAACTTTCTAACGTGCCGGCCTTATTCTGGTATTGGTCATCCACATTCATAGACGCCGAGCCGCCAGAGATACCAGATCAAACTACCATGGCGATCGACCAGACGAGCTCAATTATGGCGGTTGTTGACTTCGCTCTCGCGACGGGAGAATACATGGGATGGCGTACACAGTCTTCAACACCTTCAATTGGGACAGCTGCCAAAATGTTTACCGCTGCCAGTTCCAACCTGCTCTCGCGTTTTGGTTTCGGTAAGCAGAAATCATATCACAAAGGCCAGAGCGTCAGTCAAAGCGTGTTCCAGCTCGTCAAGGAATGTCGCCAGCTCTATCCGCTCGGCATCAAAATTTCGACGGGATTTCACGGACGCCTCCGACTCCTTCAACCAGCCGCCGTCAATTCCTTCCTTTTCAACATTGCCGTGGAGCAGGTCAAGAAACCGACGATAACTCCATGGGCACAGATCATGTTTTTTGCAAGCCAAGTTACGCCGGTGTGGAAAGGGGATCTACGCAAAGATCGACAACGGCGATTACGAGGCAAGCAACCTCCTCCAGCTCAAGACGGATCTTCAGCCATGAGAACGGCGCGGACTCAGAACAGGACACGTCTTTTTTTCACAATACTCTTCGAACAACTCATGCTGATTCTTTCTCTGACGCTGATCGGAAACTCCTTGCACGTCTGCCAAACTTTCACAAGCGGAAGGAGGAGAAGAGATTGTTCCACAATATCGAAGCTCGAACAGACACCAACATCCATCTGTTCTTGACCCCATTCAGCTCAGCGAGTTCAACGACCCTGGTGTGTGCGAGGTGCAGACTCACAATCAATTTGGCACGGACTCAGGAGAAAACAGATGATGTGACGGTATCTTGGCATCACGCGGTGAAAACGTGCCCAGGACGCCCCAACGTCTTAGGCAATATGTCCTTGGGAGATTGGCAGCAGCTCTCAACGTACAGATTCACAGCACACGCGAATTGGATAGAGGAGACCAATAAGCAGAACTGGCGAGCAAGTTCACGGCATGTTCTTTTCTCAATGCGCAAGAACTTTACGCTCAATGTATCTTGTCGGCGACCTGGCTGTTCTCATCGGTGCCAAGGGCTAGACAGCAAACACACGAAGAGCATCATGGACACACTCTGTGACGGAGATGCGAGTGCAGAAGCGGATACGGACTATCACTCGATTTTCCTGGACCGCGCCTTGTACGACTCCCTGCCTGCAGCTTCGAGCTGACCGACAGGGAGATGCTGAGGCGGAACTCCGCGATCGAGTACCGCTTCATGAACAAGTCCCCCCCCACCACGCCTGATATTTCTTCACCACGAATTGACGTACTTGTTGCGCCCTGCTAATCCGACGTCGTGCCAAAACATCATTTCTGGGTGGTCATTCATGCGAATCCTTGAATTTGCTGCAAAATCGCAGCACACATGTACGCGGCGCTGAGGCGAAAACACAAGTTTGAAAAGCAACCGCCCTCTATGAGTGAAGCTCCTTGCAGCAGAACTGTGCGCAGGGCTGAGGCGAGAGCCGCATGTTGAAAAAGAGTCCCCCTCCATGTGTGGATATCTTGCAAGTTCTACAACAAATGTGTGCTGCGCGAAGGCGAGAGCCACAGTTTGAACACCACCCGCCCTTCATCCGTGTAACGCATTCATGTTCTAAGACGGGCGTGCACGGCGCTAGGGCGAGAGCCACATTTTGAAAGACGGCCCCCTTCCGTGAAAATTGTCCATTTTTCATGTTCGCGATCATAAGCGGGAAAAACATATCAGGCGAAACGCCCGCCCCGCCCTGTCGACTGGCGCCGGGGTGCGACAGGGAACAGTTTTTTCATACGGAATGGAGGAGAACCGAGTATGGTTGATGTAATTATCGTGGCGTTTCTGGACCTTCGTGGGCCTCTTGAGGCTTTCGGATACCTCGGGGCCTTCGGGGACATCCGAGGGACTGGGGGGAGGCGGGAGGGAGGCGATGGAGGAGGAGGAGGAGGAGGAGGAGGAGGAGAAGGAGCAGGAGGAGGAGGAGGGGGAGGAGAGCAAGGTGGAGGAATGGGAGAGGGGAAGGGGGAGGCAGGAGTTGAGAGGGAGGGCGGTAGCAAGCAAGGACGAGGAAGAGGATGAGGAAGAGGAAGAGGAGGAGCAGTGAGGAGGACAAGGAGGAGGCCGACAAGGAGGAGGAGAGGGAGGAGCGGTGAGGCGGGGGCTCTCCGCAGCTTCTCTCTCTCTCTCTCTCTTTCGTTCGCCCTCTCTTGCCTGCATCGCCGGAGGTTGCGGGGCCGGTCTGAGAGAGGGGGGAGCTGGGAGGAGGGAAACATAGAATTAGGCAAGCAGGAGGAAGACAAACATGACAAACGGGTGTCCTCGGGTCCGACCTCTGCCGTGCAGAAGCGACCTGCCAGTTGACATACATCAACCACCACGTGCTTTAGGCATTCTCGCGCACGTAGCTGACACATCAGGCACCACGTGAGCGACGGAGAAAAACGGGGTTGTCTTCACCCACATTGGCGCGCAAGCTGCCCGCGCAAGGCCGCGCGTAAGCGCCCCCGTTTCCAATGTGGCGTGCAGTGCTGGCGGTCACGCCAGCCGCCGCGTAAGGTCGCTGTGCCATCTCGCGCAAGGCCCGTTTGTTTTCGTCACTCACGTGAGGATGCAATTCATGGGAGGTCAAATTCTCAATCAGCGCTGGTCTATCCCTGGCCGCAAACTGGCTCTGATCCGGCTTCATCCTGATGAATCCGGCTTAATCCTGCCGAATCCGGTTTCATCCCTTGCCCAAATGCTGCAAGGACGAATACGTTCCAGAGCGCTCTTGAACGTCCTCAGAGCGTTCGGGAATGCTCTGAGAAGGCCGCGGCGCCCGAGACATCCTCCAGAGCCGCCGGATCACAGAGATTTTCGATTGATTGGGCGTCGCGTGATGGGATGCGATCAATGGGGGGGCAGCGGGGGCTGCAGACAAGGGGCCCTTCAGGGCCGCTAAAGTGGCCCCTGAGCCCCTTGTGCACATCTCTTCCATCCCTATCGATTGCCCCCCAATAAGCGACGCCTAAATTGATCCTCGCGTGAACGTATCCTTACCTGAATATACTCTCGTCCGGGCTTCGTCCTTTAAGGACCTCCCTGGGGGATCTCCTGACCGAGGCTCCGCCCCCTGGCGCCGGGAGGCGGGCAGCGCTGCGCCGCGCGCCTCGTGCAGGGCCCAGGGAGGCCTGCGGGGGCCCAGCGGAGGTCAGGAGCGCGCAAGGCCACATGGAGACCCGCTTCTCCTCCCGCGGGAGCAGGAGGAGGAGGAGGAGGAGAAAGAGGAGGACGAGGACGAGGACGAGGATGAGGGGGGAAGGAGGATGAGGAGGAGGAGGAGGAGGAAGAGGAGGAGGAGGAGGAGGAGGGGATAACCTCCTCCTCCTGAGGAGGAGGGCAAGGAGGAGGAGAAGGAGGAGGAGGAGGAGGAGGAGCAGGAGGACGGCTCTCCTAGTCTTCTTCCTCGAAGTCTTCCTTTTTCCTCGAAGTCGTCCTCCTCCTTCCTCGATTTCCTCCTTCCTCCTGCTCCCCCCCGGCCTGCTCAGGGCCTCGCGCCAGGGGGCAGGCCTTTGCGCGCCCCCCGGCCGCCGCGGCCGCGGCGCGCGCCATGCAGATAACGGGCGCCCCAGGCGTAAGCCCTCGTCGCGGTCGTCGTCGTCGTCGTCGTGGGTCGAGGGTCGTGGGTCGTGGGTCGTGGGTCGTGGGTCGTGGGTCGAGGGTCGTGGGTCGTGGTCGTGGGTCGTGGGTCGTGGGTCGTGGGTCGTGGGTCGTGGGTCGTTTCGTCGTAGGCCGTTGGTCGTGGCTCGTGGGTCGTAGGTCGTCGTCCTCGTCCTCGTCACCGTCGTTGTAATAAGTCATCGGCGTGGTGGTCGTCGTCGTCATCGTCGTCGTATCGTGGTCGTCGTCGTGGTCGTTGGGGGTCGAGGGGGGATTGATGTAGTGTGGACGGGGGATGGTGTCGTCGTCTTGGCCGTCGCCGTCGAGGGTCGAGGACGATCGATTCCGTGATGTCGTGTCGTCGTCGTCTTCGTCATCGTCGTCGGGCCATGTTGGCTCAAGCCGCCTGCAGGCAAGTTAAACCCCAATGGCGCCGATATTCCCGCGTGAGTTGCCCGCGTAAGGTCACGCGTAAGCGCCCTCGTTTCCAATGTAGCATTACGCGATGGCGGCCCGCGTAAGCCACTGCGTAAGGTCGCAATGGTATCTCGCGTAAGACCCCTTTCTTGTCGTTGCCCACACGTTCAGCTGTTCTTTTTGCAGTTCTCTTACTCGTGACGATGCTGTACAACTCAATGTGCGCTTCAGGATCTTCTGGCGCAGAGGGCCCCGCCTGGAGTCGGCATATGCGCACCTCGAAGCGATAGAGATGTATTGGGACTTCGAGACGCCCCTCGCTTCTGACGAGGGAATTGCTGCTGTTCCTCCTCCCCTTCATCCCAGATCTTTATCCGAACAAGGCTTGCCCTGGGAGTTCTAACTTGTGTTGCTTGAGTAGTTGGACGGGTCTGCGGGGATTTCGCCTGTTGCCAGGTCGGGAGCAGCCCGTTGGCGCTTCGTGGGCGCCCCGTGCGCTTCCAGGGCTTCGCATACCCGCTCGGGTGCGCCTCAGGTGGGCGCCCCGTGGGCAGCTGTCCATGGGTGCCTCGTGGTGCAGCACATAGCTTGCTTCGCATAGCGTGCACCAGGTGGCTCGTACCGGCTAGCTTTCACCACATATATTGCAGCACATCGATGCATGGCAGCCCATAGCAGGTTTGCAAAACACAGCTTTCACCACACAGTTTGCTCCACAAAGCACCCACCACATGGGCCCGCCACATGGCTTGCACCACACACGCTGCATCAATAGATGACACCACGCAGCTGTCACCGCCGCAGCTACCATAATATATCGAATGGCCTTCGGCCAATCCCGCTACCGTGCCTTGGTTGTGGGTATGAAGCTTCTCTGATGTTCGTTGGGATCTCGTGGGAGGCCTCTTAGGGCCTTTGGGGCCTCTTGGGGCCTCTAGTGGGCCTCTTGGGGCCTCTTGGGCGCCTCTTGGGGCCTCCTGGGGGCCTCTTGGGGCGGAAGGCTCGGAGTCTCGATTCGTGTTCCCTCTCTTGGGCCCCTTTTGGGGCCGTCTGCGGGTCCTCTTGGGTCGTCTTGGATACCTCTTGGGCCGTCTTGGGGTCCTCTCGGGCCGTCTTGGGACCCTCTTGGAGGCCTCTTTGGCCGTCTTGGGGTGGTCTTGGGGGTCTCTTGGGCCGTTTTGGAGCGTCGGAAAGCAGAAAAGGCGAAAACGCCAACATCCCTCGAAACCGTACGGAACGTGAATGATATATGTTTTGGGGGCCCTCGCGGGAGGCCTCGTGGATGCTTTTTGGGGCGTCGTGGAGGCCTTTTAGGCTATCTTGGGGCCATCTTGAGGCCATCTTGGGCGTCTTGGAACAATATTTCGGCGACTCGAGGCCTCTTGGACCGTCTTGGGGGCCCCGTGGGGCCCTCTTGGCCCGTCTTGTGGCCCTCTGGGGCCGGCACAATTCATGCGGCAAGCCGCGGGGGGGCCCCGAGGTCACGCGGCGAGTCCTGGTAGATTTCGGAACTCCTGAGGAGTGAGGACTGAGGCCCCAGGTGTTAGGCAAAGGACCTGAGGGCACGCCCACTCCGTCCCAGAGGCACGGTAGTGGCTACATATACACACACACTTATATATATATATATATAGAGAGAGAGGTGTATACATTTATGTATGTCTAAACATACAGGCCCACATACATATACGCATACACGTACGTATGCATATGCACAAACATAGTCATACACCTACACATACATACACACATACATAGGTATATGCATATGAACCCATGCATACGTACATACATGCATACATACATGCATTCATACATACACACACATACATACACACATACATACGTACCTACCTACCTACCTACCTACCTACCTACCTACCTACCTACCTACCTACCTACCTACATGCATACACACATACATACATTTACACGTTCATATCTGTATACATAGTTGTGTGTACATGTGTATGCAAATGTATGTATATGTACGTGCATACATGCGTGACTATACGCATCTATACATATATATATACCCCGCAGAAGCAAAATACGCCTCATTCCCGTAGGAACATGTGTATTTAAACATCTCAGCTTTTGGGTCTTCGCAGCGTTCAAGACGGCTCGATGGGCCCCTGACATCGCCCCAAGACGGCCCAAGAGGGCCCCAAGACTGCCCCAGAGAGCCCCGAGACTGCCCACAAGAAGCCTAAGATGCCCCCAGAAGACTCCCAAGAGAGACTCACGAAAGCCATGGGAGACCCCCAAGAAGACCATAGGAGGCCCCCAAGAGGGCCCTGGATGGCTTCAGAAGACCTCTGGAGGCTCCAGTCCCTAAGACGGCCCCAGAAGGCCCCAGGACGGCCCAAGAGGGCTGCAGGACGGCCCAAAAGAGCCCCAAACATGCCCAGACGGCGTTCTCCTACGAAGTGCATCGAGCTGACCCGACGATCTTAGTTCCACGATTGAGGTTCGAGGTTTGAAATTGCTCGATCGAGAGAGACAGGCAATGGATCTAGATTCAAAGTTCGACGATCGAAGATTTCCTGAGTGCCTGGAGCCCTCCAGGCATTCAGGAAGCGACTGAAAATCGATTGTTCGGAGCGACTGCGACTTCTTCGGCGTGTCGTGGGAACGATCCTTACTTCCTCAAAGGATGGACTCAACCACCGGAGGAGGAGGAAATGAGGAGGAAGGGATGGGTAGGGATAAACCTTGGGGAGCGATGCTGAAGCAAGGGATGGGTAGGGATGGGTAGGGAACGAAACGTTTCCCTTACCTCCTCCCATGAGGAGCGGTGCTGAAGCAAGCGATGATCTATTGCTTTACCGGGGAAGCGTCAGGAACAAGGCGCACGGCGCGAAGCGCCAATGCAGTCTTGTATATCTGTATATCCACTCAAATAAATCCGTAAGGAGCTTTGCAGGTTCGCGTGTGCCCCCGGCTCCCCGAGCCCCCCGGACAGCCCGAAACGGCACCAGAGGGCGCCCAGAGGGCCCCGAAACGGCATTGGAGTTCCCCAGAAGAGCCCCGAGACGGCCCAAGGAGGCTCCGAGGCGACCAGAGACAGCCACGAGATGGCCCAAGACCGTCCTCTGACGGCCTGAGATGCTCCCAAGACGGCCCCATAGGCCACCAAGACGCCCCAGGACGGCTCCGAGGGGACACCCTGGAGGGCCCCAAGAGGCCGAAATCTTAGATTGTCCGTTTGTTTCTTCCGGATTCTGTGATTCTCGCCTTCTCGACCGTCTCGACCCCCAAGACGGCCCAAGAGGCCTCCAAGATCGCCCCGAGACGGCCCAAGAGGAGCCTAAGAAAGCCCCAAGACAGCCCTGGAGGGGCCCAAGGGGGGCCCAAGAGGCCCCCAAGACGGCCCAATAGACCCCCATGAGGCCCCCAAGACGGCCCAACAAGCTCCCAAGAGGCGCCAAGACAGGCCAAAAGGGCCCCGAGCCTGCCCACGAGGACCTCCAAGACGGCCCTGGATAATCTATATGGCGGTTACTGTCAAGACGGCCCCAGAGGGCCTCACGCACCCCAAAAGAGCCCCAGGATGAACCCCCAAGAGGGTTTGAAGAGGCGAAAATCACTGATTCCACGTTGGTCGTCGATCGCACACCGCAGCTTGCTACATATGCGCGCCGGAGACAGAAGCGCGCGTCGGCTTGCCTCGACTCACGCAGCTCCGTAGATTTAGTTTACGGTCCACACTTTTATACATATATATATATATATAAAAAGCACACACAAATATACATAAGTGGGTAGGGGGTCCCGGCCCCCCCGAAGTGCACTGATTTATCTTCGGCCGTTTCGGGCCCAGCGGGCGGCGCCAAAAAACGTCAAAGGGGGCCGAGAGACGTCCAATAGGGCGCCAAGATGGCCCAAGAGCGCTCCAAGAGAGCACAAGACCGCGCAGGGGCGTTGCAACATTAATCCAACATGGCTTGAAGACAGCCCAAGATGGCTTTAAGACGGCCAAGATGCTCTCAAAAGGACTCCCACGAGGCACTCAGGAGGCGGAACAAGTTTGTTATTTCGAAGGTTTTTGAAGGTTTTTCGTGTTCTCGCTGTTTCGTGCTTCCAACGGTCCAAGACAGCCTACGAGGCCCCAGAAATCAAGTCAACACGGCCCAAAAGGCACCCAGAGGGGGCGCCACAACGGCGCAAGAGAGCCCCAAGACGGCCCACGAGGCGCCCAAGATCGCCCAAGAGGGGCCCCAAGACGGCCCCAAGACGGGGAACACGAACCGACGATTCGAGCCGTCCGCTCCAAGAAGCCTGCAGGAGGCTCCTAACAGAGCCCCCCCAGAGGCCCCCTAGAGGCCCCACAAGGCCCCAAAGAGGCCCGAAAAGACGCCCCAAGAGCGCCCCAAACGGCCCCCAAGCGGCCTCCAAAACATACCGGTGCATCGCAAAGAACCGCCTAGCCTATCGTGGCATCGCAGCGTTGCATGACATGACATGGCACGGCACAGAATGACAGAGCTAACCGTGGCAGTGCATATCACAGTATGGTTCAGCCATAACATTGCATTCCATAGCAGTGTTTAGTTGAGCCTAGTTCTGCACGTCACGACGTGACATTGCCTAGCATGGCATTGCATCTCATGGCACATAGTGGCGTACTATGGGATTCCAATGCACATCAATTCATCGAACAGCACAGTACTGCTCTGCGCAACAGTAAACAGAAATCATGCAAATATCACACCCCCGTTGTTGCTCTTACTGTCGTCCTGTTTGTTTTTTTTACCTAGCAGCTCATAACATGGCATAGCATTGCATTTAATTTCATTGTATAGCACGGTATGTCGTGCCTGTACATACAATCTAACGCGATAGCATCGCTCTTCAGCGGGAACATATCATGGTATGGCTCAGCGTATCGTCGCATATATTATCATAGCATTTCACAGCACAGCATGGCATGGCATGCAATGCGCACTGTAGAGTCGATCATGTTATTGCATTGCATACTGCATAGTGAAATTACGCTTTATAGCGCAGCATGGTGTATTAGGGCATTCCATAGCATAGTGCAACATGGTGCTGTAGCGCTGCATGTTTCCTGGCCCATAGCTTGGCGACAGATCACCAGTCGACCGGCCGATGAGAGCGGATGCGGAGGAATGAGGAAGGGGCAGGAGGAACCAGAAAATGTTGATTTCATTATTCATGATCGGTTTGTTGTCTCAATGCGGTCATCACTCGACCAGCTAGAACATAAGCGCGCGCGCGAAGCGCGCGATGGTTCTAGTGTATATATACGCATGTATGTATGGTCGAGTGGCTTACGCCATTCCGCCGACCCCCAGAGAAGAAACGAAGTCCACAGGTGAAGCCTGTTGTCTCTCGGAAACCGTTTGGGGCCTGTTGGGGCATCTTTTGGG
The DNA here is from genome assembly GCA_963575745.1 of Prorocentrum cordatum. Lineage (NCBI taxonomy): Eukaryota > Dinophyceae > Prorocentrales > Prorocentraceae > Prorocentrum > Prorocentrum cordatum. The sequence goes on along the minus strand of CAUYUJ010008002.1, from coordinate 165,949 downwards.
CCTCTTGGGGGGGGCCGTCTGGTGGCCTCCCATGGCCTGTCTCCCATGGCCTTTTTGGTTTTCTTTCGGGGGCCTTGTGAGGTCCTGTTGGGCGTCTTTTTGGCCCATGTGGAGTTTCCTTGGGCAGTCTTGGGGCCACCCAGGCCGTCTAGAGGCCCTCTTGGGGGTCTCTTGGGCCGTCTTGGGGAAGCGTTTTTGGTTGTTGTGGACGTTATTCAAACCCGAACAACGAACATGCTGCAAATGCGCATTCCCCTGAAAGAATGAAACGATTTTTGCGTTCTGTGAGTCATGTTAGGGCCTCTTGGGCCGTTTTGGAGGCCTCCGGAGACCATCAGGGTCCTTTTCGGCGCGCTCTTGTGCTGTCTTGGGTCGGCCTCTCTGATCACCGCTCTGATCGCCTGGGTCTGCCGGCAAGACCTGGCCAAACGCCATGGGAGGTCTGGGACGAGTTTTTGGCAAGGGTGCTGGGGGGCCTGGAGACCCTGGATCCTGGGGGTGCGGGTTTGGTGTGTGTGTGTGTGTGCGTGCGTGCGTGCGTGCGTGCGTGCGTGCGTGCGTGCGTGTGTGTGTATGTGTGTGTGTGTTCTCCCCTTCGGCTTGTAAACATATAAGAAAAGGTGTGTGCGTTTGTGTATATATTAATGCATACATGTATGTACATACGTACGTATATATGTACGCATGTATGTATATATACATATATATATATACACGTGTAGCTGATTCACCACTCACACACAACGCGTCGCATAGCTTGGAATTTATGGAGTGCGCATAGAAGCTGCAGTCGCTTTGCTTGAAGTCCACGCCAGCGAATTACGATTATTTCAATCAGCTTAAAATTTCCTGCACGTTACCACTACAAGGTGATTTTTCCTCCAAGGGAAGCTCGAAACTGGCGGCCCCCTTCCCTACGCTGACTGGCTGGGTGGGCCTGGAGGGGGGCATTGGGAAAAAAGGCCCTGACCAGCCGTCGGTGGGTTCCCTCCACTCATGCTCCCCCAGACGGGGACTGCATTGGAAACTCGCACACTTGGCGCGTCCGAGAAAACTGCAGCCGTTGTTCGAAGCATGTTCCAGTCTTCGTTTTCTCCAGGTGGTGGTTCCAGAGGCCTGGTTGGAAATGTCACAGTGGACACCCATACCAAGAAACACCCTCCTTGCCTCCAGGGTGTCCTGGGTTTCTTGGGTTTCGAGGGTTTTGCTGTGGAGAGCGTCACGTCCCCACACCAAACCTCAGTGGACGTCCTGGGGTTACAGGTTGTGGTTTCTTGTGGAAGGTTTCTTGTGGTCGAGTTCCTACTGTATGGGGGCCATGATCGATTCCATCCTGCTGCTGCGCATGCTCTTGGACGCAGAAGCGTCCAATGGTTGCCGCCGCCGCCCCGCCGCGGTGGTGTGGTGGAGGCAAGAATGCGCCAACCATCCCCGAACCTCTCTCTGGTCTTCTCCGCATATACCCTTGTCCTCCTCCTCCTCCTCCTTTTCTTCCTCATCCTCATCCTCATCCTCATCCTCATCCTCATCCTCCTCGGTTTTTTTCCTCTGCGCTCCTCCTCTCTGCACCCCTCCCGCCCCGCGAGGCGCGGCGCTGGGAGCCGGGCGAAGGAATACCGCGCCCGCGGTGCCGTGCGCCTCGCAGATGAAAGGCCTCCTGGCCCCGCCGTGGCCGCCGCCGCGGCCGTCGTCGAGGGTCGAGGGTGCGCCGTCCTTCGGCCTCTTCGTGCCATCCTTCGGCCTCTTCGTGCCGTCCCTTGGCCTCCTCCTGTCGTCGTCCTCTTCGTGTCGTCGTCGGCCTCTTCGTGTCGTCGTCTTTTGTCCTCTTCGTGTCGTCGGCATCTTCGTGTCGTCGTCGGCCTCGTCGTCGTCGTCGTCGGCGTCGGTCTCTTCGCGTCGTCGTCGTCGCCTGCCTCTTTGTGTAGTCGTCGTAGGCCTCTTCGTGTCCTCGTCGTGGTCGTTGTCGTCGAGGGTCGCCAGGGTTTGTGTGTTCTCTGGGTGTGTTCGAGTGGCCCTTCTGGGCCTCTCGCGGCGGCCTTGTGGCCGCGGCCGGGTCCGCGCTCACTTTCCTCTCTCTCTGTCCCGCCTCACATTCCCTCCTCCGCCACCCTCCTCCCTCTCCTCCCTGCTCACACGTGTCCTCCGCCCTCTCCCTGTGCTCACACACTCACATACACACCCTCCTCCCGCTTCCTTCGTCGTCCTCCTCGCCCTCATCCCTCACCGTTCCTCTCCCCCGCTCTGCTTCGTCGTTGTCGTCCTCCTCCCCCGCCTCTCCTCCTCCCTCACCCCCCTCCTCCGTCGTCCCTCTTCCCTTCTGCGTCCTCCTTCCTCCCTCCCCCCCTTTACTGCTGCTCCGCCTTCCGTGCTCACTGAGCCCTCCTCCTCCGGCCGTTGTTCCTGCATCGCCCACTCCTCGCACACAGTGGCCGCCATCCACCTCTATCTTCCTCCATCCTCGCTCCCCCCCCCCCCCTTCCCCCATCCTCCGCCCTCCCTCTTCCCTCCTGCCCCTCCCCGCTCTCCGACCCTTCTCTCTCCTCCTTCCTCCGCCCTCCCCCCTCCTCCCTCCCCCCTCACCCTCCCCCGCCCTCCCTTCTCCGTCCGTCCGTCCTCCTCGCCCCTCCTCCCTCCCTCCCTCCCTCACAGGCGGCCTGCTCCCCGTCGGCCGGGGCGGCCTGCGCAGCCGCCGCGACATCGGCGTGCCAGTGCTCCAGCTAGGCCCGATCCGACGCGAGGGGGGGAGGGCAGGGGAGGGTCGAAGAGCAACACCCAGAGATCCGACGCTCCAACAAAAATTGAGGGCGGGCGGTTTACGGCTGATTTCGGCCTCCAGGGGCCCTCGCCGGGCCTCGGGACCGTGCACAAATGACTCGGGACGACAAGCCGTCCCTGGGGAATTGTTCCAGACCCCCGGGGCCCACGCACCGAACAGATTGTGGAGCAGCCGGACGTCCGGGAGCACCGCGCAAGCATACGGCTAGCTTGGGGTGACGCGAAGGTAGCGTGCGGTGTGGCGCTACCGGCCCAACCACTGCACGGCGTCCCCCGGGACCCCGGGGGGACAGCGTGCACCGAAGGTGCCCTGGCAGGGGGACGGCGTGCACAGGAGCGGCCCTCGCGGGGGGATCGCCTCGCAGAGATGGCGTGCTCCTCGGGGATCGGGGTCGCACTCTGTCGTTGCAACGCCAACCACAAGTGCCAGCGTGGACCCCAGCACGCCGGTGGTTGAAAGTAGGTACTTTCGGATTCCCAGGTCCTAATCTACTTCTAGCGCCTTCCTACTTCAATAATCGATCTGCTTTTGCTATGTGTTGTTATTCTCTGAGAGGGCCTGGACTCTAGGCCTCCCAGATGGGGGCGGAGTAGATGGGGTCGGACCGGGCCGCATCGGCGATGCATCGGCGATGCGGCTCGATGTGGGGGCCAATTTTCTCCACGCCGACGTCGTCGATGCATCGCCGGCGTCGCTGGTACATCGCCAATGCATCGCCGATGCATCGTCGATGTATGGCCGATGTATCGGCGATGCGGCGGGATCCTCCGACCCCATCTCATCGGACCCCATCTAGGAGGCCTCTATGGACCCAATCTACTTCATCCGCCTTCCTACTTTCTGTTTTTACTTACATCTCCCGACCGGAGTGTAACTGTAAGGTGTTGTATTGTGGATGCTTGAGCTATGCAGTGCAAGCTATGTGGTGCAATCTAGGTGGTGCAAGCCAGACGCGGCAACGAAGCGGCAACCTCGCCGGATCCGCCCAGCGCACGAGGCTGGGAGAGCAGGGGGTGTCGAAGAGCAGACATCGGCACAAACATGAATTTTCTGAGCTCCGCGCGGATTTCTCGGACTGGCGCTGCGCCCCCCGGTTGCGCCCACCGGTGGCGCCTCCGGCTCCGCCCCCCTGGGCGTTTCGCGCGCCAGGGAGGTGGGTCCAGCGCGGATCTAAGAAACTCGCGTGGATCTCCAAACGTTTATGTTTAAGCAGTTGTTTCTTATTCTAGGGCAGGGGGTTCTCGAGGTCGGGGCAGGGCCACGACGGAGGTGTTTGGTCACTTTCGGATTCTGGGGGCCCTCACCAGGCTGGCGCCGAGACCGTCAAAGTAAATCATCCGGAAAAAAAAATCCTGGGGAAGGGGTCGACACCCCCATGGGGGTCCACGTTGCGAGCAATCACACGTTGGAGGTCTGGGGGAGGAGGGGAGAATAGGCGGGAGGAGGGAGGGGGATAGGGTAGTTGGGAGACGGAAGGAGGGGCGGAGCAGGGAGTAGATGAGGGAGGAGTACGAAGGAGGAGGTGGGAGATGCGAGGGGGGGATGGAGGATGGGGCGGGAGGAGGCGGGAGGAGGGAGGCGGGAGAACCAGCGCGGACCATGAACAGAGAAGGTGCGGGCAGTTCTTCTGACACCGTGGCTGGTGCGACCAGACGCCTGGGGAGCCTGCTCCTGGCCAACAGCCACCGGCCCCGCCAGGCAGAACCGCGGGCCACCGAGACGCCCGCGGCGCACGCGCCCCCCCCTGCTGCCCCCGAATGAGGGCAAGGGCGCTCGGCCAGGCTGGAGAGCCACAAAGCCTCGCAGCGGAGAGTCCGTGCCCCGTGCCGCGGATGCTCTCCCTGCCGCCCTTGGTCAGGGCAAGGGCGCTGAGCCAGCCGGGGGACCCGGCGGCGGTCTTCAACAATCAAACCCCCGCCGTCTCAGCGCGGTACCCCACCTGCCGCAGCAGAGCGCGGCGGAGGGCGGCCAGGGGTGGTGGTGGGCACAGGCGTCAGCAGGTCCCCTGCACGCCGATCGAAGTCCACGGGTGCCCCACGTGCGACGGGCGCGGGCCTGCCTCGTTGTGAGGCCGCCCACGAGACCTCCTCCTCCCAGGAAGTCCAAGGGGCAGGAGCTGCATGGCACGGCGGGCGTAGGCCTGCCGCGACCGGCGGCCGACGACCGACGGTCGACGGACGGCGACGACGTGCGACGCGCGACGATGGCGACCGTCGGACGGCGACGGCGACGGCGACAGAGGCGACGGCGCCTGCGGGGCCTGCGGCCGCCAGGAGCGCTCCGCTCCGCGCCAGCCTCGCGGGCCGCCGGGCCGGACGCCTTCGACTCCTCCGAGCTCTACCGGCCGAGCGACGCGCCCCCGCGCTACGGGTCGATGGGGACCGCCGCCGCCGCCGCGGTCGTCGTCGTCGGCGTCGTTGGTCGTCGGTCGGCGGTCGGCGGACGGCGGTCGGTCGTCGGTCGCCGTCGCCGTCGCCGCCACCGTCGCCGTCGCCGTCGTAGTCTCCTCCTCCGTCCCGCCTCCAGCCGTGCGCGCGCGCGACCCCGCGCTACGGTTCGATTCCAGCCGCCGCCGCTGTCGCCGCCGCCAGGGTACCCAGGAATCGGGGAGCTTCTCGAAACGTCTGGGTGCCTTCGAATGCTTTTGGAGGATGGGCGGCACGACGTCGACGACAACCAGGGCAAGGACGGCGGCGATGGCGGCGATGACGGTGACTGCGACGGCGTCGGCGACGGCGACGAGGGGAAGGACGAGAGGAGGAGGGCGGCCGGCGGGGCTGGCCGAGGCGCCTCAGCGCCGCCAGGCATTGGCATTGGAAGCGCGCTGCCTACGTCCTGCGCATCGCCTTGAAGCGGTGGTGCACCCACGCGTCGCCTTGAAAAGGCGGCGCACCCCGTCGTCCACAACGGCGACGACATGCGGCGCCCACGACGACGACGATGACGACGAACATGACGACGACGACGACGACGACGGCGACGTGCGGCGTCCACGGCGACGATCACGACGACGACGATGACAAGCAACACGACGACCCCGACGAACATGACGACGACGAAGGAGAAGACGACGTGCGGCGTCCGCGACGACCACGACGCGCGGCGTCCACGACGACGTGCGCCGTCCACGACGACGACGACGACGACGACGTGCGTCGTCCACGACGACGTGCGGCGTCCTCGACCACGACGTGCGGCGCCCACGACAACGACGACGATGTGCGGCGCCCACAGCGACGACAAACACGACGACGACGTGCGTCGCCCACAACGACGACGTGCGTTGTCCAGGACGACGACGTCGACGACGACGACGACGACGATCACCACGACGACTAACACGACGACGCGTGGCTTCCACCACAACGATGACGAACACGACATCGACGACGACGACGATGACGACGACGTCGACGACGACGACAACGACATGCGGCGTCCACGACGACGACTACGATGTGCGGCGTCCACTGCGATGACGCCGACGACGGCGTGCGGCGTCAACGACGACGACAGCCGCCGCCGCCGCCGCCAACGCTGACGACGCCGACGACGACGACGACAGCTCCGTCGATTCCCTCGGCGCAACCCCGAGCCCCCGCAGGACGGTGCGGCTGGCGTGGCGCCGGTCCGACGGCCTGCCCGTGGCCCTGAAGGAGGCTCCTCGCCTTCCTCGGTCGTCGTCTCCCTTTTTCTGGGGTTGCGCAGGCTCTGGCACGCTGGTGGGCTGTAGCGTCAAGTCGCCGCGGGCCACCGCTTCGATGGCATAATCTTGATACCCTTGCCCAGTGTTTTGGGAGCTCGCCTTCTGACATCTCCGAGGCGCTGTCTTAATCTTGTATAATCGTATATTCTATTATTCTATACCATTTTACATTATACAAACTTATATGATGTATTGTACCTTCTCTTATTTAATCGCTTCGCTCATTCCGCCGGCCCATACAGTCTCATGTCTGCCGTTTGCCCGAGGGCCTGGTGTCAATGCGGCGCTTTGGGGGTTCCTGGGGCCGCTTGGGGGACTCCTGGGGCGCTCGGGGGGGCATTTGGGGGGCCTCCTGGGGCCGCTTGGGGGACTCTTGGGGGCCTCCTGAGGGCCTCGTGGGGGCCTCTTGGGGCCTCTTAGGGGCCTCTTGGGGCCTCGTAGGGGCTTCTTAGGGCCGAGGGCTCGAAATGTTGTTTCGTGTTCCCTCTCTGGGGCCCCTTTGGGGGCGTTCTTGGGGCCCTCTTGGACCGTCTTGGAGGCTTCTTGGGCCGTCTTCGAGCCCTCTTGGGCCATCTTGGGGCCCTCTTGGGGGCCTCTTGGGCCCTCTTGGGGCGATCTTGGGGGCCTCTTGGGCCGTCTTGGGGCGTCGGGAAGCCGAAAAGGTGGAAGCTCCAAAATCTTTCAAAAACCTAAGGAAAAACAATGAATTTTGCCTCCGGGGGCCCTCTTGGGAGTGCTCTTGGAGGCCTCTTGGGGCGTCTGGGGGCTATCTTGGGCGTCTTGGAGCGATCTTGTGGCATGTCGGACCCCTCGTGTACCATCTTGGGGGCCTCTTGGGGGCCTCTTGGCCTTTCTTGGGGCTCTCGGGGACGTCTCGGAGCCCTGTTGGTGCGCTCATGGAGCGCTCCTGGAGCGCTCTGGGGGAGTCTCCCGGGGGTCGGTCGGGGATCGCCCGGGGTACTTTTTGTCCGGGGACCCCCAGGGGCCGCCCCGCGCGCGCGAACTAGAGAATTGTTAACCAGTTACCGGAGATCTTAGCACGCCTCTGGCCCGTTGGGCCGGCGAATTTTATCTTACAGCCAATCCACATAGTAAGGATGAGCAGTATTCCAAGGTTCCCCTTACATCCTTCCACTTCGGACCACCCTTGGCCGCCTTCGCTGGCGGCGCCCCGCTGGCAAAGTGTCGACATGGCCTTTCAAGGCCCTTGTATCCTTGTCGTGCGTCTTTCTTGTACGGGCTCAGTGTATCGTATCTGATCCTATCTTATCTCCTCGTATCATATCCACCGCCTCCTCCCACCCCCCCCGCTCATCTGCCTCGTCCCCCCTCGGCCTCGTCGTCCTCCTCTCACATCCTCCTCCTTTTCCTGCTCCTCCTCCTGCTTCTCCTCCTCCCAGTCCAATCCCGTCTGAATCCCCCCTACACACAAACCGGCCCTTTGAGGGCCAAGGAGCTTGGCCGTGTTGAGTCTGGCACGGGGTCGGCCCGTGTGGCGGCATTCGGTTGCGAGATCGTGGGGGCGCCTGCTTCTCCTGGTTACTCGTTCGACCGCGATACTCCCATCAACAAACAACCCTCATCAGCATCAGCATCATCAGCATCGTCATCATCAACATCAGCAGCAGCATCAGCAGCAGCATCACCACCACCACCATTAGCATCATCATCAGCATCATCAGCATCATCATCATATTCAGCAGCAACAGCACCACCATCAACATCAGCATCGTTACCGTCATCATCATCACCATCATCGTCATCATCATCAGCATCATGATTTTGGCTCAAGACAGCACCCAGGCAGCACTGGAGATCGCACGCCCGTCCAGGCGGCCCAGCCTGGATTCGAGGCTGGAGTTTCTTGTCTTCTCGAGTTTGAGCTTTCCTCGCGCGCATTTTGCTGCGGTCTGGGATGGCTTTCGCGAACGCCCCTCCACCTGCTCTGCTTGCTGGCGCGGCCGCCGACGCACCTGGTCAGGTCTGGGAGCGGGACCAGCGACGCAAGACTGAGCTGAGCGTGGGTGGCGTCGCGATGGAGGATCGTGACACAGACGACGACATCGGTCCCGTCGAGGCTCATCGTGCCCCGTCTGTTCAGGCAACCGTGCCGCAGGTCGCCCCGAGCCCCCCGACCGACCCGGCGCAGCTGGGACTGGCGCAGTACATCATCGGGGCCCTCAACCAGTCGATGGGGGTAAAGCTGGATGGATTGCAGACCCGCGTCGACGCACTGCAGCGTACCTCGGAGGCCAGCAGTCGGGACATCTCCGCGGTGCAGGCCAGGCTGAGGGCGCAGGAGGCCAGGTTGGAGGCTCTCGAGGCGGGCCGATCCTCGGCCGTGAGCTCGGTCGGACCGAGAGCGGGCTTGGGGTCAGCCTCCCATGCGAGCGGCCAGCCTGATCCGTGGGGTGCCTACCTGGAGCAGCAGCGCGCGGGCGGGATGCCTCCGCCGACGGCGCGGCCGCGAGGAGGGAATAAGTGCAAGCACGTGGTGTTCGTTGCGGGCTTCCCTGGCACATGGGACAAGGATGAGGTGGAGAAGCGTTTGCGCACGGAGCTCGCCAAGACGGTTTCCCTGGAGGCGCAGGGGATCACCGAGATCTACGGAGTTGGGCGGTTTTGCGATCAGGCCAAAGTGGTCTTCGCAAACAATCAGAAGATGCGGGGTTTCATGAAGCGCTGGAAGGGCCAGAAGATCCCCTGCCCAGGAGCTCGCAACGACAGGCTGTGGCACAAGGTCGACCAGGACCCACATGAGGTGGAGCTCTCCCGTCGGGTCAGCTGTGCGGTGCGGATCTTGCGCGAGTTCGGCATCCAGAAGGGTCTGTGCACGGAGGAGTCGAAGCAGCGCACCTTCGATGGCGACTGGGATCGCGGACAGGTGGTGTTTCGCAAGAACAGCACGGAGCGGCCAGTTCGTCTGTTGCATCGCTCGAGGACGTCAGACCTGCTGGAGGTCAGCGCCGACTCCCTGGCAGCGGCCGCCTTGGACCAGGAGCTCAAGGATCTGAAGCTGCACGAGCGCCTGAGCGAGATCAACGGTCTCCCTCGGCTCCAGTGATATCGCGTACGGGGCAGGCGCTACGTTAAGGACATCAGGGACCTCACAGTTCTTGTGTGGAATGCGAGAGGTGTCCTTGCGAAGCGGCGCCGTGCCGTGCTCGATTCGCTGACCGATGAATTCGATGCGAGTTTGATCATTGTTTCAAGAATGGTGTGTTGCAGGTGGAGCTCAGCAGACCTATGACGGCTATGTTGTGCACGTGTCGCCTCCGTAGGGGCTTGGCAGAGGTGTGCGATAGCGGTGGCCAACTCGTTGGCGCTCTCCGTCATTGGCGAGCCGCAGTTCCACGGGCGCACCATGGCCCTAGACTTACAGCTGCATATCTGGGGCCGAGTGCGGGCTATCACCATCCACCTGTTTTCGCATATCGTTCGATGTGAGTATGCAGAGACCGTTCAGCAGTTACGAGAATGCTTGATCACCATGCCGATTGATTGCCACGCCATTGTCAGCATCGATGCCCAGGACGGCCTAGGGGTACCTGACGGAGACACTGTGGGCCCTTTCTCTACTTCCGAGATGACCTGGCGAGGCGAGATGCTTCACGACTTAATGACTGAGTTCGATTTTATTGCTGCTAACACCTATTCCCGTGGACAGCGGGGCCAGGCCACTTGCTTCTTTGACAATCGCAAGGAGCCCAGGCAGATCGACTTCATGTTGATCCACCGCGACTGGTTATCGCGGACGCTGTGCCAGGCCCCTTGCGCCGACGCCTCCTCGAGCGACCACTTGCCGCTCCTCCTGCGCTGCCGCGCTGGCCAAGGCGCCCCCACGATCGCTGGCCACGCCGAGCCGATGCCGCTGGAGACCATCGAACGCCCACCACGGAAACCCGTGGGCTGGCAGGTCGAAGATGCCGAGCTGTTCAACTCCACCATCTGCACGCCCCTGCAGATCAGCTACACTCCTCCAGAGACCGCGACGTACACTGAGGGGGACATGACTAATGCTATGGGGATCTTCACGGGTGGCTCTGCTCGGCGAGGACGAGACCGACATCGGCGTCATCGGTGCCATGCGGCTGGCCGGGGATTCGCACTCCTATCACGTAGCCGAGCCGAACGACCAGGACACCAGTCTTTTGGAGGCCTGTGGCCAGGTCATCACTGATGTGCAGGGCCCTCGGTATGCGGGCGCGACATGCTTATCGGCGAATACGGGCGAGTTGACTGCCATCGTAGAGGCGCTTCTCTGGCTACTCGGACAGCGTCTACTTGCTCAGCCACTCGTGCGGGGCGCCACCCGCATCATCGTCAGCGCCGACTCCACGTACGTTCGCAACTTGCTGCAGGGTGTCTTCCAGCCGAAGGAGAACTTCGAGCTCGCGACCTTAGCCACCCACCTGTGGCAGCGTTGTCAGACCGCTTTTGGCATGATCATCCGATGGGTAAAGAGCCACAACGGGAACACGGGCAACGAGCAGGCTGACTATCTCGCCAAGTTGGGCAGTGACCAGCGCCACATCGACAGCCACTGGAGACGGCCATGCCCTGTGCCTGACTGGGGCGCCGCCGCCTTCCAGGCCACCTGTGCTGCCCACCAGGCAGCCTGCCGAGCGGCGCGGAAGCGGCGCCAGGCCGACATCCTCAGCGAGGACGCGGGCGCCGCTCTGGGTCTTCATTTGGCAGCGCCTACGGCGACAGCCTCCAGCACGCGCCAGGGCATCGCCTCGCTGCGCCTCCTGTCCTCTTCCATCTGCGCGGCCGCCGCGAAGGCTGGCCACGTTCCGCGCCGAGGCCGGTGGCGGCCCCCGCCAGGCGACGCTCAGCTGCTCCAGTTGCAGGCTTTGGGGCGCGCGCGGGCTGCGGAGGGGGGCCCGCGAGTCAGACATCTCATGGGGCCCGCGGTCTGTAAGCTGAAGCGGGCCATGAGAGATCGCTGCTACACTGAGCACCTGTCCCGTCTGTGCGAGCGTGGTCGCGCCGAGAAGGCCTACAAGACGGGGCGCCCAGTCTATTGCTTGGACAAGATAGATGGCGGCCAGGCGACCACCAGCGCCGAGCGACTGCAGGAGGCCCATGCTTTCTACTCTCAGTTGTTCCAGGACGCGACCAGTGACGGACAGTTGCCAGACTGGATCCACCAGCAGTGGTCAGCCGAGGAGCAGCAACAGTCCGTACCCTTGAGCCCCCCGCTCCTCCGAATGTGCATCGGTCGCCTGAAGAGCTGCAAGTCCTGCGACGAGACCGACATGATTGTGGGCGAAGTGCTTCAGGGGTTGGAGACGGATGTCCTGGAGCACCTGCAGCAGGCCTTCAGACTTCGGCTCAGGAACCACATTTCGGAATATTTCGACACGGCCTGGAGCGATCACGTGGTGCAGCTCATCCGAAAAGTGCCAGATGCCCGCAATGTTAGTTAGTTTCGCCCGATAGCCCTGATCTCGGTGTTGCAGAAGATATCGAGCATGATGGTGATGGAGACGCAACGAGGAGTGATCGAATCGTGTCGTAGTGAGAGTCAGTTCGCTTTTCGCAGAGGGCACCAGGCCCACGAAGTCATATATAGCTTGCGCCACTGAGTTGAGAAGTTTTGAGTATGAGGACCCCCCGCTCGTCGTTGTGGGCGGAGACATTAGAAAGTTTTATGATTTTATTCAGCACGCCGCCCTGGCTCGTCGCCTCGATAGCCGCGGAGTTTCCCGCGTTACTATCTCGTTCTGGATTCGTGAAGCTCGCCGCCCCAAGGCCCGTCTTCCTGGGAACGCCCTCACGGACCCGATTCGGCGTGAGATGTCTCTCATCCAAGGGGATCCTGCGGCGCCCGAGCTTAGCAATGTTTTCCTCGATCAGTGTCTTTTCGCTTTTCACGACCTCTGCCGTAAAAATGGCAGGGGTATTTGTTTGACCACCTGGAGAGGAGGATGAGGTTTTAGGAGTTTTGAGCTTCGCCGGCAATTTTTGGATTTTAGCGAGATCGGTCTCGATGGCCGCGATGATGACGGAAGCTTGGCTTCGGATCCTTGAGCGTAGTGGTTTAGTGGTTCCCGTGCAGGAAATGGAGTGGTGCCACGCGTGCCCGTCACATATCGGCACGCTTCGCGTCCGCGGCATGTGCGTTCCCTGTCAAGCCCGAGCTGAAGGCTTGAAAGTGCTCGGGACTTTTGTCGCTTTCGATCGTAGTTGCACACACGAGGTCTGTAACAGAATTCAACGCGCGTGGCGCACCTGGGCCGTTCATCGAGCGATTTTGACCAATCGGAAGATTGGCCTTCATAGAAGGTTGAAGGCCCTGGATCGATGTGTTCGCCCAGCCCTGACATATTGTATAGGGAGTTTACATATCACCGTTTCTGCCACGAGTAGGGTCTCTAAATGTCACAATACCATGCTTAGGCGCATGATCCGCCCGCCGCGCGGAGAATCCGCAGCTGAATATATGGAGTCTGCCATGCATTGCGTTGCTGATGTCAGAGCTAGATACAATGTTGAATCGTGGCCCCAGACCTGCAGAAGGATGCAGCACAATTGGGGAGGTTTCTCGCAGTCCTTGGGTAGGGCCTGTCCAGAGAGGATCGCGCACCGCGTCCTTCGTTATCACGATCGTGCTTGGGTGACCGAGATAGCTAGGTGGCAAGGCTCCCAGTTGCATCACCGAACAGTCGGGATCTGGCGTTGGGAGCGAGATTTCTATAAGTTTTATGGGGACCACTGGCTCCTGAAGCCTGTCTCTGGGCTGTCTTGGAGAGAGGGGCAGAAGCCGTGGCTTGAATGGAGGAGATCATTAAGACAATTCTCGACGCTGCTACCCTTTTAACTTCTGTGAGCGGCGTCGGGCCCAGGAGGCGCCCCTGCATGACGCCTACGCAACGCAACGCAACGCAAGCATCATGATCATAATTATCATTATCATTGTCATCATCATCATTGCCATCATGTTCATCATCATATTCTTCAGCATCAGCAGCATCAGCACCAGCATGATCAGCATAATCTGCATCACCATCATCAGTATCGTCATCCTCATCACCATCATCAGCATCATCATCATCAGCATCATCATTACTACGTTTTCCTTATACGTGATTCTCCCTGTCGCACCCCGACGCTAGTTTACAGGGCTGTCCAGGCGTTTCGCTTGAGACGTCCTCACACTTTCTGACACTGAAGATCAAACAATGGCAGCAGCTTCACAGATGGAGGGTGGGTGTTTTTTACAATATGTTTCTCTCGCATTTCGAAATGAATGGCAACAGTTTCACAGATGGAGGGCGACCCGTTATCTAAATGTGCCTCTCGCCTTTGCGCCGCGCGCACTCGTCTTTCACATATGCAAGAGTGAGTTCCACGGATTGAGGACGACCCGTTTTCAAAATGCGCTTCTCGCCTTAGCGCCATGCACCTAATATTTAAACGTGTGCAAGAGTTCCACGGATTGAGGGCGACCCGTTTTCAAAATGTGGTTCTCGCTTTAGCGCCGCGCACATTCTTTTTAAGCGTTTGCAACATGGTTTCACGGATTGAGGGCGGCTCCTTTTCAAATGACGTTCTCGCTTTAGCGCCGCGCGCGGTATTTTCAACATTTGCAAACGTTTCACGGACGATCAGTGTACCAGAAATGGTGTTTAGGACGGATTCACGATGACGAGGGTGGAACAGTTTCATAGGTTCGCGGTGTTGAAGTCCCCGGAATGGCCTTCTGGCGATTCACGATCGTCAAGACGCAACATTCAGGTTTATCCGTGGCGTTGTAATCACGAGAACTATGTTTTGGCATGTTTCAGGGTCTTCAAACGGTTGTCTTCCAACGAGGCAGTTCCCTCAGTGGAAATGACTTGTTGTAGTGGCCTCTTAAAAGAAAATTTGGAGGGAGGTTTTGTTCCAACGTTGATGACTCTTGGGTCTACACTGGTCCTCATCCTCATCCTCATCCTCATCCTCATCCGCCTCCTCCCCGACCGCCGCCTCCCGTCGCCCCTCATCCCCGTCCTCTGCTCCCCCGCCTCCTTCGTCGTTGCCCTCGGGCCTCGCGGGCCCCGTGCCGCGCAGGCAGTCCCTCTCGGGGAAGCCTTGTTGACCCTCTCGCTCGACCGCCCCTTCTCGGGTTTCGACGGCTCTGGCCTTGTCTTCCCCAGGTGTCCTGCCCCGCCAACATGGAGGAGGCCAAGGAGCTGACCAGGCCCTTTGGGCGGGGCCGGCAACGCTGAGGGCCAGGGAGGACTGGGAACGGCCAGGCATACCTGCCAGAGTCCTGACACCAGCCTCCTGCTGCCATCCTCTCCCTCGTCGTCGTCATTTTCTTCCGTCCCCCCCAAACTACCCTCCCGCTTTTCTCTCTCTCGCCATTCCTCTCCTACGCCTCAGGAGAGTCTGTTCGGCTCTTCCCAAGCCCCCGTAGCCCTGTGGGGGCCAAGCCAATCACGGGATCAGGCGCGAGTACGAGATCATGTCAGCGTTGTCGCACCACTCCATCGTTCGCGCATTCGCGATCCACGAGGCCGCCACCAAGACAGTCGTCTGCATGGAGTACTGCGACAACGGGTGCCTGAAGAGCTACGTTAGGATTGTGGAGATGAGGGGAGACGAGGAGGAATCGAGGAGGAGCGAGGACGAGGAGGAAGATCAAGAAGGAGGGGCGAGGAACAATTCATAGAAGGAGGAAGGTGCGGAGTAGGAGGAGCAAGGCAAAGCTGAGGATGGGGCAGGTGTGGAAGAAGGAGGGGATCGGAAGAGGAGAAGTGCGAGGAGGAGGCGGAGGAGGAGGGCAACCACGAGGAGCTGCCACAGATGCGCGAAGGGCTGCGTCAGGGGGCAGCGGTGATGGTAATGGTGCACGCTGCGGAGCTCCCTCGGCCGCCACACGGACATGGGCGCACGGGTCTCCCGAATCTTGGTGCGGGTCAGTGCTCACCGGCGGCTGGGCCTCCTTCAGGCCGGCCGCGCATTCGTTGCTCAGCCCAACCGGCCAGATTGGCTGGGCGCGGAGGGGGAGGCAATGCCAGGAGCGGGTGGCGAGGGGGGGAGGAGGAGCAGGAGGCGGAGGAGGAGGAGGACCAGTGCAAACACAAGGCACATCAACGACGTTAGCCAGCACGGGCCCCAAACAGTATGTTTCTAGCCATCGACGTGGTCCAATCTGTGCGCGTACAATATATTTGGTGTTTTCCATGCCGTGCAACTTATGTACTGCAATCTATGGTGTGAGCGGTCAGGTCAAAAATCAAGCCGCAGGTTCGAACCAGCAATCGTGCGACCTATGTGTTGCAATCCATGTTGGGCAATATATGAAGTGTACTATGCGTGGTGCAATATGTGTGGTCAAGATTGGCAGTGCAATCTACATGGTGCGATCTATGTTGGGCAATCTATGTTGTGCAATGTGTGTGCACGTTGTATGGTGCAGTGTGTAGTGTGCAATTGTTATGGTGCACTAGATGCGGTTGTGCAATCTATGTTGTGCATTGTATGTTGTCCAATCGAAGTTGTGCAGTCTACGTGGTGCAATGTGCGTCGTGAGCGATCAAAGAGCGCGCCGCAGGCGCGAAACACAATTCAGGCAATCTATGTGGTGCAACCTATGGGGTGGAACATCACTGTTGTGCAGTACATGTGGGACAATCTATGTGATTGTGATATGGATGGTTTGCACTCCAGGCGGTACAAAGTATTTTCTATGTTGTGCAATCTACATGGAGCAATATATCAGGTTTCGCAATGTATGTTGTGCACTCTATGTTGTGCTATCCATGTTGTGCAATATACGTGGCGCACTTTTTATGCTTTGGGACGATCAAGAAGCCCGCCGCAGGCGTGATGCTTTTTCGTGACATACATGTGGTGCCATCCAGCGGCGGCGACGAGGCGGCGACGGGGCGGCGACGGCCGACGCGGAGCCGTCAGCCCGCCCGCACGGCCCAGGCGACGGGTGGCGACGAGGCGGCGACAGGGCGGCGTGGAACGGAGCCGCCAGACCGCCGACACGGACCAGTTCTTTCGAGCAGAAGTACTTGGCATCGCTCGGACGTGTGCATTTTTTATCGGCAAGGGCCATCGAGGAGCACGCTGCGAAAAAATACACGCACGAAACCGAACGTCCAAGCGGTGGCGAGAATACGAACCCCTAAGTGCAAGTACTGGTTAGGGAATGTTGCAAGAAACCCTCCCTCCAAGTTCCCTTCACGCAAATCCCTACAGTTAGTTGTTTTCGCTGTGCGAGGAGTCTTATTGAAAGACAGCATCGCGAGAGTCCTCAACCCGGCCAAACCACAATTCCTGGGACGTCAACACCGCAAATCAACGTGACCGTTGCGTCGCGACAATCCTACATCGTGCCGGAACTCCGTTCCTGGGATTTTAACCTTGGGGTTTTTTCAGATGGTTGCGAATTGCTAGACGAATGGGCGCGGCGCCAGGGCGAGTGTCGCATTTTGAACAGGAACCAGCCTCTATCCGGCAGGCTACTGCAATTCTGTAAGACGAATGATCGCTGCTCTAAGGCGACATGTTCATGTTGAAAAGGCCCAGTGGTCCATCATTGACACCGTTGCGAACTTCATCGTCTAGGATGACACATGGCGAGAAGGTCTCAGGCGGAACGCCCCGCCTGGCCAAACGACACGCCTGGCGGGGGACAGGGAGGATTTTCGGATCGGCCCGCCAAGGAAGAAAGGATGGAAAGAAGGAGGAGGATGAGGAACAGGAGGAGGAGGAAGGAGAGGAGGAGGAAGGATGAAGGAGGAGGAATGAGGAGGATGAAGGAGGAGGAATAGGAGGAAGACGGAGGAGGAGGAGGAGGAGGAGGAGAAGGAAGATGAAGGAGAGCAAGGAGGAGGGAGGGAGGAGGGGAAAGGAACTAGGAGGGAGGAGGAGGGAGCAGAAGCAGAAAGGAGAGGAAGGAGGAGGTGGGAGGGAAGAAGGGGGCAGGTAGGAGGGAGGAGGAGGGAGGAGTAGAAGGAGGAAGAGAAAGGAGGAGGAGGAAGGTGGAGGCCGTGGCGGGTCGAGCCTGCCTGCCAGCCTGCGGGAGACATGTTTGCCTGCCTGCGCGTCTGCCGGCCCCAGCCTCGGGGCGGGCTCCCTTCGGGGGCGCCTCCGCCAGCGGTTGGAGCCCCGCTGGCCGCCTCGGCTCGGCTCCACCTCGGCTCGGCTCCACCTCGGCCTCTGCCTCGGCGCCGGCTATTTCTTGGACGTCGTTCGCCATGAGGGAAGCGGGTCCTGAGGGAAATGTGGCCCTCCACGGGCCGGAAACGGTTCAGCATGAAGAACTGGTCCGGGGGGAAGGCCCGGGAGTCCAGAACGGATGCCGGCCCGGACGACGCCAGCGACGACGACCGAGGCAAGGAGAGGCCCAAGACAGAGACCATGAGTGGCTGGTAAGCTTTGCCGCCGCCCCTGATACTGACCCCGGGAGGCCTCTGAAGGCCTCTCTCGGCCTGGCGAGGGTCAAAATCGAAGAAGACACGCATCCCCGCAAAACTCGAGGATCGAGTTTCGAGAATCGAGGATCGAGGAAGCGGAGGAGGAGGAGCAGCAGCAGGAGAAGAAGCAGGAGGAGGAGGAGGAACAGGAGGAGGAGGAACAGGAGGAGGAGGGGAGGATAGCCGCTTTGGTTCCTAAGTCTTTGGACGAGGAACTTGTAACAGCGAACTTCAGAACGGCATTGCTGTTACGGGCCAGGATTTGCTCGGTTCTGCCCTTGGGCGTGCCCGCACTTCCGATGGCCCTGCGCGATGGGGCATATTGGAAGACCAAACACTTGTCTTGGCAGCGGCGTTGGACATGCACCAAATGCTTTTGAGCCAAGAACGAGGGATGGTGGAAGTGGTGCGAAAATGGTGGCTCCAATCGCGTCGACGTCCATGAAAACACGAGTGTCATGCCTTCAGGTGTGGGGAACCTTGTCGCTTCCACACATTCGCGATGCTGCTCGCGCTCATGGTGGGGGGTCTGCTCTGCCGCGCGCAGTTGGGCAGCAGCTTGCGAAATCAGGATGGTCGGGAGAAGCTGTCTGGCAATCGATCGGAGGAGTTGTTCACCACAAGTCTACGGTTGAGAATTTGCCCAGTCTGCGGGAAGCTCAAAAGTCCATGGCAGCCCTCGGAGATGTTGAAGCATCCAAGAAGCACGCCGCCATCATTCAGTCACCCGAGCAGGGCCCGAAGCAGAAACCACCCACGTTCGGAGCGGCACAGTATGCAATGGTGCAGGCCCGTCGCCAGATGGAGAAATTGTCAACTTTGCAGATGGTCTTGCATTCCAAGCGTAGGAAGCTCGAGGCTAAGCTGTCGTTGCATACAACAACTAGCCACGTACAAGGCCGTTGTGGAGAAGCTCGTTTCTGAGGCGGTTGTTCCCAAAGGCCCCGATCGTGGTTCCTGACACTCAACGTATCAGTCTGCAGGCGTTGTTGGATGGTGGAAGTATCGATGTGGACGACAACGGCCTCTTCGGACTGGATCTGGAGGGGATGGAGGTCAGTGAAGCAGAAAAGAAGGCGTCTGATGAGCGCAAGCAGCGAAAGTCCAACTTGCGCATGCAGGCCAAGCGGAGGCGCAAAGATGACGAGAATGGCCAGCCTGCAGTCGCACCTGGCGCCGGTGATGAGGCAGCTGCTGAACAGGTACCCGCTCCACCTTCAGCCCCGCCGGCAGCCGCGTCAGGCTCCGAGCCTGCGGTTCCGCTGCCAGGGGGAGGGGCTGCGGCCGCAAGCCCGTTTCCTCCGGTCGAGGAGCTGTTCGAAAAAGGCCCAGGCAGCTGCGGCGAAGGGAAAAAACGGCAAAGGCAAGGGCGGCGACCAGCAGGTGGCACCATGAGGCAAGCAGCCAGGAGGTTTGTCACGAAGACCTGCATTCGCGGACCGTCAATACTACCAGCTGGAAGCCGCGCCTCGCGCACATCGAGGCGCAGGCCCAGGCCCGCAGGTCAGAAACAGTTTTTCGCGAAGCAGCCTCGGGTGGCAAATCCAACTTTTCCCAACCATCCTGTGGCATTGGGTCCTCGTTTTGAAGAGACAGCGCCCCGCGTCCCACCTCTCCTCCTTTTCCTCCCCCTCCTCCCCCTTCTCCTCCTCCTCCTCATTTCGGCAGGCCCCTCGCGCGTTCTGTGGCCCCAGAGGGAGCCCCGCCGAAGGCCCCAGCAGCAAAGTTCGCATGGCGGCCCCGCCCCATTTCGGCGCGCCCCTCACCCGTTTCGTGGCCCAAGATGGGGCCCCACCGAAGGCTCCAGTGCCAAAGTTCGCATGGCGGCCCCGCCCCGTTTCGGCGCACCCCTCGCACGCTTCGCGGCCTCATAGGGAGCCCCACCGAAGGTCGCAGCGGCAAAGTTCGCATGGCGGCCCCGCCCCATTTCGGCACACCCTTCACGTGTTTCTTGGCCCCATGAGAGCCGCGCCCAAGGCCCCAGTGACAAATGTCGCGTGGCGGCCCCGATCCTTTTCGGCGCATGCCTCACACGTTTCGTGGCCCCGTAAGGGAGCCCCACCAAAGTTCGCATGGCGGCCCCGCGCCATCTCGGCGCGCCCCATCACACGCTTCGTGGACCCATAGGGAGCCCCGCCGAAGGCGCCAGTGGCAGGGTTCGCGTGGCGCCACCGCGCCCATGTCGGCACGCCCCTCACACGCTTCCCTACGTGGCCCCATGAGGGGCATCTCCGAAGGCCCCAGTGGTAAAGTTCGCATGGCGGCCCCGCCCGATTTCGGCAAACCCCTCGCATGTTTCGTGGCCCCGTGGGGAGCTCCACCGAAGGCCCCAATGGCAAAGTTAGCATGGCGGCCCCGCCCCATGCCGGTACACCCCTCACGTGTTTCGTGGCCCCACAGGGAGCTCCATCGAAGGCCCCGCCAGCAGGGTTCGCATGGCGCCACGGCGTCCATGTCGGCACACCCCTCGCGCGTTTCGTGGCCCCACAGGGAGCCCCACCGAATGCGGGCCTCACAACTGCGGTGCCCGCGCCCACAATGTCACGCGGTTGGGTCCTTCGCCATGTTTTTCTTGCCAGGAGGGCCCCAAATATTTCTCCTGCAGGGAGTAGGCGTTTCCAAGGACAAAAAAAACAGTGCGAGGATATGATGGGCGATCAGGGTTTGCCGGCAACTGTGAGTCCGTCTCGCGCCACAGAAACTGGAAGACTGTCTGGGGGCGATGTTATCGGGGTACCTGCGTGCATTGGGATGGGAAGCCCACCTGGGCGCCGTCGACCTCTTCTCTACCTTGTAGGGTCATGGTGAATTTGATAAACGCTGCTATTCCTGGAGGATTTATGGCAGTGCCCGTCTATTCGCCGACCTCGGACCTTCGCGGAGTTGATGGTGCGTATCTCTTGAGTCGTCTTGGGGGTATCTTGCCAGCAGTTTCGCTGCCTCTCGTCATCGGAGGCGACTAGAAGGCACCGGCAGCTCTGTTGGGGCGCCCCGGCCGGGCGAGCAAGCGTGGAGGCATAATCGTGGCGCCATCTTTCTTGACTTGCGCGGCATGGGCGAAGCAGTGGCGTATTCTGGATTATTTTGCGACATCGGATGCGTTGGCGCCGTCGGTAGTCTTCTTGCGCGGTCGCGCTGGATGCCCCGATCGAGCCGCGTCGCCCTGTCTTGCTGGGACTGCGAGAAAAGCCGGCCCCACTGCGCATCGCGGTTGCGTAGGCCCCCAGTAAGTTACCTCGACGGCGCCCAGCAGGGCCCCATCATGCGCGACCCGGGGAATAGAAGGGAGTTGCCCGTCACTTCGAGGAAGGAGGGGATCGGGGGAGGATGGGTGCTGTCTTTGGTCGGTTCACGGGTCTGTCGGAGTAGGAGCTCCCGGCAGCGCGATCTATTCCAGAGGCTGATCAGAAGAAATACTTTGGACGGGGATGAGGGTGGGAGCATGGGGCCACCCCGGCCTCCCCCCCTCACTCGGGACCCTATCCTGTTGCGCGCCCAGTCAGCGGGGCCCGGGGGAAGTGGGGGCATTGGGCCCAGGAGCTTTCCAGGATCCGTTCCAGGGGCCCCCGCGAAGGACGCGGTAAGAGTTGCCGCTCCGTTCGCGAAACAACTTCTCGGCACGCCAGATCATACGATCTATGGAAAAGAGTGGAAGGATACGCGGTGCCGCGATGCTGGGCATTTATCTTGGCGCGACTCGGATGCGATAGATGATTCGCGCGAGCGGGCTGGAGGCCATGCTAAAGCGCTGGAGGCGCAGTTTGCCAACTCTGGAGCTAATCGATGGCGAGTTCTTGCGCGGCAGGCAGTTCAGGCAGGAGCGGGCCGACCGCGTCAGCATGCGAAGCCCCCTGTTGGTTGGCGCCCTGCGCTTCCAGAGCAAGGTCAGCCCCCCCCCCACCCCCGGGGCCCTCGCGCCTCATTGAGCACAACCCCCAGGACTGGGAGACGATATGGGGCGCCAAGGGGCCACGGGGAAGACCTCGAGAGGATCCGGATGGTATGTTTCAGCAGTTGATATTTGCGCGGGACCCCCCGTCTCCGTCTTCGACTTCCGCCCTGAGGATATCCGATCGGCAGCTACGGCGGCGAAGGCTTGCGCGGCCCGCGGAGTTGATCGGCTTTGCCCCCGCAGCGTTCTTCTTCTCTTTGACGAATGCTTTGTGGATGTGAATCCGCTGCGGAGCTGAATGCTCAGAGATGGAGCGACGCCATCTGAGATATCTCCATCTGCGCAACACGCTTTGCGGAGGCCAGGTGTCGAAGGACGCCGCCCAATTTCTTCTCAGCAAGACTTGCGTCTCCGGGGTAAGTGCGCGAGGTATGTAGCGGCTGTGCGGGGGCAGGAACATCGGCGAGGATTCTTATGGGACGAAAGGGATGCTTGTGAATGGGCAATGCGGGAGCAGTCGTTCGCGGCGGGGCGCGATTCCATGCATTGTTTTTTGGCGGCGAATGCCGCGGCCGACATGGCCAGGGCGCGCGAGAAGGCGAGGTGCCCTCCCGCCTGATGGGGCTGTCTAAGGCAGGTTATGTTCGAACGGATCCGTCTTGGACGTTGCTGGGCAGGGGCGCATCTCAGCCCGTGCGTCGGGGCCTCTCCCCCGCCCCGCGCAGGATATGCGCGGTGCTGGATTGATTGCAGTTCCCGCGATCCTCGGGCATTGTGGGCCTGGCGCCCCTGGCGTGGGAGTAGACTGCCGCTCTGATTCTTGTTTGGCCCCAGGGGCCTCCAGGACTGCACTGGCCCCCCCGCCGGCGAGCTCCGGGAAGAGTTGTTTCAAGCGGTTTTCGGCCGAGGCGAAAATTCAGCGAAGTTGTCCATGGTGCCCGACCATGGGACTTTCTCGCAGGCATGCGCGCTGGGGTTGCCCAGCCTGGTCGCGGCGCGGCCACCGCGCGGTGGATTCGCCGTCGAAGACGGCCGCCAGCGAGGCCCCCCCCCCCTTCGCGGCGCCTCCGAGACGTGGGGGCCAGGCAGGCTCTGCTCTCGCGATGCTCAGCGCAAGAATTCTAGGGAATTTGTCAAAGCACCGCTTCCCCGACGTTCAGGTTTGCATGGCAAGGCCTAGAGCTAAACCCACGGAGTTGCGCATAGCGCCGAGCCCGAACGGCCATCAGGTTCAGCGCTGCGGGAACGGCTTGTCCTCCAGAGTCTGCCTGTCCATCTCGGGGGCTTCACTGGCCAAGTCCCAACTCAGTGCGCTGTTTGACTTAAGATCCTGCGGCAAGCTCGCGTGTCCCATCGTCTCTGGGGCAGTCCCGAGCTTGTCCAGAACCTGCTTTTGTCCCCCGCGTGCTTATTGGGGCTTGGTTTTTCTCTCATTCCCACGTCGCACCTGCGTGTCCGCCTCGCCCCTCCGCCTCCTTCTCCTTCTCGCGCGGCGCAGCGCAGCGCAGCGCATCGCAGCTAAGCGCAGCGCAGCACAGCACACAGCACATTGACAAACAGCGCGTACACAGCACTGCTCAGCACAGCTCGGCTCAGCACAAAACAGCTCAGCTCAGCACAGCGCAGCACTGCACTCCACAGCACATCGCAGCACCTCTGCACAGCACAGACCAGACCAGACCAGACCAGCTCAGCACTGCACAGCAGTGCACAGCTCAGCTCACCACAGCTCAGCACAGCACAGCACTGCACAGCACAGCACACGCCAGCACGCTACACACACAAATACGTGACACGCAGACCACGCAACACATGTGCGCCAACAGGAGGTGCGCAGGGGGTTGTCCCTGAGCGCGGCCGCTATGTGTGACTGTCGTCCAGGGCACAGCAGGCGTGGCGTTTTCTCGACACCACAGGGGGTGCGCACGGAGTGGTCCCTGAGCGCGGCCGCTATCCGTGACGGTCGTCCAGGCCACAGCAGGCGCAGCGTTTTCTCGACACCGCAGGGGGTGCGCACGGGGTGGTCCGTGAGCGCGGCCGCTATCCGTGACTGTCGTCCAGGGCACAGCAGGCGTGGCGTTTTCTCGACACCACAGGGGGTGCGCACGGAGTGGTCCCTGAGCGCGGCCGCTATCCGTGACGGTCGTCCAGGGCACGGCAGGCGTGGCGTTTTCTCGACACCACAGGGGGCGTGCACGGGGCGGTCCCTGAGCGCGGCCTCTATCCATGACGGTCGTCCTTGCCATAGCTGGCATGGCATATTCTCGACATCGTAGGTGGTGCGCACGGGGTGGTCACTGACCGCGGCCGTTATCCATGATGGTCGCCCAGGCCACAGCAGGCGCCGCGTTTTCTCGACACCATAGTCTGTGCGCGCGGGGTGGCCCATGAGCGCGGCCGCTATCCGCGACGGTCGCCCAGGGCGCAGCAGGCGTGATATTTTCTCGACACCGCAGGGGGGCGCGCATGGGGGCGGTTCTTGAGGGCGGCCTCTATCCGCGACGGCGGTGCTCAGGGCACATCGGCACGCAAGCTTGCCATCCGCGCCGGTCGCTCGAAGGGCGCAGGGGGGCGCGAGAGAGGTGGGTGGCGTCGTCGTCAGGATTTCCGCGCCCCCTTGGCTCATGCCGGCTCAGACCGTTCGGGTCTGTATGCAGGCGTGCTCGCGCCGGTGATTGCCCGTCAAAGGTGCGGCGCCCAAATGCGCCGCGTCCGCGCTGCCGCCTCCGCGCGAACAGCTCGAGAACTCAAGTCTAGAGATGGGCGCCGAAGTGGGCTTAGATGGTTTACGCGAACACGTTGACAGGCATGGGGGGCGGCTCGGTACTCGACGCACTCAATGCCTATTAGCGATGGCTTCTAAACTGGTGGCCCGAGTCGCTCCTCGCCAGGCACAGTGGATTGCCGCGTTAACGAGGCGCCGACGATACCGAGAGGCAGCGCAGCGTTTGGCGAGGCATCTGCAGATCCCTTCTACGGGCGAATTCCCGAGAGACGTTTCTGCCGGTTTGCCCAGTTTTTCATTAGGACAGCTCGGGAGGAATTTATAAGACGCGCTAGTTTTAAGTATCCAGATGCCCCAATTCGTCGCGCTTTCAGAGTTGGAACCGCAAAGGCCACGCCAACGAAGACTCCGCCCATGCAGGCCTGCGCCCCTCAGCGATCTCCAGCTGTTCTGCTGGCTACCTCTGTTCGTTCCGCTGGCGAGCCTCGCGCTGCGGCGTCCCTGGCGCCCGCGGAGACTGACTGCCGCCGGTCGCATGGGCCGCGGTCGCGGGACCTGCGAGAGTCAACCGCGGTGGAGAGCTTGTCCGCCGCAGCGGATTCGCACGCAGTCAAATGGCACGCAGCATGCGTTGCCAAACGATCTGCCGATCCAGAGTGCCGGCCGTCGAGAAGGGGCGGCGACGCCGACTTGTGGAAAGCGCTCAACAGATACTCCACCAACGACGCGTCCACAACGTTTGCCGTTGTTCCGCCACCCCGCCCGCGGAGGCACCCCTGCGACGGCCCCGCCCGTGCCCGACGCTGCCCCTGGCGCGGCGCCCGACGCCGATCCCGAACGCGCGCCTCCTGCGACGAGGGCCCAAGTGCGAGTCGCGGATAGTCGGTCATTAGGCTAGACTCTGCGACAGGGGGCCGCCGATGTGTTCATGAAATTCTGGTTGCGTTTTACTACAGCTATCGCAGCGGCCTGTCCAGGCGATATGTCATGCATTGCGTTGGCCTGAGGCGCGGTCAGAGGCTTTCTGCCGAGGACATCGTTCCGTTTTTTCTTTACATATA
This sequence comes from Prorocentrum cordatum, assembly GCA_963575745.1. Lineage (NCBI taxonomy): Eukaryota > Dinophyceae > Prorocentrales > Prorocentraceae > Prorocentrum > Prorocentrum cordatum. Next base: position 140,366 of record CAUYUJ010008002.1, on the reverse strand, counting down.
TATATTATCTCTTGGACGCTGCCAGAGGCTTTTCGCCGAAGGTTGCGTGCCTTCGGATTTTTCCTTCTCTCGGATCTGATCAGAGGCTTTCCGCCGAAGTTCGCGTTCCATGCTGTTCGTTGCCTCGTGGGCGCCGCATCTCGCTCTCCATGTGCATTGGGCAAAATATTATCCAATATCCTTTCCACTATCCTCCCTCATCTCCTCTTGACTGGCGCCACCAGCGGTATCGGCGGGGCAACGGCCACCAACATCATTCTCACAGGCTTCATTTCAGCTATCAGGCATCCAGCCATACTATAGGTACGCGGGGTCCTCGGTAGCGTGATGTATCGGCGCTTGGCGTGGAGGGCTAGGTAGACCTAATATTCTCAAACTGTCTGAAGGGTGCTTCGGTCGGCCAGCTAACACTGGTGCTGCCCACAGTTTGTCCCTCCTTACGAGGGGGTTGGGCCTTCCACCGAGGCATATTTCGGCCGCAGCGCCCTCATGCACAGGAGGTAATTTGGGCGCCTGCGGGCGGCTAGAAGACCATTAGCATTCCGTCCATGGCTGTGGTTGCACCAAGTATGATCCCGATGCATTTTCTTGCCACACTGCACACATGTGCATATGAGCGCAGTGCGGTGTTAGTTGCTCTTGGCGTGGCGCCACCTTGCCCCATGGGGGTCGTTCCGCATTTGGGCGCCCGCGGGCGGCTGGGAGACCACAAACAATCGGTTCCTTGCTGGGGGTGCCCCAAGGATGGTCCCGATTCCCGATGGTTCTGTCCCTGCGGGGAGAGGGTCTCCCAGCACGCACGCATTGGCGTTCGTTTTTGCATGCATTTGCAATTTGGCATCTACTTGCATGTGCGTGTTTCGGCCGCGGCGTCCCCATTCAATGGGGGGGGGATTCTGTGCTGCCGTAGTTTTGCCCCGCCCGCTCGCTCTCCCTCTCTCTCTCTCTCTGCTGCTGGTTTCACGCCGTCGGATCATGTAGGTCAAAGGCTGATAGGCTGAAAGGAGGAGGAGGGGCGACTCGAGGGCCGAGGGCGCGACACCCGGCGCCGACGACTAGCGCCGGATCCCGAGTGGCGACCCGGCGCCAGGAAACACGGCGCGATGGCGCCGCCGGCCGCCACGCCGATCGCGAGGCAGGTGCTGGAGGGGCTGGACTGCGGGGGACCAACAATGACATGAACATAAAAAATCGGAAATCCGACCTGATTTCTCGGATCGGCGCTGTGACCCCATTCCGTGGCGCGCGGAGCGCGCCAGGAGCTGAGCCAGAGGTGCCGCCAGGGGTGCCCAGCACCGATCCGAGAAATACGCGCGTACCTCCGAGTTTTTATGTCCATGTCATTGGTGGTAGTCCCCGAGGACTACCTCCATCCCAGGGGCTCGCCGCCGGCGTCCGCCGCAGCCCCGAGTGAAGGGGGATCATTGGCCCGCCGTAAGGGGAGCGGTTCATGAGGACGTGTTTTTTTGTTGGATTTTTTCCACCCAACCTGAAGGCCACGATGTTCATTGTCTCCGGCCAGGACACTTTTGGTCAGCGGTGGGGGGCGGCGAGGACGATTTCTTGACGTTTCGCGTAACCCTACCAGCCCATCCAGAAACGATGCCCAGAGGAGTTGCCTCGACCAGGGAAGTAGGCAGCACACAGAGGAAGGGTCCCTCTTGGTGCGCTCTTGGGACACTCCTGGGCGCTCTCGAGGCCGTCTTTGGGCTGTCTTGGGCCTCTCTTGGGGAGCCTCTTGGGGCGTCTTGGGTGCCTCGGGGAGCCTCTTGGGGTCTCTCGGGGGTCTCCTGGGAACCTCTTGGCGGCCTCTTGGGCGCCTTTGGGGGCCTCCTGGGCGCCTCTGAGGGCCCTCTTGAAGCGCTCTTGGGAGCCTTGGGAGCGCTCTTGGGGCCATCTTGGAGGAGATCGATCAAAACACATGGGAGCCTTAATTACGTTCCCCCCTCGGGAGCCCTACAATCGCCTCTTGGGCCCTTCTTGTGGTGTTCTGAGCGCTGTTGGGGCCGTCTTGAGGCTCTCTTGGGCTTCTTTTGGGGCCCATGACTCGGAAGGCCATCGGAAGCGAAAAGGCGATAAGGTACATATCATGTGTTTGCCTCCGGTGTTTGAAGGATTTCGGCCTCTTGGGAAGGCTCCGTGGCCACTCGGAGCAGTCTAGGGGCGGTCGTGGGGCCTCTTGGAGCATCTTGGGAGCCATCTTGGAAGTCATCTGGGGCCCCCTGAGGCCCTCCCCAAGCCATGCTGGGCCCTGTTGGACGCTCCAACGCGTCGCGGAACCCCCCGTCCAGGTCCAGGGGAAGGGGTTGGGGACGGGTCAGGACACCCTCTCCGCACGCAAGCCGTATAGCTCTTTCCAACCCGCCCTCCCACCACATTAGTGGCATTCGAGTCTCGGGATAGCCAGGGGTCGCCACTGGATGGATAGCCACTGGGAACCAAAGCGGACGCCAGGTGCGCGACGCTCGCCGTGGGCTCCACATGCGGTTGGTGGGCCATCCTTGCCAAAAAATAATAGCCTGGCGAAGGACCCAACCATATGCAGTTGTGAATACTGCAATTGTGAATGCCATATTCGCCCGCGCCTCCTCTGTGGCCACGGCTTCCCGCCAGAGCCCGACATGTTCAGGAACACGTTCGTGGCCGTCTCCGCAGGCGCCGACGACGACAAGGACGGCGTCCCTCTGACCGACGAGCAGAAGCAGGAGAGGGCTTTGAGAGCTATGAGGGAGGGGGTGGCGCGCACGTCGACAAGGCGGATAACGACGCCCAGGCGCGGTTGTTGGAGCAGCATAACTATGGGGCCACGATCCTCGTGATGGGGGCGTGCTGCAATGGCCCGGGGCCGCCATGCGAACCTTGCCACTAGCGCCTTCGCTGGAGCTCCAGTGGGGCCTTGATCCTCGTGAGGGGCGTGCCGAAATGCCCCGGGGCCGCCATGCGAACCTTGCCGCTGGCGCCCTCGCTGGAGTTCCTATGGGGCCACGACCCCTGCGGGGGGTGCGCCGAAGTGGCCCAAGGCAACCACGCGAACCCTGCTAGTGGCGCCTTCGATGAAGTTCCCTGCGCGGCCACGATCCTCGCGGGGTGCGCGCCGAAATTGCCCGAGGCCGCCATGCGAACCCCGCCGCTGGAGCCTTCGGCGGAGCTCCCTATGCGGTCGCGATCCTCGCGACGGGTGCGCCGAAATGGCCCGAGGCCGCCGTGCGAACCCTGCCGATGGCGCCTTCGGCGGGGCTCCCTATGGGGCCGCGATCCTCATCAGGGGTGTGCCTAAATGGCCCGAGGCCGCCATGCGAACCCTGCCACTGGCGCCCCCGGTGGGGCTCCCTATGGGGCCACGATCCCCGTGAAGGGGTGCGCCGAAATGGCCCGGGGCCGCCATGCGAACCCTGCCACCGGAGCCTTTCGGCGGAGCTCCCTATGCGGCTACGATCCTCGTGAGGGGTGTGCCGACATGGCCCGAGGCCCGAGGTCGCCGTGCGAACCCTGCCACTGGAGCCTTCGGTGGAGCTCCCTACGGGGCCACGATCCTCGTGAGGGGTGTGCCGAAATGGCCCGAGGTTGCCATGCGAACCCTGCCACTGGCGCCTTCGGTTGGTTTTTTTCTGCCCACGATCCTCGTGGGGGGCGTGCCTAAATGGCCCGAGGCCGCCATGCGAACCCTGCCGCTGGCGCTTCCGGTGGGGCTCCTTATGGGGCCACGATCCTCGTGAGGGGTGCGCCGAAATGGCCCGAGGCCGCCATGCGAACCCTGCCACTGGGACCTTCGGTGGAGCTCCCTATGGGGCCACGATCTTTGTGAGGGGTGTGCCGAAATGGCCCGGGTCCGCCATGCGAACCCTGCCACTGGGACGTTCGGTGGAGCTCCCTATGGGGCCACGGTCCTCTTGATGGGTGTGTCGAAATTGCCCGAAACCGCCACGCGAACCCTGCCACCAGGGCCTTCGGTGGGGCTCACCATGGGGCCACGAAGCGTTGCACTGGGTGGGTGAAACGCAGGGACGAGGGAGGAGGAGGGGAGGAGGAGGAGGAAGGAGGAGAGGACAGGAACGCGGGGCACCGTCTCTTCAAAACGAAGACCCAACACCACATGATGGTTTGGGGGGAACAACGTAATCCCCCCCGTCCGCGTGGTCCAGATGCTGATGTGGGTGGCGTCAGCATTGTTCTGGGCCTGCGCACAGCAAGCATCATCATGCGGGCACCGCCGCCGTCCCAATCAACAAACAATACAAAGTGATCGCGGGTGGTCAGCACAATACCCAGGACGTTGTCGCAACGTGCACTTTGCATTGTTTTTGACACGGATGGTGGTCCTGCACAAAGCGGATTCAGTAAGGGTGCCCCGCAATCGGTGTCAAAAAACAATACAACGTGCTCGCAAGGCGCCGGCGCACTGTTCAGATTTTGCTGCAATGTGCATTTCACATTGTTTTTTGGATTGGGATTGTGGAGGGTGTTGGCAGGGTGGGCCCCGCAATGTGCATTGTGTATTGTTTTTTGAAAAAGGATGGTTGGGGGGGTGCCCGCATGGTTCCACGTTGGCTGCCAGCCAGGCGGGGGATGGGGGTGTTTATTAAGTGGGAGCAGTGATCAAGCTACCCACCCGCCCGCAAGCAGTCTAGCTCACTCCCACCGGCCCTCTCCACACATAGGTAACACTCGGGTTTGAGCATGTCCAGCGGTCGTCTCTGGACGGGCAGCTATTGCGAACCAAAGCCGACCCCAGGTGAGCGACGCTTGGGCGAGGTGCGCCACGCGTGATAGGGGCGCCACGCGCGCCAGGTTCCCCTGGGGCCCGAACGTGCCAGGCACGCCTGGTGCGCCAGATGCGCCACGTGCCCCGAGTGCGCCAGGTGCGCCGCACATTCCAGCCGCGCCAGGTGCGCCACGTTTGGGGCACGTGCAAAGTCCGTCAGGTGCGCCTGCTCACGTGACACCACACATCGGGAAACATGTCGGCCCCCGTAATTCTTATCGAATACCAATACCCAGCTTAGTGTTTGGCGGGCATGCGCAGGCCACGCGACACCACCCCCGCCGTCCCTGTCAATAACCACTTGACAGTGATCGTGGGATGGCCGCGCATGATCCCGATTCAGTCGCGAAGTGAATGTTGTATTGAGTTTTGTCAAAGATGGTTTCCCTGCGCACAGCAGGGAATATGCTGACACCTCCGCCGTCCTTGTCAAAAACAATACACCGTGCTCGCGGGCCTCACGAACAAGACTCAAGACTTCGCCTCAAAGTGTACTTCGCGTTGCTTTTTTGACAGGAATGGTGGGGGCGGGGGCCGCATCGGGTTGGCCGCGTATGCTCCAAATGTGGAGGCAAAGTGCTGCTCGTACTGTGTTTTGACAGGG
>CAUYUJ010008002.1:72500-132500 GCA_963575745.1 Prorocentrum cordatum | reverse complement strand
CTACGACTAAAACGACTACTACTACTACTACTACTACTGCTACTACTACTACTACTACTACTACCACCACCACCACTACTACTACTACTACTACTACTACTACTCTACTACTACTACTACTACTACTACTACTACTACTACTACTACTACTAACTACTACTACTAACTACTACTACTAACTACTACTACTATCTACTACTACTATCTACTAACTACTACTACTACTACTACGACGACGACGAGGACGACGACGACGACGACGACGACGACGACGACGACGACGACTACTATTACTACGACTACTACTACTAGTACTACTAGTACTACTACTTCTACTAATACCACTACGACGACTACCACTACTACTACTACTACTACTACTACTACTCCTCCTACTGCCACGAGCAGTGCTGCTACGATCACCACCACTATTACGACCTATTACGACTACCATTACTACTACGACGACGACTACTACTACTATTACCAATGATATTACCACGACGAATATTTGTTACTACTATTACTGCTACCGTTTCTTCTTCGACTATTGCTATGTAGATTCGAATCTCTAGTATTGTTACGATTTCTATTACTACTACTGCTACTACTCGTACTCGTACCACTACTACCAATAGTATTACTATTACTGGTACGATTGCGATGGCTACCACCAATACTACGACTACTATTATTATTATTACTACTACTTTTACTACTTCTACTACTACTACTACTACTACTACTACTACTACGACTGGTACGATTACTACTACTACTACTACTACTATTACTACTACTACTACTGCTACTACTACTACTATTACGACTCCTGGTACTACCGCGACTACTACTATTACTTTCACTTTTATTGGGACTACACGGCTAGACTGCGACTTTACGTATACTCGTGTTAGTACCACTACTGAGACTTACTACTGCTACTGCTACCACTACTACTACTGCTACTGCTACTACTACTACTACTACTACTACTGCTATTGACATTACGATTTCTACTACTACTCCTGCGGTTGTTGCTGTATTATTTTCACGATGCTACGATCTTTCGTTCTCCGACGACGACGACGACTACTAGTACTACCGCTACGATTAGTACTCGCACGATTTCTATTTCTACTACTGCTACTACTACTACCATTAGTGCGACTACCTTTATTACGACGACTAAGACTACTACTGCTACTACTACTACTACTACTACTACTACTAATATTTCTACTGCTACCACTCTCGATCCCTACTCCACCAGAACACTCTGAGGCTCTCGCTCCGGGGGGCTGCCTCAAGAGGCACCCGGGTCTTCGGCTCCGGCTCCCGAGCCGAAATACTTGGAACAGCGCGGTGAGGCTATCCTACGCCACATTCGTACATTACGGGCTCAGTTATTCCGCCCTGCCGACGACGTCATTGGAATTTCTACTCTCCCGTGGCTTGGAAACTGCGTCGATCTTTGACGGGGAGAAATACGAACGCGACGCGTGGGGCGGTTCCGCTAACGACCACCGCCATCTCAGTGAGCCCTGGAGAGGCATCGTTCGATTCTACAATTGCCCCGAGCTTACCACCGACGGCAATGTCAACATCCTCGGTCAGGATACTCGCGTGTAGGCCACCGCTCGACCTGACTTTGCATTACCAGAAGTTTGGAATACTATGTCCAAGATAGAACGAAAAACAGAACGGGAGTTCGCTAAGGACGTCATCCGCGCGCGGGAGGTCCGCCGCGACTCTGACCTTCGCATCTGGACTCGCACAGACAAAAACACTTGTCGATTTCAGACAACCGCCAGCGACGGACCACCCTGGTCCAATGTGGAAAGACGCATCACGTACGATTTCCAGAACCAAGCCGTGATCAGGGACGAGACATTGGCGGGCACCACATATAGGCACATCACCAATGCGCTGCTTCCCGACGGACCACGCGACATCATCGCTGACTTTACTACCGCCCAGCGCCGGATGCAAATCCTGCAAGCGTTGTGCGATCGCACGTGATGACCGACAAATCTAACGTGGCGCCAACGACGCCTTGTTTTCAGGATCGCAAACAGAGCCACATATGCAAGCTTGAATCCACCCGCTGGATACGGCCCCACGGCGCCACTCGCAACCCCGCCACCCGCATCCTCACCAAGGAAGAGGTCGCGGCCGAGCCTAGAGCACGGGAATCGCTTCGGAGAGAATACGAACGCTTGGAAAATAATCAGACATGGATGTTCGACGTGGCGGTGGAACGAGACGACGTTGCTCGCAACGCCCGCCAAGAAAACAAACGCACATTTTGGCGCTTTCTTCGGCCAAAAACACTGAATTCCCCCCCTGAACTCTAGAAGTGCAAAGGGCGCGTCGCGGTGCAGGGCGACAACAGGAAGGGCGGGAACGACCTTGCAGCTGTCTTCGCCGACGCTGCCTCGAGCGCCTCTGATATCGAGGCCCCCAACCTGTGCGACGCCGCCGCCCCCTTGCCTTGCAGCGGAGGTAAACAAAGCGACGCTCCGGGCGCGCGCGCGCTGCTGCATGGCGACTGTCGCATTGGCCCAGTGGGTGCGTGGATCGCCTTACCCAAGAGGAGACAAACCATCCTCCTGGGCAAAGTATAAGAACCCCGTGCGCCGTCGACGAATTGCTTTGCATGGCCACCCACTAGAAGGTGTCTTCTGGGAACGACGCTGCCGTGCCAGCTTCTGATCAGCGGGCTTCTTCCCCATCCCCGGCTGGGAATGCGCGTGGAGACGCGAAGAGCTCGACCTTGTTCTGTCCGTTGATGTCGACGACTTCAAGATAGCAGGATCCATTGGCAACCTCAAGAAGGGATGGGATCTGGCACGGCACAGTGGCATCGAAGTGGATCCCCCCACGAAATGCGACCACTACTTGGGCCGTGGCCAAGACACTTGGAAAGTACCACGGGGCGTTTTCGACAAGAAAATGAATGCGATCCCGCCTGTGCTTCCTGAGCGCGACCACAAGCAGTACTCGTCAGCATCTCGCGTGCGTAGGGTTCGACACCATATGTTTGGCTTTACCGGTCAATGCATCGAGCGGTGTCTAGAATGCGGCTGGACCCTGGATCAATCCATCGAGCGGCATCTACTGGGGGCGCCTGGATCCCGACGGACACGATCATCATCGCCCAAGCCAAGAACAACCAAGCCTCGGTCGAGATCCCGCCCGTCTGCGTCGGCTGCGAAACCCACGCCCGACCCCGCGGGTTTCACCTACGACGCCCTCCCACATTCTGACACTCCCGGCATTGAGGATGCATCGTTTACCGACAGAGATTAGGATGAGGATGCCGGCGCACTGGGGCCCGACGCCGCAGGTGTCTTCATGAAGATAGTGCACCTGGCCCGTTGCTGTAGGTTTGATATCACGCATCCGGTTTGCATGCTCGCCAGGGAGATCACCAAGTGGACTTACGCTTGTGATAAACGAGGTTACATCGACTGGTTTGCTACCTCAGATCCACGCGGCTTCACTGCTTACGCGGATGGATTGGCGACGCGTCGAAGAACATTTCGATTGTGCTGTTCGCAGATTGTTCGTTTGCGGACTGCGCTGGCGCGTCAAAATCTACCGCTGGCGTCGTCGTCGCCCTTGCGGGGCCCAACGCGGTCTCCCCCTTGAACTCTGCGTGCAAGAAGCAGACCGTGGTCGCCCGCTCTTCCTTCCGAGTCGGAGTCTCGGCGCTGGACGCAGCGCCGCGAACTGAGGGCCTGTCTCTGTTATCGTTATGGGAGGCGGCGGCGCGCGCCGCGCGCGGCGACGCAGCGCTGGCGGCTAATCAGAAGCGACGCAAACCGCCGACGCGACGGGCATCGCCCACGCGCGCTTCTTTTACCCGCGCGCGGTCCTCAACGCAGACATTGCCCACGTCGCCGCCATCTACGGCCAATAGTATCGCGTGCGATGACGTAGTGCTACGTGCTCCTCGCTCTCCTCCTCACTCTGCACCGCCACCGCCCGCCCTCAACCTTATTGTGGCAGAGGACAGCGAGGCAGTGATTGCGATGGTACACAAGGGGCGTGCACCGGCACTTCGTCACCTACCTCGTGCACATGGCATCAATTCGGGTCTGGATTACGGAAACAGGCCAATAGGAGCACTTCCAACTAACATTCGTAGGAACAAAAGAACATATCACATATACGATGACAAAACACTTCGAGCCTAAGACGGTTCACCTTTGGCAGGATCTCTTTGAGTTGCCCCTTCCACCAAAGCTGGAGATCGCCGAAAAGCTGGAGATCGCCGAAAATCTTGAGATCGCAGAGACCGCCCCTTGCACCAAGGGTACCCTGGTCACTGGTCTCTCTACAGCCGCAGTCAGTCGCTCTCGTGTGTTTGTCGTGCGCTGCACGCGTGATTCACTTCCGCCCCGCAGCAATGTGCAGCATTCAACGCGCCCGCGTTCGCCTCCCCCCCCGCTCGCGCGGAGGGCCCAGCTCGCGCCCATCGGCCAGCGATGATGATGCCCCCGATCAAACTGCACGGGATGCAGGTTGGCGGCGTCGCTCCAGCGTTTGCCGATGGCAATGTCCGCGACGGTCCAGCCTTCGAGTCACAGACTGCTCGACGCCGTCTTGTCACTGGCGGAATGAGCTACCATCGCGTGACCGAGAGTCGCCCCGACGGGGGAAGATCGTTCTGGTTCCGCTCAAGCAGGCAGGGCTCGTTCACTTCGGCGTCCCAGGCGGGGCGCGAGACTGGGGGCGCGCTTGCCGGAGATGGGGCTCCGAACCCCGCCTCTACAACGGCCGCTCCGTGGATGGCGTTCTTCTTTGTTTGGGTTTCTGTCGTGGCCCTCTACCTGAAAGACCCATGGATCGATTCCACGGTCCGTCAGTGCCCTAACTTCCTTTGGACCAATCCTCCTGGGATTGCTGCCAACACTGGGGCGCCCAAATGTTCACCTTCGCAGATTTGTGCGCGCGTGGCTGGTGGCATGTGGAAGGTGCTGAGGATGCCGTGAGACAGAGTGGGCAGTGCGTTGTCGGGCGGCTCATCGGCTGCGACCCTCGACGATACTAAACGGATGCTGTGCTCAGATCACGCGCACCTAACGGTCCACATCCGCTTTTTGTCCGCGACCATGGACTCGCGGCGATTAACTTTTTTCACGCGGGACCGCGCAGATATCAAGCTGACCGCAGATCAGTTTGCTGTTCTTCGTGCGTCCGACATGGCGGGGCATATCGGCAAAGTTGCCGAGGCGCTTCAGCGCGCGTGCTGTCGCGTCTTTCATGCTTACCGCATGGTCCGAATCCGAGATCAAGCCATCTTCGTGGGCCACTGCCCGTGGATGATGCGGCGGCGACAGTTGTGACCCATGCCAGTGGCAACGCTCTCAGAGGATCACGTCACTTTGACGAGCGCGCGCACATCGCTCCCTGTGGATCCGCCGCGACAGCCCTGGATTCTGAATGCACGCCACCCCGCAGGCATTCCTGCCGACAAGAATGCGGGAGGTGTTCAGCAAGACTTTTTTGCCCCATGCACTACCGCCCCACGATGGTCTGCGTTCGCAGACGGCCGGTATTACCTGGGCATGATGAGTGACCACGGATGGGCCCCACTGATGAGCGAGAATTTCGGCCTTGCCGTTATCCACGCTTTGGGCCCCGACGGTCGTGCTTTCAAATGGGTCAACTTATACAGTGATTCCAGTTGCCTCATGGCGTCGAAGACTGATGGTGGGAAAATGAAATCAACGACACCATGTGCAGGCCTCGATGAGATGAATTCCATCCATTCACGTCGACGGATTTCCGGCGCATTCAACCCGGCGTTGGTTTCTCTCGTTCGCCCATGGATGCGCGACTTCCAGTGCCAGGCGGGCGCTACACTGGAGCACTTCAGCACTTGGATGAGAGACGGCATCCTCTTTTGGACTCCTTTCGCGCGACAACTACAAGCGCTATTGGCTTGAGCACGACGCGCCAATCGGGCGCGACTTTCCGCTGTTGCCTGAGGCCGGCGGCAGCGCCTGCGCTCTGGAGCCGGCTGCCGCACGCGAGGCGTACCGCACCACGCTACGTCGACGTCTCGACGGAATTACGGCATCCACAGACTCGGCCAATGGGGGGCAGAAGCATATGATTTTTCATATTCGCCGTGCTTGCGCGCTCTACATGACTGGTAAAAACGACGAGCACCGCGAGCTCAACGAGGTCATTGCGGAAGAAAAAGTATTACAGACCGTGGCAGGTTATCTTTCGGCGCCTCAGCGGCATGATTGATACGTGCCCTGACACCTGGGCCCCCCGTTCCTCTCCCGAGCGTGCCTTCATCAAGACCACGTACAACAGGACATACCTGGTACGTCATGCCGCAACGTGGTTGATATTGAAGCAGTTCGTCAACAAGACCATGCCTATCGCCCCGATTCGTGCCACCGAAGAATCAGGTATCCTCGATTTCGAACGCGATGCCAACGCGAACTACATCGTGGAGCTTACTAACGGGTCTCGCAGTCAGGCAGAGTTCCAGACGGAAATGCCGCCCGACCCTCCGTCTGTCGCGCCGGCTACCTCTCGCGTACCTGTGCCGTCGCCTCCTCCAACCCCTCTTCCACCGCAGGAGGATGACACTAAGGCGGGCACGACCCCCAAGCAGCCGCCTCGTGTACCTGCGCGGGAGGTACCGCTGCCACCCGCGCCTGCCGCGTCGGCGGCGTCGGCGGACCAACCTACTCCACCGCCGGCGCCGCCGCTCTCTTCAGCACTGGACACTGGCGAGCCGGAGGCAAGTCCCGCAGGCGCAGAGGCGCCTGCGGAGACTTGTGAAGCACAGGATCATTGGCGCACACGACTGTTGCGCACGATCGCAGCGCGAGACCGCGATGACGCTGGAGGAAGGGACTACGCTTGGCATTACTCCCAGGGAATGCGCTATTCGCGCCAAGGTGTCTGACCCATTTCCTTGGGTCCCTCCGCTCCTGCGCGGGCGCGGTCAGTGCCAGTCGTGCACGGACATCGAAGTGTTTAGACAGAGTTTGTACTACGATGAGTATGTGATCAAGCATGCTGCTGACCTACAGAACAGTGGTTGCTTCCCAGACTACGCATGGACTATTTTGAACAATGTGATAACCAGACAGCTGGACATACCTCTCCTGGTTGGCTCGCAGTACCCTGGTCATACTATGAGTACGCCACGGTGGTTCAGCATGGCCCTTTCGGCCGCGCTCCACCATGACAACGGCGGCCGCCGCGGCTTGAATCATTTTTTGGACCGCCGTGTCAACATCTGCGAGGAGCACGAGGACTTCGATACCTGGCCCGTGGCCAAGCACCACAAATCCTTCAATCACATCGTGTCGGAGGTGTTCACTCGGAGCGACTACGGCCCCAATAGGGATGCCGTACATGCCCACGTGCACGAGGCAAACGCAAGTGGCCAACCGTGGAAGAGTGCACAGGGATACTACGTGATCGCTGTCCTTCGTGCCCTTCAGCTGGACATCGACGACGAGTAGGCCCGCTTCCAGGTCTTCGTCCGCCGCCCCAACCCAGACGTGCTGGGCGCAGATGTCGCATGGGATATGGGTGCTGGCCATTCGTGCCATTGGCGGGCGCACCGCCGTACACCGCAACAGCCAACCGTGGAATATGGGCTGGAAGCGTTTTTTCATGGACGGATGTGAAGTACCTACACCATGCCACTACCAATGATGCTTGGACGAGTACTCGCAAGATCCATCTCATTCCAGGCTGCGGTGCCGATCGCCGCACACGGCGTGCGGCATGTTACAGTTCGGGGTATTTTGTGCGTCGTGGCGAACAGAATCCTCATACTACGATCCCTGGATACAAGTTCGAGCACAAGAAGAAGCAGGTCGACGTGGTCATTGACATGCACTCAGCCACGACTGCTGGCTGTGAGTTCTGGTTCGGCGAACAAGGGGCAATCGTGTGCCTCCAGACTATTCCCCAAATTGCCATCCTAGCCATCCGAACGGTCGGGGGCGGCTCTCTGTGCCCACTCATTTTGAATTAGAAGTATCCAGAATTGGTCAAAGTGCCGGCACCACGCAGCCAATGCGAGGTCTGCGATATTGCGCCAGTGGCAACACCAGCAGCAGAGAAGTTGCGGACGCGCATCCAGGCACCAAGACCGAAGCCTATGTTTCATGGGATGCGTTCCTCTTCTTCCTCCGCTGCATCGAATGTTCCTCAGATTCCAGGGTTGCAGCCAATGCCAGAGCAGGACAATCCCAACTGGGCCACCACCTGTTCGGATGGGAGCCGGCGGCAACACCTGCTCGGACAGATGAGGAAATCCTGACCATGGCCCACCGGTGGACGGTCGTAGACGATTGCAAGAAGGACTACTTTGAACCACTCGTGAAGACACTTCCTCTTGGCACCTGGGATCGTTGCAGTCGCTTTCGAGACATCCGCGTACGCGACTTCATATACACACGACCGCTTTGTGCTGCCCGTTGCCGCGCCGTTGATCGCGCGTGGCCATCAAAGAAAGATGTCGCACTCACGCTGGGTAAAGAGAATATCTACGGAGCCATTCTCGACATCGTTCGCAATGGACCATGCGTCAGCGTGCAGATCCCGTCTCGGGGTCGTGGCCCATTCTGGGCCAACATTTGGTACGCCGAGAAGAAGAACACCGAACATCGCGTTTTATTCCGCAGTTCCACTGCATGCCGAGCTGTCCGACATATTCAGTGACCACAGCGGCTCATGCGATGTCGACCTCCACCTTGAATTTCTCGACGACGATACCGCTATCGACAAGTCGGCGCAAACGCCCGCACTTCAACATAACGGCAATCAGGACATCAAGATCGATGAGACAAAGCTGATCACAACGATCGAAGTCATCGAGGTATTTCTTTCCACGTTTGTCAGATGTTCGACGGCGGAACTGAGGGGCCTTCGTGCGACTGGCAGAAATACACAGGACGTTGGAATGTTGCAGGCCCCACTGTGCGAGGTGGAGCTGGTGTATACGCCAACATGCAGAGACACATGCTACTATGATAGTCATTTTGGGATACGGCCCCGCTTTGACCCCAAGGCGGATTTGTGCAATATGAACTTCAACTCGCGCAGTCCATGGGCCAAAGAACTACCGAATATACGTGGCCACAACCGTTTTTATTTACGATGATGACGGGGATGAGTTGGAACGACACTGAGGATTTCGTGTTCTCTCGTTGGCTCCCACATCTGTTCGCCGTTACTCAGGGCGATGCTGCACTTCGTCTTGTGGAGACACCTGCAGCGGACATCTTCAAGATCCATCCAGCTTTGGCGTCCCTCCTCAGCCTCTGGGAACCGACGGTGCTCTCCGACCCGAAGAACGGCGACGTGCTGACGGACCCGATCAGAGAATCATTTAATTTCAGGGCTGACGCCGCTCCGCCACCCACTGAAGATAACATCCCTGCCGCTGACCCTGGAAGCGTCGCGCCGGCCGCTGCCCCCACCCAGGAACAACTCATGGAGGCGATGGGTTCCGACTACGACGATGGCATGGGCGACGCCACCGACGAGGATGCATTGATTCAGGAGCTTCGCCGCAGAGCGGAGAAATTCCGACGAGATCATCAGCACACCGTGATCGCGACCAGGTCATGGATGGGGATCTCTCTGGTCCCATCACCGATAAGGGTTTGCAATCTTTGGCTGGCGATCTCGCCACCGACCGCGCCCACCTCTTTCCGAATCGCACCGTTCGTGAGATCGGCCGAAAGTTGGGCGCTGGTGGCAACGCCCGCAATCGAATTCAGCAGCTGATTCAAAACGGAGCGGCTGACTGTCAGACCGCAAAGCGCAATTGCACCAGCTGCTACCGCGACCTCATCAATGACGACCCAAATTAAGATGACCTGTGCCACATATGCACTGAGTCATTTTGGCATGGGGGAACAGGTGCGTTCCAGGTCCAGGTACTGGCTGACGTGCACAGCTGGATCCGCGATCAAATAGACGAGAACATCGCGCGCGAACTTATGCGTGCGGATGTCCAGATTCGCGTGCAGGGCCAACGCTCTGATGCTGCCACTGAAAAAGGGCCACCTGCGCAGACTGGCTAACAAAGCCGCGAACCGGCGCGCCAATTGGTTCGAGGCTGGATGTCGCGTCGGTGGACAAGAGCACGCTGACATAGAGGGCGCCGTCCTCTCTCGCCCGTGCCCCGACTTGGCCCATCGCTTTCTGGAAGATGGCATCTTCCACCGTCAGATGACCGACGGCAGACTGCTGACGCATCAGCGCTCATTTACGACAGATGATATGTACGAGGGCATGCGACTGCCCCGCGAGAGTCAGCAGCTCGGCAACGCAGGCTGGCGGACACAGGCTCCCGGAGCGATGCCTCGCGGCGAACGGCTCGACCGCGGGCTCGTATTTTTTTCTGCTCCGTCTGGGAGGGGGCGAGGTCAGATGAGCCGCGTTGCGTTGGATGATCTCCAGAGGCAGGTGCCCAAAGGCGCTGCAAGGGGTAATGTGGGTGACTTTACTGTTGCCTCTGATGAGCCCATTCGCCTCGCCCCAGCTCCCCCCCCCGCGTCGCGGTGGCCCCGCTCCCGCCCATGCCCCTGGCGGCGCCGGCTGGGCTGACGCTGCGGGCTGGACAGGTGGCGCTGCTCAGTCATCGACGTCGCGCCGCCCCCTGACACCACCGAGACGCGAGCGCGACGGCAATAACGAGCGTGGCCGCAGCAGGAGTGCCGTGCGCGAGTGCCGCAACGTCTACAGTTGGTGGCGTCGCGACCTTCAGCGCTACCAACATGGCACGTATCCTCACTGGTCACACTACTTGTCCCAGTGGATCTATGTCGACGGCGACGATACTGAATGTGTATGGTCATCGGTCAACTATCAGACCATCACTATCAGCCGCTCTAATGACTACGGACATCGCTCTTGGAATGAGCGTTACTACGGGAACAGGACGTGCGTATTGTCTGGTCTACTTTATTGCGTATCCTGATGTAGATTATATCACCAACGACTCTGGAGATTGATTCGGTCTCGTTCAGTTTATCCTTCATATGTATATTGAGACAGATTGGCATTTGTAATAATTGATGTGATATTTGTGACGTTGCACTGTATGTCGATGCCGATTTGGGCTTACATAATGCGGTCTGGCAATCGGACATCAACGCGCCCAGGCAGGTCGCCCGCCAGTAATATTACACATGCGTCAGCGTGTATTTTATCATGGGGCGGCGTCAGTGCACGACCGATGCAAAGCATTACCAACGATCCTGCTTTTGTTCACTTGTCAAAGCACCTTTGGGGCCTGGAGCGCCTCACACCATGCGTGAAACATTATCAGGGATCGGTCGTCATCACAACTGTCCGAATACTTATCAGAATTGGGCCTGGAGTGCCCTGGCAATCTTTTTGGGCCTGGCGTGCCCCGTCAATGAGAGTTGTTATTTGCCTTGATTGAGTTGTCGTCACAACTCTGATCCCTGCGTCGGTGGCAACGCCTGCATCGAGGGATGCTGGTGCCACCTCTCTTCTCTTTCTCCCCTGCCCTCCCATCCCTGTCACCTGTGGTGGCAGCGTGTCGCCCAGGAGTGCCCGGGCGTTTTTGGGGCGCACCCTGGGCTTGTTAAAGGCGGGTGGACTCCCAAGTGCCCCGCGTGACGGGGTTGGTCCCGTCTACCACATGTCCTAGCCAATGCGCCCTCGTTTGGAGGGGCGGTGCATAGAACGGGGCTGCGAGTGGACCTCGCACCTCTGTTCCCGATCCTTGCCGTCGTCTGCCGCGGGCCCGAGGCCATCGGGGGCTGGCAGGTTTCGGGGCGGGGTGCGTGTGCGTGCGTGTGTGCGTGCGTGTGCGCGCGTGTGCGAAGTCCGCCCGCTTCTTTATTATATCCCTTCTTTCGCAGTTGTATTGGCTCAGGCATTGGCTAAAGTACAACAGTGCACTGCTGGCTGCGCAGCGCCGTGGAAAAGGAGTCCTACTCCTCGCCTCCACCTACGGACACCGTATGGGAAAAGCCCCTCGGCCGTCCCCCTTTTACGCGCACATGCGGACGGTCCCACTGGGCACTTCGGTGGAGCTCCCGTAAATGCCCAATTTCGGCTTCCGGGGCGCGTGCGGATGGTCCCGCTGGGGGCCTTCGGTGGAGATCCCTCTGTGGCCACGAAACGCTGCACTGGGTGGGTGAAAATGCCAAATTGGGTTTCCGGGGCGCAGGCGGGCGGTCCTATTGGGGGCTTCGGTGGAGTTTCCGCCTGTGGGGCCACGAAAGTTGTATTGGGTGGGTGAAAGTGCCAAATTGGGTGTGCGGGGCGCATGCGGGCGGTCCCACAGGGGGCTTCGGTGGAGTTTCCAATGGACCACGAAACGGTGTACTGGGTGGGTGGAAATGCCAAATTGGGTGTGTTGGGACGCGTGTGAGCGGTCGCAGTGGGGGTTTCGGTGGAGTTCCCTATTGGGGCCACGAAGCCCTATACTGGTTGGGTGAAAATGTAAAATTGCGCGTGCGGGACGCATGCGGGCGGTTCCAGTGGAGGTTTCGGTGGAGTCCCCTATGGGGCCACGAGAAAACTGCAATGGGTAGGTGCAAATGCCAAATTGGGTGTGCGGGACGCATGCGGACGGTCCCCCTAGCCACGAAACGCTGTACTGGGTGTGGCGGACGCATGTGGCCACCCCCACTGGGGCCTCCGATGGGGTTCCCTATGAGACCACGAAACGCTTATTACTAATACTGTTACTACTATTATTATCGCTCGTACTATCACTACTATTACTGTTTCGTGTTATCTGCCCGCCATGAGTACCAGGACCATGCTTCCATATTCCAGCTATTCGTATGATTGGTACGAGTGTTACTATCACTGTTGTTTTGCATTCTATTACTGGTATTACACTCGTAGCTCCTGGGGGTAACGCATGTAAGCCCTTTCCCGACGCCCCCCTCGCCGTAATGGTAAGGCGTGGAACCAACAAAAAAGGCCGCAACAGGAACGCCGCCAAAGTACCTCGACTTTGGCCTCCCCCAGCGCCTGAGCGTCCGAAAGTTCGAGCGCGCAAGAGGGGGGCCCTAGCGGCCCCGAGGTTTCCCACGTGTGCGCGCCCACCACCTCCCGGGGACGTGGTTTTCGAACGCTCTGGCGCGGGGGGGGGTCCGAAATCGATGTCTTGGGAGGCGGCGCGCCCTGCTGCCTCTGCAAGGCCTCTGCGGGCCCCATACAGCTACAGCATGAGAGGAGGAGGTGGGGAGGTTCGAGCGCTGGACGGGGGCAGTTTACAGACCGGTGGAGGCCGGGACCATGACGACGACGACCCGAGGACGACGACGAGGACGAAGACACGGGGGCGGCGACGCCTCAGCGCCCTCCAGTGGAGGGGGGGGCTGCGGGCAGCGTCCGCATCGTCCACAGAGACATCAAGCCGGACAACCTGCTTCTGAGCAGCGGGGCCACCGTGGTCAAGATAGGGGACTTCAACAGCGCCAAGCAGATAGGTTCCACTCGTCATCCCTCGCCCTCCCCCTCGCTCCTCAGTCCTTCTCCTCCTGTTCATTCCTTCTCCTCCTCCTCTTCCTCCTTCTACTCCTTTCCTCCCCCTCCTCCTCATCCCCCTTTCCGCGAGTCCTCCAGTTCTCTTCGTCGGGGGGCCAAGATGGGGCTTTGAGGACAGGAAAGGACTTCCAGGTTTTATATTTTTCCCGTGGCCTCTTCGACAGAGCCTCATGTCTCAGGGCTCATTTTTGACCTGCCGATATACACCACTTCGGCTACGTGGTTGAGCTGGAGATGAAGGCGCCCTTGACCGAGGGGTTCCGTGACGGGAACAAATTCAAGGTCATGGCGGTGGGACTCGGCACGAAGATCATCGAGATCGACGTGCTGGCAGAGACCTTCAGCAAGGTTTTGAATTCAAAGAACTGGGGTAAAAAGGAGCTACCAGGGGCGCTCCCGATCCAAGTACATGGGGAAGGCATTAGTACTTATCAGAATAAGTACCAACAAGACAAAGAAGAGCTCTCGATGAGCCAGGTGAACCAGAAGAAGGAGGACGATATCTTTCCAGGGGTCAAAGGAAAGATATTTGGTCTGTACCGATCGATATGCGTATTGATCACAGTTTTGGGGATGATGAGCTACGGCTTGCTCAACATGAACGACTACCTTCTCCAGGTCACGGGGACCATGAAGAAAAACTACATGATGTGCCGACCGATATGCGTATTGGTCAAATGGATGGGGATGTCAAGCCACGGCTTGACGAACATGAAGATGGATGCTCGCCCAGGGCGGAGTCCAAGTTTTGGTCAAAATCTATGTATGCGGGAGAATCAGGAGGATACCTCAAGTTTTGGTCAAGATCTACGGATGCGGGAGAATTCAAAAGATACATCAAGTTTTGGTCAAGACCTACGTATGTGGGAAAGCTCAGAGAGCACCTCAAGTTTTGGTCAAGATCTACGTATGAAGGACAAAACAGAAGAGACGACGAACATGGGCAGCGAGGAGGACTTCAATTTTTTCAGATCAGCTCAGAGGTCATCACGGACATGAATATCACAAAGGTGAACAACTTCAATGGAGTTGAATCTTGGGGATATACAAACACGAGCAACCCAGAGGACAAGTATATGCAGGGAGGTTCGAGGACGTTACGTGAAAGGAACGATGAGGGAATCACCAGTGTATCCTGGAGTGGTTCAGAGATGATTTCAAACATGAGCGACCCAGAGGACGACGGCTGGATGGGAGATTACTCATAAACTACTACAAACAAGAGCATCGCAGAGGACGAAGAATTTTCTGGGATGGGTAATATGTTACAAAGTCCAGGTTCGTCCTGGCTCAAAGTCGCCGCGAGGACGTTCCCTCTCCCAGGGCCCCTCCTTGCTGGACTTGGTCGCAAGGAGGTATACAACGCGCGAGTGGAGAGGGGCGTTCTCGAGTTTTGCTGGGCGCAAACTCAGATATACTTGGGGAAGTCAATGACGCAGACATGGTACCGCAAAGTACGGGGCGCAAGGAGCCACAAGACACCCCAAGAGAATCAGAGCGAGCATCATGCACTTCATGGTAACACGGCCACTTACTCACCAAAGACGGGGAAAGCGGCACGGATTACAGCCAACACACGGACGGTATCTATCTTGTGCAGTGCAATGGACATGAAGATGAACAGCGAGATGAAAAACACATTGGCGTCGGGTCCGAAAATATTCAATCAGATACCGAAGCAATTTCACAAAGACAAAGACGAAACCAAAAAACAACTGGAACAATGGCAAGTACGACAAAACGGACAAGACGAGGAACCACCGAAAAAAGAAAAAGAAGAAGGTGGAATCTCAATCGAGTCCACGCCCACTAAAAGGCGACAAACTTCATGAAGACGGAGTTCGGCTGCGAGATGTGTGGAATGTTTCAATATTGAATACGCCGCCTACGTCGACGACGAATGGAGCTTATCTAACACGGACAGATAACAAAGCAATTCCATTGATGGAAAACCTGGATGGGGTCGACCTGAACCGTGCGAACTATAGACTGATCACGACAGCGACACCTTCATCGGCACTGAAGGCGGCAACGCCGGCATATGAAATCAACCCGACACCAATCCAGATCCCCATTCTCAAGACAACCAAGAAAGAAGGGAAACACAAGGAGGTGGCACAAACGAGAGAAGGATGGGTCTGGACACTATCAGCAGTGGATGATGCAGAACCACCTCGACTGGAGATGGCGACGGCAGCACCAAAGGCACCAGGCTGGGCAACACAATTCACGAACATGATTGCTGCGGTGAGCGAGTGCCACGGCGAGACAATATTCAAGAAACTGTATAAGAATCAAAAAGCAGCAACAGAGGCCCTCGGCAAGCTAAAAAGCAGCGATAATTCAAAAGAAGGCAAAAAGCAGCTATGGAGCATTGTTAGAGAAGCCAATCAGGACACAAAATCCTACCTCCAGGCACATTTGCAGCAACTCAAGAACGGCAAAGCCACAAAAGAGGAGATGGACACCACGATTAACATCATAAAGCAGTATGAGGGTGAGATCAAAACAGCACGAACACTGCGAGTGGACATAACGACGACAGAGGAAGTGCGAGAGTTTCTCAGGAAGCATTCGGGCAAGGACGGCTTGTCCACGGACGCGTGTGGCTACGATGACGCTGGGAAGATGAAGGATCGCCAGGAGGAAACGCGGCTTCCTTTGGCAGCGAAGTCTTCAGGTTACTGCACGGTGGACGAGGGCAGGGAAGAGTTGGATAAGATTGAGGGCGAAACATATGGACTACGTCTAAATCGAGATGGGGTGAGCTTTCGACTACGATTGGCGAAAAGAGACAACGCAGAAGGGTGGAGACTGATACGAGAAAAAGAACCCCCACCAGTAACAATATTTTTCCTGGATAAAGTTCCAGCTTCGTACCCTGCGCAGGCTATGCCGCATGCCCAAGTTGTTACTGGGCGCACTGGGAGTGGCGGTGCAGTATCCTGCGGCAACAAGACGGGGCAAATACAATAGGGTCTAAGTACGAGCACATCAAATACCTTCATCAGATACGTTTACTATTGGAAACACACTGGTGACGATAACAAAGGAGGAGGATGAGGACGCAAACGACGAGCCCATGGACGAGTCAGAGGTCTTCTTCGAAGGTTTCACGAAAGAAAAAGCAGCAAGCTCGATCACGGGTAAAGGAGCAGCATTAGCAACAGCAAAAATGCAGCAGTTCGCTTTCTCAGTTCTGGAGCAGAAGAATGGTTCGTTTTATCAGCCGCCACGACGAGCACCAACAATGAGACAGCAAGAACAAGCAGCAGCAGACGGAGGAGGAGGAGGAGCACCGCAGCCACAAGCACCGGTAGCAGCAGTAGAAGCCTCACTGGAAGCAAGGGGAAGCGGGCTATCCACACTGGAAGCATCAATGCAAGAGGTGTTGGAGCTAAAAGCAAACTTACAAAATGAAATGGCGTCAATAGCAGAAAAAAAAAAGAGAGAGAGAGAGAGAGAGAGAGAGAGAGAGAGAGAGAGAGAGAGCAACTCGCAGATCAACTCAGCCAAGCAAGGCAGAGGGGACGCAGAGATGGACAATCCAAAAGTCCCAGGAGATGAAAGCCATGACGAAGCTTACACTGATTTCAGCAAATGTTACCAGCTGGAAAAAGCATCAAGGCACCATCTTTGGAATGTTAAACAGTGAAAAAGCGGATTATCCCGGCAAAGCAACCTAACATCGATGTGTAGGAGCACATTTGGAAGCATTCCCCTTAAGATTCGGATGAGAATCCAGTTGTAGAATTCTGCTGTTCTCGCAGTCGTAGTCGCATTCGCGATGACAGTCGCAGTGGCGACGGCAGTCGCAGTCACAGCCTCAGCCTCAGCCTCAGCCTCAGCCTCAGCCTCAGCCTGCCTCAGCCTCAGCCTGCCTCAGCCTCAGCCTCAGCCTGCTTCAGCCTCAGCAGTCTGCCTTCAGCCTCGGCCTCAGCCTCAGCCTGCGCCTCAGCCTGCATCAGCCTCAGCCTCAGCCTCAGCCTGCCTCAGCAGCCTGCCTCAGCCTCAGCCTCAGCCTCAGCCTCAGCCTCATCATCAGCCTCAGCCTCAGCCTCAGCCTGCCTCAGCCTCAGCCTGCTCAGCCTCAGCCTCAGCCTCAGCTCAGCATCAGCCTCAGCCTCAGCCTCAGCCTGCCTCAGCTCAGCCTGCCTCAGCCTCAGCCTCAGCCTCAGCCCTCAGCCTCAGCCTGCTTCAGCCTCAGCCTCAGTCTGCCTTCAGCCTCGGCCTCAGCCTCAGCCTGCCTCAGCCTCAGCCTGCATCAGCCTCAGCCTCAGCCTCAGCCTGCCTCAGCATCAGCCTGCCTCAGCCTCAGCCTCAGCCTGCCTCAGCCTCAGCCTCAGCCTGCTTCAGCCTCAGCCTCAGTCTGCCTTCAGCCTCGGCCTCAGCCTCAGCCTGCCTCAGCCTCAGCCTGCATCAGCCTCAGCCTCAGCCTCAGCCTCAGCCTCAGCCTCAGCCTGCCTCAGCCTCAGCCTCAGCCTGCTTCAGCCTCAGCCTCAGTCTGCCTTCAGCCTCGGCCTCGCCTCAGCCTGCCTCAGCCTCAGCCTGCATCAGCCTCAGCCTCAGCCTCAGCCTGCCTCAGCATCAGCCTGCCTCAGCCTCAGCCTCAGCTTGCCCCTGCCTCAGCCTCAGCCTGCTTCAGCCTCAGCCTCAATCTGCCTTCAGCCTCGGCCTCAGCCTCAGCCTGCCTCAGCCTCAGCCTGCATCAGCCTCAGCCTCAGCCTCAGCCTGCCTCAGCATCAGCCTGCCTCAGCCTCAGCCTCAGCCTGCCTCAGCCTCAGCCTCAGCCTGCCTCAGCCTCAGCCTCAGCCTGCCTCAGCCTCAGCCTCAGCCTCAGCCTCAGCCTCAGCCTCCTCAGCCTCAGCTCAGCCTGCCTCAGCCTGCCTCAGCCTCAGCCTCAGCCTGCCTCAGCCTCAGCCTCAGCCTCAGCCTCAGCCTGCTTCAGCCAAAGCCTCAGTCTGCCTTGAGCCTTGGCCTCAGCCTCAGCCTCAGCCTGCCTCAGCCTCAGCCTGCATCAGCCTCAGCCTCAGCCTCAGCCTGCCTCAGCATCAGCCTGCCTCAGCCTCAGCCTGCCTCTGCCTCAGCCTCAGCCTGCTTCAGCCTCAGCCTCAGTGCCTCAGCCTCGGCCTCAGCCTCAGCCTGCCTCAGCCTCAGCCTGCCTCAGCCTCAGCCTCAGCCTGCCTCAGCATTCAAAATGTGGCCCGGGAATGGAATTCTGGGAACTCGAAGAACACGAAGTGGCCTACAGTTGGCTCCGGGCATTCAAAATCATGCCCAGGAATGGAATTCTGGGAGCTCGAAGATCACGAAGTGGCCTACACTTGGCTCCGGGCATCCAAAATGTGGCCCGGGAATGGAGTTCTGGGAAGTCGAAGAACACGAAGTGGCCTACAGTTGGCTCCGGGCATCCAAAATGTGGCCCGGGAATGGAATTCTGGGAAGTAGAAGAGCACGAAGTGGCCTACAGTTGGCTCCGGGCATCCAAAATGTGGCCCGGGAATGGAGTTCTGGGAAGTCGAAGAGCACGAAGTGGCGTACAGTTGGCTCCGGGCATTCAGAATGTGGCCCGGGAATGGAGTTCTGGGAAATCGAAAAGCACGAAGTGTGTGACTGTATGCGAAAAACGATCCCCCCCGGCAAACCCCAACGGCCCCCCAACGGCCCCCAACGGCTCCCCAACGGCTGCCCAGACCCCCCTGTGGAGTAATGTGCTGCTGTCTTTTCACACCAATAGAAACCTACCAGTCTTCGATGTTAGGTAATACTGTTGGTCTCCAAGAGACACGATTGACGCCAATAACACAGACAAGAGCGGTGGCACAGGCAGCAAGCAAAGACTTCGACTTCCTGGGCGGCAAACCTCTCCCCATCCAGCAGATCGGACCCAACGCCAGCACGACCCTCGACAACTCGAGCGTACACGGAGGTGTGGGTTTTCTTGTACACAAGCCTTTATCCGCTCAAGCTTGTGCGGCGAAGACGACCGAAGCCAGGCGGGTCTATGAGCACTGTCGAATACACCAGATGGCTGTACCACTTCAGACCAGCGGTGTAGCCATATTCTTTATGCATATCATTACCTTCTACAACGAAGCAGGACACAGCCCAGCAGCGAGAGTAAGAAAGGAGATAATGATGAATGATATCTTTACGAACGGCACCACATGTGGTGCTCAGCCGACGTTGATTTGTTGCGACACCAACCTGACGGACCAGAGTATTGTGATGCGTGATGCTGTGGCAACAGGGAGGTGGGTGGATATAGGAAAGAGATTTTCACCATCGACAGGACCAGAACCTACATATGGTGGGAAACAAGATTGGGATAAGGTGAGCCCAGGGCCGTACGTCACCAGACCAGATCGCATCTTTGCGAATATGGAAGCGGCGGCCCTGATTACTTCATATGTACTTCTGAGAGACACTCGTCTTCCAGGACATTTGCCAATAAAAATTATCCCAGCAAAGCAACCTAACAGCGATGTGTAGGAGCATATCTGGAAACATCCCCCTTAAGATTCAGATGAGAATCCAGTTGTAGAGTTCTTCTGTTCTCGCAGTCGTTGTCGCATTCGCGATGACAGTCGCAGTGGCCTGCATTAGCCTCAGCCTCAGCCTCAGCCTGCCTCCCTGCCTCAGCATCAGCCTCAGCCTCAGCTTCAGCCTGCCTCAGCCTCAGCCTCAGCCTGCTCCTGTATCAGCCTCAGTCTGCCTGCAGCCTCGGCCTCAGCCTCAGCCTGCCTCAGCCTGAGCCTGCCTCAGCCTCAGCCTCAGCCTCAGCCTGCCTCAGCATCAGCCTGCCTCAGCCTCAGCCTCAGCCTGCCTCAGCCTCAGCCTCAGCCTGCTTCAGCCTCAGCCTCAGTCTGCCTTCAGCCTCGGCCTCAGCTCAGCCTGCCTCAGCCTCAGCCTGCATCAGCCTCAGCCTCAGCCTCAGCCTGCCTCAGCCTCAGCCTGCCTCAGCCTCAGCCTCAGCCTGCTTCAGCCTCAGCCTCAGTCTGCCTTCAGCCTCGGCCTCAGCCTCAGCCTCAGCCTCGGCCTCAGCCTCATCAGCCTGCCTCAGCCTCAGCCTGCTCAGCCTCAGCCTCAGCCTCAGCCTCAGCATCAGCCTCAGCCTCAGCCTCAGCCTCAGCCTGCCTCAGCCTCAGCCTCAGCCTCAGCCTCAGCTTCAGCCTCAGCCTCAGTCTGCTTCAGCCTCGGCCTCGGCCTCAGCCTCAGCCTGCCTCAGCCTCAGCCTGCATCAGCCTCAGCCTCAGCCTCAGCCTGCCTCAGCATCAGCCTCAGCCTCAGCCTCAGCCTGCCTCAGCCTCAGCCTCAGCCTGCTTCAGCCTCAGCCTCAGTCTGCCTTCAGCCTCGGCCTCAGCCTCAGCCTGCCTCAGCCTCAGCCTGCATCAGCCTCAGCCTCAGCCTCAGCCTGCCTCAGCATCAGCCTGCTCACTCAGCCTCAGCCTGCCTCAGCCTCATCAGCTGCTTCAGCCTCAGCCTCAGCCTTCAGCCTCGGCCTCAGCCTCAGCCTCAGCCTCAGCCTCAGCCTGCCTTCAGCCTCAGCAGCCTCAGCTTCAGCCTCAGCCTGCCTCTCAGCCTCAGCCTCAGCCTCAATCTGCCTTCAGCCTCGGCTTCAGTCTCAGCCTGCCTCTGCCTCAGCCTGCCTCAGCCTCAGCCTCAGCCTGCCTCAGCCTCAGCCTGCCTCAGCCTCAGCCTCAGCCTCAGCCTGCCTCAGCCTCAGCCTCAGCCTGCTTCAGCCTCAGCCTCAGTCTGCCTTCAGCCTCGGCCTCAGCCTCAGCCTGCCTCAGCCTCAGCCTGCATCAGCCTCAGCCTCAGCCTCAGCCTGCCTCAGCATCAGCCTGCCTCAGCCTCAGCCTCAGCCTGCCTCTGCCTCAGCCTCAGCCTGCTTCAGCCTCAGCCTCAATCTGCCTTCAGCCTCGGCCTCAGCCTCAGCCTGCCTCAGCCTCAGCCTGCATCAGCCTCAGCCTCAGCCTCAGCCTGCCTCAGCATCAGCCTCAGCCTCAGCCTCAGCCTGCCTCAGCCTCAGCCTCCTGCTTCAGCCTCAGCCTCAGCCTGCATCAGCCTCAGCCTGAGTCTGCCTTCAGCTTCGGCCTCAGCCTCAGCCTGCCTCAGCCTGCCTCAGCCTCAGCATCAGCCTGCCTCAGCATTCAAAATGTGGCCAGGGAATGGAATTCTGGGAACTCGAAGAACACGAAGTGGCCTGCAGTTTGCTCCGGGCATTCAAAATCATACCCAGGAATGGAGTTCTGGGAAGTCCAAGAGCACGAAGTGGCCTACAGTTGGCTCCGGGCATCCAAAATGTGGCCCGGGAATGGAGTTCTGGGAACTCGAAGACCACGAAGTGGCCTACAGTTGGCTCCGGGCATCCAAAATGTGGCCCGGGAATGGAGTTCTGGGAACTCGAAGGCCACGAAGTGGCCTACAGTTGGGTCGGGGCATTCAAAATGTGGCCCAGGAATGGAGTTCTGGGAACTCGAAGAGCACGAAGTGGCCTAAAGTTGGCTCCGGGCATCCAAAATGTGGCCCGGGAATGGAGTTCTGGGAGGTCGAAGAATGGAGTTCTGGGAGGTCGAAGAGCACGAAGTGTGTGACTGTTTGTGAAAAACGAAGTTCCCCGGCAATCCCCAACGGCCCCCCAACGGCCCCCCAACGGCTCCCCAACGGCTGCCCAGACCCCCCTGTGGAGTAATGTGTTGCTCTCTTTTGACACCACTAGAAACCTATCAGTCTTCGCTGTTAGGTAATTACGCTGAACACCAAGCCACTGGACTTGATGAGATGGGTACCCAAGGTGCCTGCAGCCTCCCCTGTCGAGCAGATACCACCTCTGGACGAAGATCAGCAATAATTCCTACTGGACAGGATATTTCAGCGACGGGACAGCGATCTGAGAGAAGCGAAAGAGCTGAGAAACCCGGCGAGGATGCTGGAGTTGGCTACGACGATTGCAGAAGATTACCTTGAAGAAAGATGCAGCACAGTTGATCCCAATATCCAGGGAACAAGAGGGCGATGTCGTGAGATTACTCTATCTCAAGAGTCCCTGGCATGCCGTGCTGCATCACAGTCAAAACCTCAAGATCCTTGGACATATTATCCCAGCAAAGCAACCTAACATCGATGTGTAGGAGCATATCTGGAAGCATTCCCTTTAAGATTCGGATGAGAATCCAGTTGTAGAATTCTGCTGTTCTCGCAGTCGTAGTCGCATTCGCGATGACAGTCGCAGTGGCAACGGCAGTCGCAGTCACAGCCTCAGCCTCAGCCTGCCTCAGCCTCAGCCTGCCTGCCTCAGCCTCAGCCTGCCTCAGCCTCAGCCTCAGCCTGCTTCAGCCTCAGCCTCAGTCTGCCTTCAGCCTCGGCCTCAGCCTCAGCCTGCCTCAGCCTCAGCCTGCATCAGCCTCAGCCTCAGCCTCAGCCTGCCTCAGCATCAGCCTGCCTCAGCCTCAGCCTCAGCCTGCCTCAGCCTCAGCCTCAGCCTGCTTCAGCCTCAGCCTCAGTCTGCCTTCAGCCTCGGCCTCAGCCTCAGCCTCAGCCTCAGCCTCAGCCTGCCTCAGCCTCAGCCTCAGCCTCAGCCTGCCTCAGCATCAGCCTGCCTCAGCCTCAGCCTCAGCCTGCCTCAGCCTCAGCCTCAGCCTGCTTCAGCCTCAGCCTCAGCCTGCCTTCAGCCTCAGGCCTCAGCCTCAGCCTGCCTCAGCCTCAGCCTCAGCCTCAGCCTCAGCCTCAGCCTCAGCCTGCCTCAGCCTCATCAGCCTCAGCCTCGGCCTCAGCCTCAGCCTGCCTCAGCTGCCTCAGCCTGCCTCAGCCTCAGCCTCAGCCCTCAGCCTCAGCCTCAGCCTGCCTCAGCCTCAGCCTCAGCCTGCCTCAGCCTCAGCCTCAGCCTGCTTCAGCCTCAGCCTCAGTCTGCCTTCAGCCTCGGCCTCAGCCTCAGCTGCCTCAGCCTCAGCCTGCTCAGCTCAGCCTCAGCCTCAGCCTGCCTCAGCCTCAGCCTCAGCCTGCCTCAGCCTCAGCCTCAGCCTGCAGCCTCAGCCTCAGCCTCAGCCTCAGCTTCAGCCTCAGCCTCAGTCTGCCTCAGCCTCAGCCTCCTCAGCCTGCTCAGCCTCAGCCTCAGCCTCAGCCTCAGCCTCAGCCTCAGCCTCAGCCTCAGCCTCAGCCTGCCTCAGCA
This sequence comes from Prorocentrum cordatum, assembly GCA_963575745.1. NCBI lineage: Eukaryota > Dinophyceae > Prorocentrales > Prorocentraceae > Prorocentrum > Prorocentrum cordatum. The sequence continues at coordinate 108,787 of CAUYUJ010008002.1, read as the reverse complement.
TCAGCCTGCCTCAGCCTCAGCCTCAGCCTCAGCCTGCCTCAGCCTCAGCCTCAGCCTGCCTCAGCCTCAGCCTCAGCCTGCCTCAGCCTCAGCCTGCTCAGCCTCAGCCTGCCTCAGCAGCCTCAGCCTCAGCCTCAGCCTCAGCCTCAGCCTGCCTCAGCCTCAGCCTCAGCCTCAGCCTCAGCCTCAGCCTCAGCCTCAGCCTCAGCCTCAGCCTCAGCCTCAGCCTGCTTCAGCCTCAGCCTCAGTCTGCCTTCAGCCTCGGCCTCAGCCTCAGCCTGCCTCAGCCTCAGCCTGCATCAGCCTCAGCCTCAGCCTCAGCCTGCCTCAGCATCAGCCTGCCTCAGCCTCAGCCTCAGCCTGCCTCAGCCTCAGCCTCAGCCTGCTTCAGCCTCAGCCTCAGTCTGCCTTCAGCCTCGGCCTCAGCCTCAGCCTGCCTCAGCCTCAGCCTGCCTCAGCCTCAGCCTCAGCCTGCCTCAGCATTCAAAATGTGGCCCGGGAATGGAATTCTGGGAACTCGAAGAACACGAAGTGGCCTACAGTTGGCTCCGGGCATTCAAAATCATGCCCAGGAATGGATTCTGGGAACTCGAAGATCACGAAGTGGCCTACAGTTGGCTCCGGGCATCAAAATGTGGCCCGGGAATGGAGTTCTGGGAAATCGAAGAGCACGAAGTGGCCTACAGTTGGCTCCGGGCATTCAAAATGTGGCCCGGGAATGGAGTTCTGGGAATTCGAAGAGCACGAAGTGGCCTACAGTTGGCTCCGGGCATCCAAAATGTGGCCCGGGAATGGAGTTCTGGGAAGTCGAAGAGCACGAAGTGGCCTACAGTTGGCTCCGGGCATCCAAAATGTGGCCCGGGAATGGAGTTCTGGGAAGTCGAAGAGCACGAAGTGGCCTACAGTTGGTTCCGGGCATTCAAAATGTGGCCCGGGAATGGAGTTCTGGGAGGTCGAAGAGCACGAAGTGTGTGACGGTTTGCGAAAAACGATCCCCCCCGGCAAACCCCAACGGCCCCCCAACGGCTGCCCAGACCCCCCTGTGGAGTAATGTGCTGTTCTTTTTTTAGCCCATTAGAAACCTATCAGTCTTCGCTGTTAGGTAACAAAACGGCACGTTTGTATAAGAATCTCAGGAGAGTACGAGAGATGATCATCAAGTACACCATCCACCCGATCCCGACCACCGAGATTTGGAAAACACTGATGAAAATTTTGGCGAATATTGTGGAAGATCTCACCAGGATGAGATTGACTACTGACTTTCTTGAGGTTGTGGTACCTGACGTGAAACAATGCCAAGCACTACAAAAAATGATTGAAGACCAGATCGACAAGTATGATCGACACGGGCTAGAAATAAGACTAGAAGCATGGAGGGCTAGACTTTTCGCGGCAACAACGTCACCAGCTAGCAAAGTAGACCGTGCAGTACTCAAAAACCATATGCGACCTCCACGAGATGAACCTATTACGGCGATAAGAGTGGATGAGCAAATTGAGAATACTATCTCAAATCATGGGAAACACTATGCAATCAGACCAGATGATGTGCTGGAGGAACTACGTAGGACATGGGATCCGGCATTTAATAAAAGTGACCCGACGATCACGTGGGACAAGTTTCTGGATAAGTACCGCCATTTTATTCAAAAATAACCGTGCGAGTTGAGGATACTGAACCCCGACGACTACCACCAAGCTATTCAAGAGTTGAGTGCATCACGGGCGGTGGCTGGCTGCGGTTGCCGAGTCCAGGAGCTCAAAGCATTGCCCAGAAGGATCGCGGCGCTCTATTGCGAGGTATTTCAGTATATCGAAGCTGGAGGAGAGTGGCCAGATCCACTTCTTGAAGTATTCGCAAGCGCTTTGCGCCAAACCGAGATCCCAGATGCAGATGACAATGGTGAAGATGATTTTCTGATACCAGTTGCTGCTAAAACGAGGATAATAAATAATTATACAACTTTGAGCACTTGTTGGGAAAAGGCAAGATGGAGAGATACCGAGAGTGTTGGCTACCAATATCTATGCATGGTGCTAGATCTGGACACGAAGCCCAAGAGGTTGCAATGAATCGCTCAGTTGAGACAGAGTTAGCCAGACTCCTAGGACATCACTCTCTGACACTAAGTATTGATTGGGGGAATTTTTTCGATCAGATTCACAGAGAAATTGGTGGCCGTCTACTGGAAGCACATATGGATCACCAGAATGCGACAGAGTACGCAAAGGGATATCTGAATGCGGAGGCGCGCCTGCAAAATACAGCAAGATACCGTTTCAAATTAGGAAGAGCAGTAGAGCAGACCTCACGTTTTCGAGCGGGAGGATATGCTCAAGGACCAAATTACAGTATCCAAGTTTCTTCAGCGTTGATGGCGGTGTGGTCTCGATATATTGCGGAAAAGACCAGATGCAGCACTGCGGGGTTCGCGGACGACTCGTCGATCAACGCAAGTGGGCTCGACTTAGAGGAGGTCCTTGATAACGGGAGACGGGCCCTAGCGGAGTGCGAGGAGTTCGGCAGATATACTGGCTGCAGGCTCAACAAAAGCAAAACAAAAGCACTGGCGAGCACATCACAAGTACGAAATGCGGTGGAAAAGGATTTCAACAATATACCGCTGAGATGTTCACGGGCAAGTGTCCTTGTCGGTGGAATACTATCAGGTGGGACAGCAGCCTCGTCGAAACAAAGAAATCAATTAGCCAGCCGTAGGATTGACAAGCATACAGGCGTACTGGCACGGACCGACCGAGGGCCGCAATCTTACGATTTCCGTTAGAAATGTCTGACGTTGTATGCTTCCCCCACGGGATTCTACGGTTGCGAGCAACATTTGTACAACACTACCACGTTGCAGCACATGGCAGCTCGGGTACATCGTGTTATGCTGACAGGAAAGACTATGTACCGAGCGCGGATTGCAACTTTCACATTGGCGGCCCACGGGCACTTAATAGATCCGTGGATGGCATCAAGATATTGGGCGCTGGTGGTGGTACGACGTTTGCTTCAAAAACGATCGAACATCTTGGCAGTATTCAAAATTACCATCGGCGAGTATGAGAAAGAACCACCGAACAAAGATGACATACATGGACCAGTGAAGGTATTTCTTATTATACTACACGAGCTCAAGTGGAACATCGACGAGAACTTTGTGATCACGAGGCCTGGAGGAGGGAGGATCCATCTTCTCGAGTCAGATGGCTTGCTTTTCCGACACATACTAAGAGCTGATCTCAGAAAGGTGGTCTGGAAAACTGGTTTCCATATTCATACGCATCGGGACCGACACTTACGAGCAGAGTACATCGGGACTGAGGTTGGGATCGACTATGCAGCTACTGCGAAGTTATCTCGGCAACGGCGCAGCAAAAGCAAGCATCATGATGTACAAGATACCCCTGGCGGAGTTGCAGTATCACCGTACAAATGGTCATATGCACGACGAGCAGCATGTCGACTCCTTTGGTCGGCAGGACTAATAACTTCAGACAAGTTGGTACCTCGATATCTGGAGAGTGCAGATTGCCCTTATTGTAGAAAGCCAATCACGGAGACAGTCCAGCACGCCCTCTGGGAATGCGAACATCACGCTCCTGCAAGAAGATGGCTGTGTGACAAATACACAGAGGACGAAATCAACGCAGTCCCTCTTTTTACAAGTTTAACTGGTATTATTGCGGATGATGACGAGTTGGGCAACAACTCTGTTGAAATTGCATTGGGGGTACAAGAGGGCCCTGACCCCCACCCCCCTCAAGTTGAAGAGGGGGGCGAGATGGGCGTGGATTAAGAAGGATATCTCGTGGTGGCTGGTGATGGTGCTGCTCCGTCGGGGCAAATTGATATGAGGCTAAGACGTGCTGGATGGGAGCTCTTTTATGGGGAGGGACACTCACACAACACGACGGAGATCTTGAGAGGGTCGGTTCAGACGGCCCAGAGGTCGGAGGTCCGCGCGGCGTTGCGTTGGGCTTCATGGGCATGGTCACGCCAAGTATATATAGTCGACTCCGACTACGTGTGCCGCGGCCTCCGATCGATCATTCAAAGAAAGAGTATCACATTTAAATCACATCGAGACTTGTGGAGAAGAATTCAGTTCGCCATCAGAATGAAAGGTGAGGAAAACTTCAAGGTGCGCAAAGTTCGAAGTCATCAAACAAAAGAAATGATTGAAAACGAGGAGGCAGCTGGCAGGCAGGCAAGTCTACACAACGAACAGGCAGACAAGCGTGCTGTACAAGCAGCACTCAGGAATGCAATCGACGAGGGGATCCTTGACATATACAAAAAGAGGGTAAAGCTGGCACAAGACATACAAAGCATGATATTAGGCGTGGTGCAATACCGAGCAGCAGCGGGTTTCAAACTCTTTGGGCACGGGAACCGAGGAGCAAATCTACAGGGGTACCTTCAACAGCAGGCTGAACTAAGCGAGCAAGCCCGTCACCAACTGGAGGAGGACAGGAACGCGGAGGAGGCCATGTTTGAGGAGGAACCAGATGTTTTTGGACACGGAGGAGGGATGGACGAGGACACGGAGCAGCAGCCAAATGTAGTACATCCCCCACCGACACCAGGACCACCATAACCCCACCCAGAGCTTCCTCGGAGACGACTTCGAGGAAAACAACAAGGGGAAGGGCTACCAGGACAGAGCGAACCAGGGGCTGGGGCGACTCCATCACCGACCAGGCCAGGGACCACAAGCACGAAGGCACAAACTCCGAGGACCCCAGGGCCGCCCCAACCAGGTCAAGGAGCTCGGGACTCTGGAGAGAAGCAAGTACGAACAGTGACCTCAGTCCTGCCATCGGCGGGAAAGGCGGAACGCACTGTAGGTACGAGAGCTGCTAGAGAACAGGTCTTTCCTAACTTCTGGTGGGGGCCGAGAGAAGTCAATCCTGGCCAACCACACCTCAAGGGGGACCAGTTGACGGACCTGAGGTTTCACAAAGTACATTGGATATACAAGCTAAGTAGTGCAGAGGCGATCTTTTGGTATTGGCAGAATACGTACATAGATCCAGATCCCCCAGCAGCACCAGAGAACTTCGAGAGTGCGGCAGCCTGCACCACCTCATCGATCGCGGCGGTGATCGACTTTGTATACGCAACAGGAGAGCGCATGGCGCTACGTTCAGGGGGCTCGGGAAACTCGATCGGGACTCAGGCGAAGATGTGAATATTACTGAGGTCACGACGTATGACAAGAAACAAAGGGAGGGGCGAGCTATTCTTCCACCGTTGAAAGAATGTCGACACCTCTTTCAATTGAGTCTCAAAGGTCGACTAAGGATGATCATGCCAGAAGCGACAAACTCATTACTATTCAATATTGCGACGACGGGAATGGCATTGGATGCGCCAAAGCCGTGGTCAATGCAGTATTTTCCAGCACACAGTGTACCTCCAGCTTGGCAGGGTAATCTTCAGGTACATCAGTCGAGAAGGTTGAGAGGCAAAGAGTCAATACACAGCAGAGGTCAAACAAAAGATGGAGTTTTTAATATCAAAGAACACCCTCGAGCTAGGCCAAACCACAACACTTTGAAAGCTGTATTCACGGACTTATTGACCGAAGATGATAGGAAGCTCCTCGAGAGTATCAAAACGAGTTTTCATCGGAGGAAAGAAGAGAGACGGCTATCTCATAACATAACGGCAAAGGACGATGAGGCAATGCGCTTATTCTTAACCCCTTTTGACAAAGCGCTGGCCACGATCCTCAAATGTACGAGATGCGAAAGGGATATTGACTTGCGAAGGGCAGAGGGTGAACCAATTGTCGCATGGAGTCACGCAGCAAAGACGTGTCCTGGACGATGGAACTTGGGAGAGAAAACTTTGGAAGAATGGCAAACACTTTCAACGCGCAGATATAGTACGCACGCCAAGTACATTGAGGAGTACAACTTGGGGAATAATGAGAACAAAGCAGTACGCCGACATTTACTTTTCAGTACGCAGCGGGATTTCACTATGAGGTATGCGTGTCGAAGACCTTTGTGCAAGTTACACTGCCAGGGGATGAACACGAAAAGAATACGATACTATGTGGAGACAGCATGCACTGGCATGGTTACGGATGAGGAAAGAAATGGTGGTGATCAGAGCTACGATCTCAATATGGACAGATATGACAAGCTACCTGAGGCTACAATGAGCCCGTGAGCTTGAGTGGGGAACCGTAACCCAGAGTTCGGTTACCGCGCCATGAACCAGTCCACACACATCAAGCCGGACAACCCGCTTCTGAGCAGCGGGGCCACCGTGGTCAAGATAGGGGACTTCAACAGCGCCAAGCAGATAGGTTCCCCTCGCCATCCCTCGCCCTTCCCCTCGCTCCTCAGTCCTCCTCCTCCTGTTCATTCCTTCTCCTCCTCCTCTTCCTCCTTCTACTCCTTTCCTCCCCCTCCTCCTCATCCCCCTTTCCGCGAGTCCTCCAGTTCTCTTCGTCGGGGGGCCAAGTTGGGGCCTTGAGGACAGGAGTGGACTTCCAGGTTTTATATTTTTCCCGTGGCCTCTTCGACAGAATTTCATGTCTCAGGGCTCATTTTTGACCTGCCGATATACACCTGCACCGATCCCCGCTAGGCCGATCTTTGGCCCACGATCGGTGTATATGCCAGGGAGGGGTATACATGGATTCTGGGCCCAGAGCTCCTACTCCAGCTGCCTGCGGCAAGTCCCGCCTCTGAGCCAGCGCAGCGCACTGTCTGGCAATGTTTCGCACACCGCCCAGAAGGCCGTAACGCGTGACACACCTCGTATCTCTTGGTTGATTGGTTCTCATGGTTGCATGGGCCGTCTTGAAGTTGCCCTGGGGCCCTCCTGGTGTCATCCAGGGCCGCCTTGGGGCTGTCTGAAGCCGTCTTGCTGCAATCGTGGACCCCTCTCGGCCGTCAGGCGAGTCTCTTGGGGCTGTCTTGGGGGCCTCTTCGGGCCCTCTTGGACCGTCTAGGGGCTCTCTTGGGCTGCGCCCCTCTCCTTTGGGGCCGTATCGGGGCCCTCTTGGGGCGTTCCTGGGCCGACTAGAATGCTCGGGGTGCCTCTCGTTGTTTTTGTTGTTGGCCTCTTTCTGGCTCCTCCGTGGCCCTCGTGGACTCATGAAGCCGAGAAGGCCAGGAAATGCAGGTATTTGATTCATTTGGTTTTTCTTTGGCGCGTTGCAAGCATGGCGGGGTTTCTTGCAGATTCGTTTTGTTTGGTTTCTTCTGTGGAGCTGTTGAGTGCATATCCGGCTCATGTTGGGTAATCTTGGCGACCAGGGTAGCTTTCCTGGATCGTCCTGGAAGCCTTGGAGAGCACGTCGTCATCAGGCCACCAGTGATGCCTCGCGACTACGGGGCGATGCGTGGGGAGTCGGGGGTGGGGGAGCGCTAGACGATTTTTTCAGAAATCTGACCAGACAGCACGTTGTATTCTACCACGCCTCAACGTTCCAGGGGGAACTGTGGCGGTTATGTATAGTTTGTTTGTAGTTGGGCTTGGCCAGAGTCGGGGGGTGTATCTATAGCAGATACGCGCATGCGCGGGATGGCTGGTGCTCGTTTGCGCGTTTCTGTGCCTTCTTTGGACCTCTCCGCCGAACGGGTTCGATCCGCCTCCTCGTGGCCCCTCTCTTCGTCACCCCCTCTCCCCGTCACCCCCACCTCGCCACCCAGCCCCCACTGTCACCTCCCCTCCCCGCAGGGCGGGCTGAATCCCTCCCTCGTCGCCCTCCCTCATCCCGCGAGGTAGCCACCCCGCGCTCAGCTCCTCCATGCTCACCGACCGGGGCACCGCGTGCTACAGCCCGCCCGAAATCCGCGCTGGGCTGATCTGGAGCCTCGGAGGAGGACGAGGAGGCGGTGGAGAAAGAGGGGGATCGAGGAATTGAGGATCGATGCAGTGTTGGTTCGGGGCTATTTTCGGGCACCGGAATGCCTCTGGAGGCTCCCTGGGACCTCCCTGGACTGCCCCTCCCCTCCTCGAAGAAGAAGAAGAAGCAGCTGCGTGCTCATGCACTCTCGGAGGTCGCGCGGAGCTCCTCGGGTGGGCGCCCGACCCCCCCCCCCCGCCGGCGCAGCGCCGACCCGAGAGGTCCGCGCGGACCTCCGCGAGGTGGTGCTTACCTCCGTGGTCTGCCCCTCTGTCCTCGCTCCTCCGCCCGCCTCCTCGTCCTCACTCGACGGGGAGCAGAGCGGCCCAGACCCACCGTCCTCCCCATCAGCCTGCCCGCTGCCCACCTCGCGAGGCCTGGCGGCTCGGAAGCATTCCCCATCAGATGGCTCGGATGCGCTTTTTGAGCCCTAGCCTACCGGTGCGTCTGCCTCCGGGTGCGCTTTCCTGCAGCCGCGCACCTGCGCATCTTCCGTCTGCCTCCCTCCGCAGCGGAGACACTTCGCCCCCTGCTCACCTTGGGGTTTGCCCCAAGGCTCTGTCCAGCTGTGCACGTTTCGTTCATCCGTCAATTGCCGCGCCTCCGTCGTCGCACGCCGTACTCTTATGCTGCCCATGCCTCAACGTCCCCGTCTGACGTGCACTTGCGCTCCCGACCCATCATTGTCCAGACAACGTTGAGTTGTGTGCTCCTTTAGTTAGGCCGTCCATTTCCCGCTGCGCCCATAGGGCACGCACCCGCGCTCGCCCGCGGCCAGTACTGAGCGCCACGCTGGGCTGGGGAACGCTGGGAAAAGCACACGCTCTTCGGGCGTGTCGCCTGAGGCCGAGGCTGTCGCAGGAGTGGCGCCGCGCCGTCTCCTCGGCAGCCAGGACTGGCAAGGAAAACGTACACCCCAGCGCAGATGTCAGGGACTCGCCGCTCCCCTTCAACAGCCCCTCCTCCATCCTAACTTTTCTCCACTTCTCATCCCATCCTCTCCCCACTCCTCTCCTATCATGCTCCTTCCGCAATTCCGATGTTCCTCGCTTTTTCCTGCTCGCCCCCCCTTCCTCCATCTCGATCCAACCTCCTCCGCCTCATATGCCCCTTCCACTGCTATCCACCCATCCTTGTCCCCTCTATGTATTCCCCGTCCATCCCCCCCCAGTCTTTCTCAAATTACAGTCAACCCGCATAGTCAGGATGAACGACTTTCCAAGGTTGCCCTTGCATCCCTGCCCCTTCGGCCCATCCTTAGCGAATGTCGATGGCCAATCTCGTTCGAACAACTTCAACATGGCTCTCCAAGGTCCTTGCTTCCTTACCGCGCCCCTTCTTATACGGGTTCAATGTTCTCTCCTTGACCTCCTTTTCCATCATCTCCCCCTCGTTTCAATTATCCTTCCTCCATCCTACTCCCCACGCAGCAGCAGAGTATTCAGCTCTGCGGACCTTGTATTATGATGGGAGCTAGTCAGACCGAAACCGCCAAGGGTTATTGCCACACATGTGGAGGCAATCCCAAGGGGGCTATTCGACATGGCCCAGATTGTGGCTCATACCCCTCCAAGGTTTCGGGCTCGTTGTTTGTAGGCAACTCTCCTATCCCTGCCCCACTCAACTTGTCCTCCGTGCCTTCGTCCTCATCCTCTCCCTCCTTCATCTTTTTTCTCTCTTCTCTACCTCGCGTCCTCCTTGACCTCGTATCCTTCTTCCCTCTCCTCCCCTGCAGCATCCCCCTCCCCACCTCCGCCCCGCAGCTCCATCGCCCTCTCCATCAATCCCCTCCACCGTCATGTCCGCTCTGCCTCTCCGCGGGCAGCCTCCTCCTCCTTCCCCATGCGCATTCCTCGCTCTTCCCCCATCGATGTTCCCGCCTTCTACTCCTTGGTCCTCTCTTCCATTCATCAAGTTCGTTCCCCTCTTCCTCTCCGCCCCTCTTTCTTAGTCCGCCCCCCGTCCAAAAAAACGCATCCCACCATCTCTTTCCGACCCCTCTCCCCCACGTCTCCCCCTTCTCATTCTCATCTATCCTCATCTCCACACCATCCTTGCGCCTACTCATCCCCTACTCCCTTCGTCCTCCTCCCCTGTTTCCCTCCATCATCTTCCCCCTCCCTGTTCATCATTATCCTCTTCATGTTACAGTGGGCGAACTTGAGCGTCTTGGCTGTTGGGTCCGTGTGAAAGAACATGTGTGCCGACTTGGGCCTGTAGGCCAACAGATTACGCCTCTCCTCCGCCTCCTCCTCCTGCTCCTCCTCCTGCTCCTTCTCCTCCTGCTCCTCCTCCTGCTCCTCCTCCTCCTGTCCTGCTCCTTGTCGTCCTCCTCCTCCTCCTCCACCTCCTCCTCCTCCACCTCGTCCTCCTCTAGCTCCATGTCCTGACTCTTCGCCGGGGGCTCCGCTCGCCTCCAGGGCTCTCTGGCCCTCGTTCCGCTGCTGTGGGGTGTTTGCTGTTGGAGAACACGGGGGCCGCGCGGCAAAAACCTGGGCCCCCCCCCTTGCTCTCCAGCATGTCTCTCCGTCCTCCCTCTCCCTCCCTCCCTCCCTCTCCTCCCTCTCCTTCCTCTCCCATTCCTGCATTCCCCCTCGTCCTCGTCCTCCCTCTGCATTGGCCCCGTCTCCCTCAGCCTCATTCTCCTCCGCTTCCTCTATCCCCAATTCTCCTCCTCCCTGCCATATCTCCTCCCCCTCCCCATTTGCTTCCTCCTCCCCGCCCCCCACTCCTCCTCGCTCCCCATCCTCCTCCGACCTCCGACTCCCTTCTGCTGCCTCCACTCCGCCCTCTCGAGGAGACCGAGGGAGGAGGCGTGAGGATGGAGGAGGAGAGAAAGGAAGAAGGGGAGAGGAAAGAGAGATCCACTGCCCACAGAGGGGGGGCGGACGGGAGAGGAGCGAGGAGGACCCCGCCCCGCCCCCGAGGAACGAGCGCGTGGACATCTGGTCTGGTGGCCTGAGCATTTGCTACGCGTTCCTGGGGCAGCTGCCCTTCGACCAGGACCGGCCCCCTCGGCGGCCCAGCGGAGGCCCTCGGATGCCTTGGGCGACGTTCGGAGGCTTCCCGAGGCCATCGCTGGCCATTGTCGCCGTGGTGATCAACATGTTGTGACGTTTCCGTATGCTCCTGGAGGCTTTCAGGCGTCGGGATTTTCTCCAGCACTTGCGTCTCGCCGAAAATTGTTTGTGGGGGCCCGAATCGTCCCGATGGGCCGCCAGAGAGCCGAGTCCCTTCGGCGTCGTCGGGGAAGGATGACCCGTGAACAAGATCGAGGATCAAGGCTCGAGGTTTTGTTGCGTTTTGCGCCTTTCGAGGGGCTTCTCGTCGCCTCGGCTGGGTTCCCCTTGAACTTCTGGCGGTAATGCACCCCAGAAGGGGCGGGCCGATTTTCGAGTGTCGTCGTCGGAGGCAGAGTGAGGCCAGATGCGGAGGGATGAATGGGTGGAGAGGAGTAGGGAGGGTGGAGGATGATGAGGGAGCGGAAGGGAGGGAGAGGATGGGGAGGGAGTGAGGAAGAAAAGAGCTAGGACGGAAAGGTGGCAGTGAGGGAGAGGCGGATGAGGGAGGGAAGGCAGTGAAGGAAGGGAGGGAGAGGAGCAGGCGCAGGAGGAAAATAATGGAAGGGCAGTGCAAAAGAGAGAGGGGGAAGGAGGAATGGGAGAGGAAGGGAGTGGAGGGATGGGAGGGGGGGGAGGAAGAGAATGGGGTGACGAGGATGGGGAGAGGGAAGAGGGTGAGGACAAGCTAGGCGCGCCCTCGCTTTATCTGAAATCCGAACCCTCCCATAATCACAGCAGTTTCCAATGCAAATGACTCCCTTCTGTCCGCCGACTCTCCTATACGATCTCGACCCTCAAAACAGCCTCCTCGTGTTATGCGTAATCAGACAGGGCCTCCAGAAGCCTCTCGAGGCTGGAGGCCCAACACAGGAGGAAAGGTGATGATGGCGATGCTTGTTCACTGGCTCATCGTCATCGTCATAATTGTCACCAATGTCATCATCGTCACCGTCACCGTCATCATCATCAAGGAGGAGGAGGAAACATACGAGAGATAACGCCGCACTCGACAAGGACAACGGCAACGTGCAGGAGGCCCTCAAGCGCGGATTAGCGCCTTCGATGGACCTGTCCAGGCTCACGCGCCCCTCTTGGGGGCCGCCAGTGGCAGCCTAGTGGATGCTGATGCTGATGATGACGTCGGCTTGGGAGTGATCGCCCTCTTCCTCTTCCTCCTCCGTCTCCTCCTCCTCCTCCTCCTCCTCCTCCTCCTCTTCCTTCTCCTCCTCATCCTCTCCTCCTTCGCCTCCAACTCCTCCTCCTCCTCCTCCTCCTCCTCCTCCTCCACCTCCTCCTCCTCCTCCTCCTCTGGCGCCCGCAGGCACGTGCCGTACCAGTGCCTGCCCTGCCCTGCCCTCCCCTCGTCCTCCCCCCCGCTGCTATTCCTCCCTATTCTCTCCCCCCCTCGCTTCCTCGGCGGTGGCGGGGACGGAGAGGGAGATGTCAACGACGACGGCCCCAGACCTCCAGCGTCATGATTTTGTCAATGCGGGTTTCCTGGAGCTCTGGACCACTCCCCCGGGACTGGCTTCTCGTCTTGACTCGTTTTCCCACCGTCCCGGGGCCCGGCAGGGGGTTCCAGAGGCCGAAAACGACGAAAATGCAGGTCTTGTGTTTGTTCACGTTGGTCGATGATTCGATGATGGTCAGGACGTGTGTTAGCCCCGTGTGAAGGCGTGTTGCCCCGTTCGGCTCCGACTTGCGCGCAGCCTGTGCTGGCCCTGATTTCGCACGTTGGCGCTAGCACCCGTTCTGAGGATCATCGCGTTGGCAGTCTCTAGTCGGCGGCGGGCGAGGCCTTCTTAGAAGGCGGCGGGACTTCTCAGAAGCCCCCGCGCCTTAGGAGAAGTTTTTCGTATAGTCGGGGAAGGCTTAGACAGCTTCGCAGAAGGCCCGAGGCCTTCCGAGCCTTCAGAAAAGGCCCGCCCCTTTCTCGCCTCCACCCCCAGGTTCGCCGCCCAAATATAGTTAGCCGCGCTCCGCGCGTCTCTGTCTGGGCTGGCTTCTCCGAGGGCGGCGGCGTGTGGTCACGAGGGAGATACCCGCGCCTCGCGGAGCGCGATGTGCGAAGCCACGTGGCCCAGGGCCTGCGGCTTGCGGCGGCGGCGGCGAGGGCGCTGGCGAGGGGCGGTCGAGGGCGGCAAGGGCCTACGGCGGCGAGAGGCGGGCGGCGGCGGCGGCGGCGAGGGCGGCGAGGGCCTGCGGCTGCGGCAAGCGGCCGGCCGCAGGCTGCCGGCGCTGGTGGCGAACCTCGTGGAGCAGTGCCTGGTGGCCGAGCCGAGCGACCGCCCGCCGGCCGTCGAGCTGCTCGTGCACCCGGCGTTCGGCGGCGGCCGAGGACCCGCCACTCTACGGTCAGGTCGGGCATGTCCCACTCTCTACGGGAGGAATGCTCAAGAATTACTCAGGGGACGATGTCTCGACTGGTTCTGATTATTTTCTGAGCATTGTTTGATTATTGCGAAGGTCTTACGGCCGGTGCCGCCGACCCTGAAGGGGGACGACGACGACGACGACGACGACGACGACGACGACGACGACGACGACGACGCTGACGTGGGTCAGAGTCCTCAGGGATTCTGTTTGGGGTCTCTTCCGAGCGCTCTGGGGGGCCTCTGGGGGGCAGTTTTGGGTGCCACTTGGGAGCATCTTGGAGGCCTCTTGGGAGCCTCTAGAGAGCCTCTTGGGGCTTCTGCCTCTTGGGGGCCTCTTGGCGCCGCATGGGGGCCTCTTCGGGGCCTCTCGGGGGTTCCTGGGAGCCTCTCGGGGCCGAGGGCTCGAAATGTCTGTTTGGTTCCCCTGTCTTGGCACCCTTTGGGTGCCCTCTTGGTGGCCTCTTGGGCCGTCTTGCAGGCGTCTTGGGTTGTCTTCGGGCCTTCTTTGGCCCGTCTCGGGACCTTCTTGGAGGCCTCTTGGGGCGATCGTTGGAGCCACTTAGGCCGTTTTGGAGCGTCGGGAATCTGAGAAGGCGAGAACGCCCAAATCCTTGACAAACTGAACGGGAATCCATGAATTTGCCTCTTGGGGCTCTCTTGGAGTGCTCTTCGAGGCCTCTTGGGGCGTCTTATTGTCTTCTTGGGCCGTGTGGAGGCCGTAGAGACGTCTTGGACCGATCGTTCGGCGATTCGGGATCCTCTTGAACCGTCTTGGAGGCCTCTTGGGGCACTCTTGGCTCGTCTTAGAACTTTTCTGGGCCCCGGGCCCCCTCAGGGAGGGGACGTATTCTGACCCGGGACACCCCCGGGACAACCCCCGGACTCCCCCCGGGACCCCCCCCCGGGACCACCCCCTGGGACCCCCCGTGGCGGGGAACGGATCAAAGGGAAAGGACTCTCCGTTGACTCAGGCGCGCTTGAAGAGGAGGGCCCAGGAAAAGGGGAGAGCGGCGACGGGCCCAGGGAAAGAGAGGGAGCGGGCGACGGCGACGCGACGACGACGAAGACGAATCCAACGAAAGAGCCTCTTCCACACGCCGACAGGGTCGGTGGATTTTCCAATTTTCCTCCAAAATCCGCCTGTAGGGGGACATGCCCGACCTCGTTCTACGGCAGATTCACGCCGCGTTGACTCGGCGGCGGCGCCAGCTCGGGCAGACAGGCTCGAACGCCGCCGCTGGCACAGAAGCGGTCGTTCAGGGTTGAGCGGTGCACGCGGTGTCAGAAACCAACGCTGACGTCATCGCGACGTGAACCTGCCGTAGGCCTCCCAGATGGGGTCGAGTAGATCGGGTCGGAGGATCGCGCCGCATCGCCGATGCATCGCCAATGCGGCTCGATGTGAAGCCCGATTTGCTTCACATCGACGTCGCCGATGCATCGCCGACGTCGATGCGGCGCCCTGGAGGCCTCTCGGGGCCGAGGGTTCGAAATGTCCGCTCGGGTCCCCCATCTAGGCACGCTCTTGGAGCCGTCTTGGGGGCCTCTTGGGCCGCCTTGGAGGCGTTTGGGGCTGTCTTGGGGTCCTCTTGGGCTGATTGGGGGCCCTCTTGGAGGCCTCTTGGGCCGTTTGGGGGCGATCTTGGGTGCCTCTTGTGCCGTTTGGAGCGGCGGGACGTAAAAAATGCGAGAATGCCCGAATCCTCAAAACGAAAAACGGCAAATCAGTGAATTTGGCCTCTTGGGGCCCTCCCGGGAGTGCGCTTGGAGGCTTAATTATTGGGGCGTCCTAGAAGCTTCCTGGGCAGTCTGGAGGGCGTGAAGGCGTTCTGGACCGATCGTTTGGCGAATGGGGACCCTCCTGGAACGTCTCGGGGGCTTCTTGGGACACTCTTGGTCTGTCTTGGTACTTTCTGAGGCCCCGGGACCCCCAGGGGGGGAGGCGTACCTGACCCTCCCCTTGGAACCGTCCCGGCGACCCCCCCCCCCAGGCCGGGGAGGGATCAAAGGGCAGGAGCTTCCCTTTGACTCGAGTACGACATTTCTAGATTTTTCTTTCGCTGACAAGCTTGATGTGTGTGTGTGTGGGGGTGTTGTGTGGTGTGTGTGTGTGGTGTGTGTGGGTGTGGGTGTGGGTGTGGGTGTGGGTGTGGGTGTGCGTGTGCGTGTGCGTGTGCGTGTGCGTGTGCGTGTGCGTGTGCGTGTGCGTGTGCGTGTGCGTCACGCTCCCTGTGCCGTCGGATTCCAGGGCGGCCCCTGTCGCCCTCCCCCCTCCGCTCCTGGTCCGCGCCCGCTCGCTGCGCGCCTGCCCTTCCTCGCCCCTCCTGCGCCTCCCCCCCCCTCTCTTGTACCCCTCCCCCTCTCCCCCCCCCTCGCAGCGAGGGGGACGGGGGGGGGGGGCATGGCTCGGCCTGGCCCTCGGGGCGGGCCAGGGGGGGCTCACGTGAAGTCCCCTCGCGGTCGGACGCTCCCTCGGGCTCGGAGGGCGACCCAGCAGAGGCTCGCTGGATCGCCTGTCGATCCAGGACCTCTGGCGAGGGGGAGACATAGGGACCGTAGATGGACAACAAAGTGGACCTTGACATCGCGACCCCCCCCTCCCAATTTCAACGTTCGCGCCAGGCATTCGGCAGCACAGGCGTGAGAGGACAAAAGGAATGGAAGCCCCAGGGCATCCGGGAGGCCGAAGCCAACTTTGAAATTGGGGGGAGGGAGGCGGGGGGGCGAACGCCGGGCCGAAGACGAAGGGGTTCCGCTTGCTTGTCCCCTTTACCCGAGAGCGAGGGAGCAAGGGCCTCGCTCTTCTGACCCGGCCGAGCACAGGCAGAGAGATGCCGGCGCGCGGGCGCGAGAGCCCGCGCGCTGAGCCGTGGGCTTGCTCCTCTCCCCTGGCGCCTTGTCGTGCGTTCCCCCCTCTGTGGGGGGGGGGGATGGGGGCCACCTCCAACGAGGAGGTCCACGATGCCTCCCCGAGCTGGGAATAGAGGATGTCTCGAGCGAGAGGGGGGGGCCGGAGGATCCCTCCCTGGCTCCTCCCGCTGATGGTTCCTGGTGGTGTTGGTGTCGCCTCTCCATGTTCCTACTTTGTGCTCGTGTCCTCGTCCTCGTCGTCATCCGGATGCTGGGGAACGCCGCGGGACTGTCCCTGAGCCGACGCCGGGTGTCCCCAGGGCGTTCTCTATGGGTCAAGGGCAACGATCGTCTCAGACATGCAGTTTTCGGCCTCCAGGGGCCCACGCCGGGCCCCAGGACCGTTCAAAAACGACTCGGGATGACGATTGGCCTTGGGGGAAGGGTCGGGACTTCAGGGACCCCATACGGAATTCGCCGGCCCAACGGGTCAGAGGCGTGCTAAGATCTCCGGTAACTGCTGTACAGTAATTCTACTTAGCGCGCGCGGGGCGGCCCCTGGAGGTCCCCGGAAGAGAAGTACCCCGGGCAGGTCCCGGGCGCTGCGGATCAGGGTTGGTTTTCCTCCTGGGCGTCGCCCTCGAGGCCTTCCAGAGAGCCCTAAGAAAGGCCAAAAGGCCGCCAAGAGCCCCTCAAGATGATACAAGAGAGATCCGAGGTGCCACAAGATCGGCCCAAGACGCACAAGATGCCCAACACGCCTCCCAGAGCACTCAAGAGGGCCCCATGAGGCAAAATTCATTGCTTCCCCTTAGGTATTGGAGAGATTTTGGCGTTTCCATCTTTTCGGCTTCCCGACACCCCGAGACGGCCCCAGAGGCCCCCAAGACCGCCCCAAGAGGGCCCAAGAGGCCCCCAAGAGGGCTCCAAGACCTCCCAATAGGGCTCCGAAGCGGCCCAAGAGGCTCAAGACGGCCCAAGAAGGCCCCAAGAACGCTCCAAGAGAGGTCCCAGGGGGGGAACACGAAACAACATTCCGAGCCCTCGGCCCTAAGAAGCCCCCAGAATTCTCCAAGAGGCCCAAAACAGACCCCAAGACGCCCCGAACAGGCCCCCAAGCGGCCCCAGGAGGGCCCCCAGAGGCAACGATTATTGCTTTTCCTTAGGTTTTGGAGAGATGTTGGCGTCTTTCCCGAAACCCAAGACGGCCCAAGAGGCCCCCAAGACCGCCCCAAGAGGGCCCAAGAGGCCCCCAAGAGAGCTCCAAGACGGCCCAAGAGGGCCCCGAAACGGCCCACGAGGCCTCCAAGACGGCTCAAGAACGCCCCAAGGCCCAAGAGAGGTCCCAGGGGGGGAACACGAAACAACATTTGGAGCTCTCGGCCTTAAGAAGGCCACAGTGGTCCCCAAGAGTCCCCTAAGAGACCCCAAGACGCCCTGAACGGGCCCCCAAGCGGCCCCAGGAGGGCCCCCAGAGGCAACACTCATTGTTTTTTTCTTTGGGTTTGGGAGAGATTTTGGCGTTTCCATCTTTTCGGCTTCCCGACACCCCGAGACGGCCCCAGATGCCCCCAAGACATCCCCAAGAGGGCCCAAGAGGCCCCCAAGAAGGCCCCAAGACCTCCCAAGAGGGCTCCAAGACGGCCCAAGAGGCTTCCAAGACGGCCCAAGAAGGCCCCAAGAACGCTCCAAGAGAGGTCCCAGGGGGGGAACACGAAACAACATTCCGAGTCCTCGGCCCTGAGAAGCCCCCAGAATTCCCCAAGAGGCCCCTAAGAGGCCCCAAGAGACCCCCAACAGGCCCTCAGGAGGCCCCCAAGATGCCCCCAAGCGGCCCCAGGAGGCCCCCCAAATGCCCCCCCCGAGCACGCAATCAAGTGCAACGACCCGACGTTTTCAGGAGTCCCCAAGAGGCCACCAAGTGGCCTCCCGAAAGAGTCCCCATAGGCAAAACGCTTCCAGACGGAACGCGACGTGTTCAAGACTCCCCCGGCGACCACCAAGAAAACTCACATGCCGAACGCAAACCTTGAAAAAACAGCCGTCGCCCCTGCAGCTCCGCATCGCGAAAGACCACTCGTTCAGTCGACAGCAGCGTGCAGTTGTGGGCTGATGGAATGAGCGAAGCGATGCAATACATCTAGAAATCGAAGGTCTGGGATCGAGGTTCGAGGTCTTCGGACGTTTTCGTCGCCCCTCTGTCGCTTTCCGGCCTCGGGGTGCCTTCAAGCGGCTGTGCCTCGCCGAGGGTTTCTGGGGGGTGCCCAGATCGCTCCGAGCAGCCGCCAGAGATCCAAGTCATGGGGTCGAAAACCAGGGGGCAACGACATGGGGGGCTCGACCCAGGTCAGGGCTCATTTCGATTCCTCCCATTCGATTCGATTTCGATGGCCTCCGATTCCGATTCGATTCGACTTCGGACTTCGATTTGGACTCCGATTCCTCAATGGAGGCCTACTAGCCTGCCGATTTCTGCCGAGTCGACTTCTCCCGACGTGGCTGCCGATTTCCGCCGATGCGATTAATTTCGATCGCCGATCCGACTTGTCGATTCGATTCTGGGCTCGCCTGCCAGGTGCGGGACATCGGCCCCCAAGCGCACATTCGTCGCCGGTCGGGGCCTGGGCGCCGCACCCCGACCAGGAGCGTGCGGCCTCGCTAGAGCGAGGGCCCATGCCGATCTCTCGGCGACGTGTCGCCGATTCCAGGTTCATGCCCCCCCCCCCTTCCTTTACGGAGGCGGTCCACCTGATCGGTTCCTCACCCCTCGCTGTCCTGAAGACGGCCCGAAGAGGTCCCAGCGGCCCAACAGCGCCCCGGGTTGTCCCAAGAAAGGATCCAAGATGGCCCCCCGGAGGGTCCAGGAGGACCCAAGGTGACCCCAAGAGGCTCTAAGACGGTTCCAAGACGACCCCACGACGGCCAACATCCGACGGCCGGTGATCGAGGAATTAGAACCCAAGCGTGGGAAGCTCTCGCTCGTGATTCTAGCGTGCGTGTGCATTGCTCTCTCTCTCTCTTTCTCTCTCATTGCGCTGCTTGCCTGTCCACCCAGGGTCCCGCTCACAACCAGCGCCCAGACTCCGCACCGAAGCTCAGCAACTGCCAGCTTGCCCCAACTCCGTGCCCTGCCGCTGCGCAGAGAAACCCCCAGACTCGCCCAAAAACCGTCGAGACGAAGGCGTCGCCGTCACTGTCTTGTCAGGGGCAACGTCAGGCAGCGGGGATCGACTTCCATTCGCCCAGTGGTCGCCAACAGGGCCCTGCTGGCCCAGGGGCGTGCGGATTCTATATCTGGGGCCTATCGCCGATCCAGATGTCTCGCCGACTGAAGATCGATGCTTTCCCCCTGCATGATCCTTGTTTTTTCGATGCGGGGTCCCAGAAGTCTCGATTCACTCCCCGGGGTCAGTTTGTAGGATTCGGAATTCGCCGAACACCTTGCGGAATCCGAACCCTACCCCCGCCTTCCATCGGTTCAGGAGAATCGATGGTTGGTGGGGGGTGGTTCCGACGTCGCCACCTAAGGGGGGGTGAGGTCGCCGTCATCGTTGCCGCGCGGCCATCGTCGCGGGTGGTCGACGTCGACGTCGTCGCCCTTCGCGTGGCGCTCCTGCGCAGGACGCCCTGCAGGGGCCCACGCGGAGGCCGTCCGGGGGCTCCCCTGCGGCCGCCCGGCCTATGACGTGGACGTGATCGCGGCCTGCGGGCTGCTGTGGCGGCTGCCAGTTGGCGAGGGCCTCGAGGCCACTCGCGCTCGGGACAACGACTCCGCGCTCCTAGAGGCGCCCCGGGCCCTCTGCGCTCCTCCGCTCGACGCCCGCCTTTTGGAACCGAAGGCTTCAGAACCACGACGGGCGCACCCTTGTCCCCCCCCCCCGCGGCGCTCGGCCACCGGGGAGGACGCAGCAGCCATGTTCGTGGGCGGAGGAGGGCTACCCCGAGGGGGGAGATGGGGAGGAGAGGGTCTGGGCCTGCCAGACGGGGTTGGAGCAGACGGGGTCGGAGGACCGCGCCGCATCGCCGCTGCATCGGAGGATCGCCCGTGTCGAGCCGCTGGCCGCCCCCGGAGGGGCCCAGGCATCCAGCGGCTCGAAGGCAGGTCTAGGATCAGGTTTAAGTTAGGTCATTTTGGGACGGCTGCGGCGCCCGATACGTCATGTCCGATTCCGGCGGCCCATGCTTTGAAGTGCCTTGCGCCATTACGCCGACCCGTCAAGCTGGACCTCTCGGAGGGCTCTCGGGACCGTTTCGAGGCCTCTTGGCGGCCCCTTGGGGGCTTCTTGGTCGCCTCGCGGATGCCTCGTTGGGCTTTCTGGGGGCGCCTCGTGGGCCTGGGGTCTCTTGGAGCCATCTTGAGGGGAAAGGCTCGACACGCGGCCGATTTATTATCACCTGACTTTGGTCCTTGTCATTGCCTTCGTCTTGAGGCTCCCCTCCGCTCTCCCTGCCGCCCTCCCGCCTCGAGGGCGCAGGCACGGCCCCCCTCCACATCATCAGCATCAGCATCATCACCACCATGCCACCATCAAAACTTCCACCACCACCACCACCACCACCACCACCACCACCACCACCACCACCACCATCACCATCACCATCACCATCACCATCACCATCACCATCACCATCACCATCACCATCATCCTCCTCATCATCATCCTCATCATCATCCTAATCGTCGTCGTCGACGTCGACGTCACCATCAACATGGGCTTTTCTGTTCTTCTCACTCACTGGGCCTGTGCAGCCAGTCCAGCCGGCTTGTCGCCACCCGTCGCCGGCTCGTCGCAGCCGCCCGTCTGGGTCCTGTGCGCTGGTCTGGCCCGCTCGTCGCCGCCCGTCGCCGCCGCAGTTTGGTTGCAATTCTGTTGTGCGAGCCCCGTAGATGTTCCTTCCCTGAGGGGGGAAATCTTCAATCTCCCTCTGGGGTTTGTCGACTCCCCTAGGGGCACTGCAGAGTATATAAGATCCTCGAATCTTAGAACTCGCAACAGCTTCACAGATGGTGGGCGGGTGGTTTTCAAAATGTGGTTGTCGCTTCAGCGCCGCGCACACTCGTCTTAAACATATGCAAGAGTTTCACGGATTGAGGGCGGGTGGTTTTCAAACTGTGGCCCTCGCTTTAGCGCCGCGCGCAGTCGTTTCACGGATGGAGGAGAGGTCGTTTTCAACATGTGGTTCTCGTTTTAGCGCCGCATGGGTTGGAAGGAGGGCGTGTTTTATACCTATATGTATATATACACATACATATGTGGTTATTGCTTTAGCGCCGCTTCTATTCGTCGAACAAAATTGCGACACATTCCAGATTTAGGGCGGCCCTTTGTTTCAAAATGCGGCTCTCGCCTCAACGCCGCGCACCTTCATTTCAAAGAATTTGCAAGGGTTTCACGGATTCGCATTGCTATCATTTCAACACAAGATGAACGATTCAGGGTTGTCAGGACACAGCAGTGACGTTGATTCGCGGTGTTGAGGTTCCAGGGAAGGTGTTTTGGCACGGTTCAGGATCGTCAAGACGTAACAGTCAGGTTACTTCGTGGTGCGGAAGTCTTGAGAATGGTGCTTGGCACGCGTGTATATTGTCACACGATTGTCCCACAACGGCGCAATGCCCCCAGTGGAAATAAATCTTTGTGTGGGCCTATGAAGAGGGAGCGTGGAGGGAGGGTGTATTCCAACATCGTTGGTGAGTCTTGGGTTCGCATTGGTTTCTCCTCACCCTCCTCCTCCTCGCCCTCCTCCTCCTTCTCGCCCTCCTCCTCCTCGCCTTCATCCTCCTTCTCCTCGCCCTCCTCCTTCTCGCCCTCATCCGCGCCACACCGAGACTCCAGAAGCATTCTCTTCTTTGCCCTCCTCCTCCTCGCCCTTCTCCTCCGCCTCCTCCTCAGGGCTCAGAACTGTGGACATTTGATCCCTGTCACGGGTGCTGCCATCGGTACTTCCTTCGCCTCCTCCTGGTCTTGCTCCTGTTCCTCCTCCTCCTCCTCCTCCTCCTCCTCACCCTCCTCACTCTCCTCCCCCTCCCCCTCCCGTTAGTCGAACAGTCGGAAGCCGACGGCAAGATTGGGTCGTAGCCGATGCAACCACGGGAAGCCAGGACAAGTACCTAGGTCACCACCAGGGGCGCGAAGATAATCGCTCTTCGCGCATCGCGGCTTGGGTTGGAGAGTGCCCTTTTCTAGGGCAGCGGCGCGAGGGCGCGAACATAGCCGCGCATCGCGGGGCGCGATGCGCGAGGTCAGGCGAACTAGAGCAGAGGGGAAAGAGCAGAGCAGCACCCAAAGGAGGGGGGCCGCAGCAGCCTGTCCCCGACACGGCAGACCCGTCGGGCTCCTCGCCACTTGGCGAAGGGCTCCCAGGGGGATCCTCCCCGCCCTTCCCTCCCCTGCCGCCCCTTCCCCTCCCCCTCCCCATGCCTTCCCTCCCCCTCCCCCTGCCGCCCCGTCCCTCCCCCCGTGCGAAGGTGTCTCGGGAAGACCAGGGTCTGCGAAGCCTCCTCGAAATTGTCGATGTCGCATCTGCCTCGGCACCAGAGCCTGATGAGCATATGCAGTTATCCATCGGCGTAAGGTTCGAACCCGCCAGGGCACCAAGGGTGCAGGCAGCGTTGCCCACAGTGCTGCGGCCGACCTGGGATCACCGTAGACCTGTCCAGACCTCCCCCCATGGAGCGCTCGGGGGCCACCAGGCGAGGAAGGGGCTTCCAGGCTACTTGCTTAAATAAAGAGCGCCCAGGCGGTGGACAGAGAGTTTGATTACTAGCATAATGGGGATAGGGTGGATGATGCGGATAATGAGGAGAAGGGGGGAGAAGAGAAGGAGGAGGAGGAGGCGGAGGAGGAGGAGGAGGAGGAGGAGTTGCGGCAGC
The DNA here is from genome assembly GCA_963575745.1 of Prorocentrum cordatum. Taxonomy (NCBI): domain Eukaryota; class Dinophyceae; order Prorocentrales; family Prorocentraceae; genus Prorocentrum; species Prorocentrum cordatum. The sequence continues at coordinate 85,746 of CAUYUJ010008002.1, read as the reverse complement.
ACGATCAAAAGGGTAAGGTGGAGGAGGGCAGGAGGAGGAGGAGCACGCGGGCAGAGCAGCAGCGGAGAGGGCAGGGGGACGGGAGAAGATGAGGACGAGGAGGACGACGACGACGAGGAGGAAGAAGGCGCGGTGGCCGAAGAGCAGATGGGGAGAGCCCCTCGGCAGAAGAAGGAGCCAGCCGGTGCTCTCTCCGCGCCGCCGCCCTCGCACCGCACGCGCACGGCGCAGGTGCGCCGCTGGAAGTCGGCCGAGCCCCTCCTGGGCGGCAGGGGCGCGCTCCCGCACGCGGTGGGGCTGGATGCCGCGCCGCGGGTCGCGAGTCCGCCGCCAGGCGCCGCGGGCGAGGCCGAGAGGCACGCACGCCCTGCGTGGGCGGCTGGCGGGCGGCGGCGGCGGGCGGAAGCGGCGGTGGCGGGGGCGGCAGCGACGACGACGACGACGACGACGACGACGGCGGTGGCGGCGGCGGCGGCGGCGGCGGTGAGCATGTAGGATCGCCTCCGGGGCGCCTTCGCGCCGAGGGAATAAACCCCCGCCGAATTCGCGAAAGATTCTCAGCGCCCTTGCACGTCTGCCCGAGACATCGTTTCACCAGGTGGCGCCGGTCGCTACCCGTCGTGTACCGCCAGCACCTCTGGCAGAACGTGACAGAATACTCGGGCCAGAACGCCAGTCGGTGTAAGACGTGCAGCTGCATTTCATCCCCGCCTTCAGCGGGAAGACTGCGGTTCAGAGGTGCTCGAAGCCCCCCATTCCTTGGAGCACATGCGGGGGATGGGCTCCATCCGTCTTCCACTGACTGCTGCCGGCTGCTGGCACGCAAGAGGTTTTGCGGTTGCACCATCCGGTTGTGTCTGACGCAGGTCCACCTACTGCCGCACGCTACCAATCTTCATGCTCCGAACTTTGCACCAGGGCCCGAGCAGCCGTGCCCGCTGGCCGCCTCTGGGCTGGCCGCGCGGCACCCCTTCCCCGCATTGGCGGCGCTCCCCCGCTCGAGCGCTCTGCGCGCCCGTCGGCGCACGAGCGCGGCGATGCCGTCGGCCTCGTCCGTGCGAGACTCCGTTCTGATCAAGCCCGCCCTCCACCCAGCCTCAGCCGCCCGAACCGCGCCCCACGTCAGCGATCGCATTGCCGAGGGCGAGAAACAGGTCGCGCGGGGAGGTGAGTAGGTGGGCATGCTCGTCAGCATGCGAAGCCACTCGGTCAACCTGCACCTCCCCCGCGCCTCGAGCAGCCACTGCATCCCCGGCCCGCTGCCACATGTCCTCGTCCGCGAGGCTGCGGTCGCGAGCGGCAGACAGGCGAGCACGCGCCGCACGGAATGATTGCTCGTGATCCCCAGCAGCGATCTTGTGGTCGGCTCAGGCGCGAGAGCGAATGCTGAAATCTCGGCCCGAGGCCGTGCCCTCGGGCCCACGAGCGGCACTGCACGCCCGGCAGCGGGCCTCCACGCCTCGCCCGGCATATGCGCTCGAGAACTGCGATGGCCGCCCCCCCCAACAGCGCCGCCCGCGAGGGTCCGACCAGTGCCGCCCGCCAGAGCCGCCCCCGAGCACTGTCACCACGCCCAAATCGTCCCGTAACGCGTCGAGCTCGCTGCGGATGCAGCTGCCGCAGCTTCTCCTCGTTGAAGCGCGGCGTCGTGAGGGCTGCAAGCGGCACGCCGCGCAGCCCGAAATGATGGGCGACCGCGCCCGAGACCACGCCTTGGGCGGCAGCGCCAGCATGCCGATGATCCGTTCGCCCCCCGCCGCCTCGGGGAGCGCGGCGCCGATGACCCCCAGCAGTTGCCGTCGCCAGCAGCCGTGCCGCTCGCAGGCCTGCAGGAGCTGAAGGAGCTCGTCGTGGCATGCCTGAGGCAACCGCGCGACGTCGTCGGCGCCCAGGCCGTCGACTCCGCGGGCCTTCCGGGGCCTCTGCGCGCGCTGTTCGCGACCAAGGCTCTCCATATCCTCCAGTTCGTCAAGCGGGTCGCTTGGACGCGGATCATCAGGTCGTCCCGCGAGTCCGAGGACACTCGCCACAGCCCGCCCCGGCGCTTCGCCTCAGCGCTCGTAGCCCGGGCGGGCTCCGCGACCGACTTGCCGTCCGCGACTGACTCCACGACCCTTGGCCCGGGGTCCCGAACACGGCGGTGAAGGGCTCCAGGCTGGGAAGCCCACGCGGGCCTTGCCCAGCCAGGCCGCGAGGCCCCTGCGGTGCTTCGAGAGCGCGCGACCCTGGCTCGCCAGCGCGAAGGCGCTGGTGACCTCTTCTATCGCCGCCAGCTCGTCCAGCGGCAGCTTGCCTGCGCACCTCAGCGCCTGGGTCCAGACTTAACGCACCTCTTGGGCAACCCCGCGGTTGAAGTGCTCCTCCGCGGCCAGCATGACGGGACCCACCTCCCCCAGCAACTCGAGAAAGCCCTTCTGCTGCTGGACCTCAGCCTCCCGCCCGCGCCGCAGGACAGCCAGCTGCTCCAAGATCGAGTCCACCACGCACCCGCGCCCCGCAGCCTGTCGCCTCGCGTGAGCCCCCCCAGGGGCTGCTCGCAACTTGACCTGGCGGAAGGCGAAGCCTCGGGCGCGACCGCAGCAGGGCCGCCGCTCGGCCTCCCCTTCGCAGCCGCAGGCATCCAGCAAGACCGCCTCGAGCCTCGTGACCCGCGTCGTGTGCATCTGGCTTGCGATGTCGTCGTCCCTGCCAGCGCGCTTCATCAGTCGGCGCGCCCCCAACTCGCGCTTGACTTCAGAGCGCCCCCACTCCGCGACTGGGGGCGCCTGCGCTGCGCACTGACAGGAAACCGCCGAGACGAAGAAAACCTGCTCCAGCTCGCCGCCCTGGACCCCTTTCCTGAACGCGAGCTCGACAGGCCTCGCCGTGCTGGAATCACCAAGGACCCCGCCAGGAGGCCCCTCGCCCCCAGCTTTGTGGTCGATGTTCGGCCTGCTCCGGGGCATGCGCGCGGTTCTGTGGGGCTGTGTGCCCTCCCTAAAATGGCGGCCGGCGCCGCCTCGTTCAGCGGCGGAGATCCGCGATTCTATGCCGCCACGCTGGTTCCGGGCAGGCTGCGCTGCCCGGCGGAAGGGGACGAGGAGGGGGGAAGCAGGCGGACGACGACGAACGCCCAGGCGGGGGGCCAGGGCCGGCGGGGCGGGCGGGCAGTCAGAAGACGGGCCAGGCGGAGACAGCAGGCAGGGAGCAGGAGGAAAGGAAAGGGAGGGAAGCAACGAGCGGAAGCGAAGGGAGGGGGAGGAGGGGGAGGAGGACAAGGAGGAGAGAAAGCAGCGGCCGCAAGCAGACAGGCCGGGCCAGGGGCCGGGAAAGAAGAGCCGCCCGCGACGAGGCTGCGGACCCTACGGCGGCGACCTGGGCGGGGTGGCCGCCCGAACCCAGCGCGATGCGGCTTGGTGGGGATTGCCCTCTGCGGGATCCACCCACCGCCCCGCCGGGGAAAGGCCGGGCGGCGCGTGGGGGGGGTCGCCGGCGCGACGTTGGCGAAAGGGCGAGGGGGGCGCCCGCGCTGCCCAGCAAGGGCAGGGGGGGGGGGGGCGGGGTGCGCTAGGCAGCGCAGGGGGCACCTCACACGGCGTCTGCCGTGGAGGCCGCCGTGGCCGCGGCCAGGCGGGCCGCTGCCACCCCCGCCCCTCCAGACAGGGTCTGAAGGCGCCGCAACACCGCCCGCGCGTTCTCCCTGTGCAGGGAGACGGAAAGTCGCTGGGCATGTTGGTCCGCAACCAGTGCGGCGTCTTCCCCCGTGGCGTCAGCCACCCGCTTGGCCAGGACCCCGAAGGCCCTGCGTGCCTCGCGGCCCGCCGCCGTGGGCTTCCACCACCATGGGGAGGAAAGTGAAGCCCTGTGCCGCGCAGAGCCGCGCCCTGGTGCTGCCTTTTGAACTCCTCGTACCGCTCCGTCGCTGCGCTTGACGAAGCGGCCGACGCGGCGAGGAGATCGGCGCGCAACCCTGACGTGGCGGCAAAGTCCCAGGCGGCCGCCGTGCCGTTGCGCCACCGCGGCAGGTAGACGTCGGCAGGGCGGCGGCCGTTGTCGTCCACCTGGGACCCGCCCTGCTCGCCCCCGGGGGTGGCCTCCCCGGCGGGGCGCGCGGGTAGCAGCCCCGGGCGCTCCAACTCCGCCCCGGCGTGGCCGGCGGCCAGGGCGTCGAAGAAGGCCTGGTTGCGCAGGGCGTTGTGGCGTTTGGTCCGGTCGCCGCGGCAGGCGCAGACACGCGGTTTGGCCTTCAACGCGGTTTGGCCTTCAACGCCTTTCACGCCAAAATTGGTCCCGGCAGCGTGGCCGATGGTCGGCTTGCTCTGGGGCATACATACGGTTTGGTCTACGTCTTCCACGCCGAAACCGCCACCCCCGCCAGTAGGCCCAGAAGCAGCCGCGTCCTCGAAGAAGTCGTCGCCAGGGCCCCCGTCGTCCCAGTCGAAGGGACGACGAGGCGCCTGGCAACTCCAGCAGAGCCGGTCCGCCACCGCCACCAGCAAAAAGCCCGCCAGCCTCGGGGCACCCAGGTCGACGCAGCCCACGAATTCGCCCCGCGGCTGGCACAGCCGCCTTGTTTCATCTCGTCGACCGACTCGCGCAACTGCTGCGAAGTTTTCCCACGCCTCCGAGCTTAGCTGCTCAGCCTTCCTCTTCGACGTCTTGCCGGAGAGGTCCACTGCCCGGGAGGGGCGCTGCGGCGAGGGAATGGGCGACGGAATGGCCGATTGCCTATTGCCCAGCCCCCCGGACCCGCAGGTTGAGCCCGCAGTGCACCTTCCACGGCGCGTGGAGGACGGCCTGGAGGTCCAGCTGAGACGCGAGATCGTTGGTCACCAGGGCGCAGCGTAGTCGATGAGGCGACCCGCCTCTTTGAAACACGTGGCCGCGGTGTCTCGCAGGAGCAGCGCGGTCCCGCCGACCTCGGGGACGTCCGTCGACGTCAGCCCGTCTTCCTGGAGGTTCCAATCGACGAGCACCACCCACGGGTCCGCGAGGCCCTGGAGGACCGCGCCCAGCGCCGCGCACCACCGCTGGTCGCCCCCATCACACTCCCAGCCCTGGGAGCATGTAAGCCATCACCACGACCAGGTTGCCCCTCTTCAGTGGGAGCACCAGCGGGGCGGATCCGAGCAGCGGATCCTGGGCCTTCTCGGAGAAGGCACGCATCAGGTGCTCGAGCGAGGTGACCGCGATCTCCATCCGCGTCGCGACCAGCTCCCCCCCCGTGTGCATGTCTCGGACTTGCGGGAGGCCCAGGCAGACGAACCCGATGCTTTCCAGCCGTCCTTCGCGACGCCGACCACCGCGTCGAACTGCCTGGCCTCCGAGAGGTGTGTGTTCAGCACACCTCGCCACCGCGCGCGACCACGAGCTTCGCCGCCTGCGGGCCCCACTTCTCCGCGCTACAGAAGAACACAATGGGGCCGTCCTCGAGCCCGGTTCTTGATTGCTTGGGGCATGACGGGCGTCATTGCCCCCGCCCCCCCCCGCTTATGAGTTCGTTCGGGGCACTGCCGCCGTGCGCATCGTGATCCTCACAGGTGTCCGCATAGGAATCCGCATCGGAGTCTTGTCCGCAGTCGTCGTCGCTCGTCGCTCGTCGCTCGTCGCTCATTGTCGTCGTGCGCGCGAACGCAGCTGGAGCCTGTTTGTTTATTATGGGCCGATGGCGGCAGTCATTTGGGGGGGTGGACAGTGGCGATGACGTGACGTTTCGCGCCGGCGGCGCCTGGGAATGCTCATAGGAATCACCGGGGACGGGTAATTAGCAGCAGCATGTCGGTGGCAATCTGCACCACAACGCCTGTGTACACCGTAGTGCCTGCGTGCATCACAGCGCCTGTGTACACCACACCGCCTATGTACACCACAGCGGCCGCGTGCATCACAGCGCAAGTGTGTGCCACAGTGCCTGCTGGTACCATAACGCTTGTGTACACCACAGCTCCCGCGTACACCACATCAGCCGTGTGCAACACAGCACCAGTGTACCCCACAATGCCTGCGTGCACCCAGCGCGGCACCAGTGAATAGACCATTCTGCGGTGCACGCTGAGACGCGCACGTGCGCTGTAGTGCCGACCCGCACGACAGGGGGGAAGGGTGAGGAAGGAGGAGGAGGAGGAGGACGAGGAGGAGGAGGAGGACGAAGACGAGGAGGAGGAGGAGGAGGAGGCGGAGGTGGAGGAGGGAGGAGGGAGAAACGTCGCATTCTATCATTGGCATTTCCCTGGCGTGACGTTTAGCTGTCCGCAGCAGATCCTCACCGACATGCTCCTTTTACTTGTCCTGTGCACGCAGGCGTTTTGGTGTACACCAGCGCTGCGTTGCACGCGGATGCTCTGGTGTAGACAAGCGCTGCAGTGTGCACAGGCGCTGCGTTGCACGTAAGCACTGTGGTGTAGACAGGCGTTGTGTTGCACATGGCTGCTGCGGTATACACATTCGCTGTGGTGTACACCGGCGCTGTGGTGCACGCAATCGCTGTGGTGTACACAGGCTGTGCGTTGCACATGGCTGTTGCAGTGTGGTGCACGCGAGCACTGTGGTGTACACATGTGCTGTGGGGCAGATCGCCACCTACATGCTGCTCGCGTCGTCGTCGTCATCGTCGTCGCTCGTCGCTCGTCGCTCATCGTCGTCGTGCGTGGGGGCACAGCTATGGTGCCGGAGCCGCATGGCCGAGGGGAGGGGGCGCTACGCCATAGCCCCCACCAGCCCCCCCCCCATGACGCCGGTCATCGCCGATGATAAAAGAACGCGCTCCTCGGACTGCTTGCTCGGCCCGCGCGGGCCGCTTCGATCAGGTACAGGAGAAGTCTTGGGCGCCGCTGCAGGGCCCGCCTGGGCCCCCGACTGGTCGTCACCCCCGAGGCGCCCCAGGAGCCGCGGCGCTACCAGGCGCAGCAGGCCGAGCGCCCGCGGGAGGCAGAGCACTCGCGAAGCACCCGCGGCAGCCTCTGGCACTCGCGGCACCGCGCCTCCGCTGAGGGCCCGCCTCGCCTCGACGCCCTCGGAACTGCGCTCCCCGCCTGAACACGCGCCAGCAGGAGCCGAGAGAGGAGGGTCTCGGAGGCAGCGATACAGTGGAGGCCCATGCCAAGAAACACCCTGCTTGCCTCCAGGGTGCACTGAGGTTCCTGTGGCAAGCGCAACACTCCCACACCAAGAATCATTGGACGTCCTGGGGTCTCAGGGTTGAGTTTCTTGTGGAAGATTGGAGCGGCCTGACGGCCGGTGCCGTCGACCCTGATCGAAAGGGCTAGGAGTGGGGGGAGGAAGCGGAGGATGAGGAGGAGGAGGAGGAGGAGAAGGAGGAGGAGCAGGAGGAGGAGGAGGAGGAGGAGGAGGAGGAGGAGGAGCAGGAGGAGGAGGAGGGAGGAGGAGGAGGAGGAGGAGGAGGAGGAGGAGGAGGAGGAGCAGGAGGAGGAGGAGCAGGAGGAGGAGGAGGAGGAGGAGCTTTGGGAAGGGAGGAAGGACGTCGAGGCCCTGGGAGGGGGAGAACGGAGACGACGGAGACGTCGAGTCGAACGGAGAAGCCTCTCACACACGCCGACAGGGTCGGCGGATTTCTTGTGGACTGGTCTCCACAGCATGTATCCAGGGGCGCCGATGATCCATGTCTTCGGCGAGGTTCCCGGGCGACTGCGTGTAATGTCCGCCCCTGGGCTGTTCGCCCTTCTCGTCGCCGCCGAGGGTCCGCGGCCGCGGCCGCAGCACGCTCGGCCCGAGGACCCGCGGCCTGCGTGCCGATCGGGCCGTCGGTCCCGCGCCGAGGCTCGGCGAAGTGCGTCTGACCCTTGAGGAGGGCAGCTTGCAGAGAGCCGATGCTCCAAAAAAGAATTGGCGCGGGCGGTTTTTGGCTGATTTCGGCCTCCGGCGGCCCTCGCCGGGCCTAGGAAGCGTCGAAAAACGATTCAGGGCGCGAAGCTGGGCCCGGGGACGGGGTCTCGACCTCCAGGGCCCACGCATCTACAAAAATTGGAGCAGCCAGAAGTCTGGGTTGAAGCCTCGCGCACTTGATCTTCCTGCTTCTTCTGCATGCGCACCACCTCCCCCCCCCCCGGGCCTTCGCGATGGCCTGCTCCTGGGCCTGCCGTTGGCAATCCAGCTCCTTGAATGCGTCCTTGTGCTGCTGCGCCCTGAGGTCCAGCTGCTTCCTGTGCGCCTCGACGAGCTCCCGGTACCCGTCGTCGTAGTCTTCCGCGTTTGTGAAGGCAGGGTGCAGCCGTCGCCTTTGCAGGTTCGAGGGAGGTTCTCCTTCTCTTTGCAGTCGGCAAGCACACCGACGTCCAGCTCGACCACCTCCACCTTCCCGATCTTCTGCTTCGCCTGCTCGAGCTCCTTGAGGGCCACGTCGACTGCCTTCTGCGCCTTGCGGGTCGCCGCGTCGGCGCGCTGGAGCCGCTCGGGCGGCAGCACAGGCTTGGGCGGGGCTGGCGCAGTCGCAGCGGCCGCCTGCTGGTCCAGCTGCTTCTTGACGAGCCGAACCGCCGACTGCAGCCCAGGCTCCGAGACTTGCTCCAGCGTCTCGGCGATGAGCCCCCCAAGTCGTGGTTGATATGCGAGCCAGTGCGAGGCAAGCGGGGCCAGGCCGACCCCCGCACGCTACCACCGTAGCCACGGGATCCCCACGACCCCTTGGCCTAGCCCGTCTTCTTCGTCGACCAGGGCGCCGGCTCCAGGGACAGCTGCAGGTTCTTGGTCCCCAAAGACTGCCCGCACTTGCAGTAGCCCTTCTGCTTGTCCAACTTCCGATCCCACACTCAGCGCTCGCACGCAGTCAGCGCACACCGTGTACGTCGAGCGACCCTTACCCTTCGGGGCCATCGTGACGACACACTGTGGTGCCCGGAACGCTGACGGAAGTCCAGGTTCCTCCGGGAGCTCATAGGGCGAACAGTTTTGACTTGGGACGGTATTCCTGCTGCCTGGAGGTTGAGCAGCCCCCCAGGGAAACATTCTGAGCCCAAATGGCTACGGACTGACAAGGCGAAGTTGAAGAACAGGGAAGAAGGATGAGGAGGTTGAGGAGGAGGAGGAGGAGGAGGAGGAGGAGGAGGAAGAGAGTACTTAAGGGGCGAAACGGAGAACGAGTCGGAGGATAATGAAGGGGAAAGGGCAGGGGCATGGTGAGGAGGTTGAGGCGCAGAAGGAGCAGTCGCAACATGTGGAGGAAGGGGATGAGTAACCTTTATACGAGGCGGAAGAGGAGGAGGGGGAAGAGGAGGAGGAGGAGGAGGAGGAGGAGGTTGATTGAAACGGGCAGCCCTGGGCCTCTCTAGAGAGAGATCTCCTGCTTCTGCTCCTCCCATCCTCATTCTTCTTGTCCGCCCTCCCTTCCACGCCCGCCTCCTCCCTCCTCTTCGGCCCCCCGAGTGCCCGTAGAGCGCCCCCCTTCATAAAACACCGAGACTCAAACGACCTATCCTCTTGATCCTTCCTCCGTCTGCCCTCTCCTTCCCTCCCTCCGCCTCCTCCCCCTCCCTCGCGGGAAAGGACGCAGTCGACGACGACGTCGACGACGACGACGACGACGGCGACGGCGACGGCGACGGCGACGGCGACGGCCACGGCGACGGCGACGGCGACGGCGACGGCGACGGCGACGGCGACGGCGACGGCGACGGCGGCGGCGGCGGCGGCGTCGCAGGCCAGGGCGCGGCGGCGACGACGGCGGACGACGGCGGCGGCCAGGCTGTGCGTGCCCTCGGTGCGCCGGCGCCGCCGCTGCGGCCGGGCGCTGGAGGAGCCGCCCCCGCGCTGCGACCGGGGGCTCGTGTGGAGCACCCTGGCGCGCAGGAGGCGCCCTGGAGCACCCTCGCAGGGGGGCCGCCGCCGTCGCCGCCGCCGTCCCGTCGTCGTCGTCGTCGTCGTCGTCGTCGTCGTCGTCGTCGTCGTCGTCGTCGTCGTTTGCGCTTCTCGTCGGAGGCGGCGGCGTTGTGACCCCGTATGGGGATTGGCCTCCTTTCGGAGACGACGGCAGGGGCGGATGGCCCAGTGGGCGGGCACTGCACGTGCTCGCCTGGGAGCGGAGATTCACAGATGGGGTCCTGAGGGATTGTGTCCGCCCACGGGTGCCAGCCGCCCCTGCTGCAGCCACCGATGCGTTGGTGGCTGCGGTTCTCAGACGGTTTCGGAAGCGACACGCGTCACCCGTTGTTTTTGTGTGAATTTGAATGGCCCTTACGTTGGCTACCAGAGCTCCAATTTTACAATTGGATTTTGGCACACGTTGTCGGGGGCGACACGTGTCACCCGTTGCTTTGGTGAAGTTGACACTTGTGAAGCTGAATGGCTTCATGTTGGGAATGCAATTTCACAACTGGGTTTTCTCAGACGGTTTCGGGGGTGATGCGTCACCCGTTCTTGTGAAGTTGAATGGCCGTATGTTGGCCCCCATAATCTCACACCCATACTTGGTTTTCTCAAGCGCATTTCAGAGTGACTCGTGTCACCGGTTGCGTTTGTGACGCCGGATGGCCTTATGTTGGCTCCCAAAACCCCAATGTTACAACTGGGTTTTGTCACAATTTTTCGGTGGTGTCACGTGTCACCCGATATTTTTGTGACGTTGCATGGCTGTATGTTGGCTTCCTGAACCCCAGATTTACAAGGGGATTTTGTCAGGTGGTTTTCGGGGTGGCACGTGTCACCCGCTGTTTGTGTGAAGCTGAATGACCTTATTTGGGCTCCCAGAATCTCAATGCTACAATCGGGTTTTGTCACTCGGTCTGGGGGTGACACGTGTCACCCGTTGTTTAGCTGAATGGTCGAATGTGGGCTCCCAGACTCATTTCTCAATTGGGTTTTGCCGCAAGGTTCGGTGGTGATACGTGTCACCCGTTGTATTTGTTTTTTTTTGAAGTTGACTGGCCGTATGTTGGCTCCCAGAGTCTCAGAATTTCAAGTTGATTGTGTCAGATGGTCGTCGGGGTGACACGTGTCACTCGTTGTTTTTGTGAAGTTGAATGGCCTTATGTTGGCTCACATAATCCAAACGTTACAACTGGGTTTCGTCACGCGCTTCCGTGTGTGATGCGTGTCACCCGTTGTTCTTGTGAAGCTGAATGGCCTTATGTTGGTTTCCAAAATCTCACATCCACAGTAGGTTTTTCCTCAGGTGGTTTTCGGAGTGACACGTGTAACCCGTTGTTTTTGTGAAGCTGAATGGCCTTACGCTGGCTCCCTGAATCCACATTTTATTCAATTGGGACTGGCTCACTCGCAGTTCGCAGCGGCGGCAGCCGCGCGGGCCAAGGCGGCGCGCCCTCGACGTCGTCGGCCCGTGGGGGCGCGCAGGACGTTTTGCCATCGGCATTCGCGCGATGATGGTGCAGTGGCCATGTGGGAAGTTGGATCGCAGAAGTGTCGGGTGGCCCGTGGCCCTGTGCAGTGTCGAGTCGGCCTGTAGCTTCGCGCGGCCCGGGCCCGCTTCCATGGACTTTTCTCGACCCCGTCGCCCTCCCCCCCCGTCGTTCCGAGGGCCCGTCCTCAGCAGCCCCATCGAGGCTGTTGTAGCCGCCGCCCCCATAAGTCCCAGTCGCCCCCCCCCCCCCGCCCGCCTTCCGCGCCCCCTCTTCGCCCAATGCTGTTCTCCAGGCGATGTCGCGCACCTGCCCCCCATCCGTCTCCTCGCGCGCAGTTTCCATCGGCCCCGTCGTCGTTGTCCTGGCGCCGTCGTTCCTGTCAGCGGGTGCGCTGCTGCTTTTGCAATTTTTTCACGCTTTCCGCCGCGTCGCCGCCGCCGCTGCCGTCGCAGATGCAGGTCGGAGACGCGCAGATTCGGCGGCTTTGCGTCGTCGGCTCGCAAGCGAGGTGTTCGAGTTGTCCGGGGTGGATCACTCCTGGGCGGGCGCGCGCAGTTGCGCTTCGCGCGTGCCGCGTGCCACATCGCTAACCCGGCGAACGGTTTCCGTGTGATTATACAGCGGGGACATATTTATCAACTATTTCAAAGCATTCAATTTGCTTGCGTTCTTCATGCGATTAAATGTTTTCTTTGGTTCCCAGGCTGGCCATGGGCAGCTGCCATGTAGCCCAGGAGCCTCGAGCGCGTATTTGGTTTTTCTCCGGCGATGTCGGGAGTGACGCACATCGTCGCCCGCTTTCGCGCTCCTGCATGGCCTTGCGTTGGCGCCCCAAATACCAAGTTTGCATGCGGGTTGTGTCAAGCGGTCAGGGGGCGACACGTTTCGCCCGTTGTTCGTGCGAGGCTGGATGGTTTTATCTTTGGCCCCCAGACTCAGACTGTCACAAGTGGGCGTTGTTTCGCGGTTTCCGGGGTGACGCGCGTCGCCCGCTATTTTCGTGAAGTTGAACGGCCGTGCGCTGGCTTCCCGAATTTCGCATTTACAATAGGTGTTTCTACATCGGTTATCGCGATGATGCGTGCCACCCGTTGATGTTGTTAGCTTGGTTGGTCTAGTGTTCGCCCCCGGAACGCCAATGTTGCAATTGGGTTTTGTCAGGCGGTTTTTTGGGGTGACGCGCGTCGCCCGCCGTTTTTTTTGCTCTCGCGAAGCTGAATGGCCGTATTTTGGCCCCCGGGACAGCGTGCAGGTTCCGAGTGCTATTAAATTTCCCAGGTGCAAATCGTAATGCTACAAGTCCTGCTAAAACTACTTGGTGCAACTCCCCAGTACAATTCCCCAGTGCCACTGCAATTTCCCAGCGCAGCTCCCAAGCACAACTCCCTGGCACAAGTCCGTAGTAGGAAGGAGTGCTCGCACAACTCCCGGGCGCAAATCCCGAGTGCGTTTTCCCAGTACAATCCCGAATTACTAGTGCAACTCCTTCGCGCGGCTCCCTGGTTCAACTCTCTAGTCCAACTCCGTTGCGGTGGTGCGCCTCCCTATTGCAAGTTCCCAGTGCGCCGCCCTAGCGCTACTGCAACTCCCAACTGCAACTCCCGAGTGCAATTTCCCCACTGCAAGTTCCTAGTATCACTGCAGGTTTCTATTGCAACGCCCCCGTGCACTTCCCGAATCCTGCTGTTCCTGCTACTGTTGGTTTTGCTGCAAAGTGTTATGTTTACTACTGCCGCTACTACTACTACTACTACTACTACTACGACTACTACTACTACTACTACTACTACTACTACTACTACTACTACTACTACGACGACGACGACCGACGACGACGACGACGACGACGACGAACGACTACTACTACTACTACTACTACTACTACTACTACTACTACTACTACTACGACTACTACTACGACTACTACTACTACTACTACTACTACTACGACTACTACT
>CAUYUJ010008002.1:50000-67500 GCA_963575745.1 Prorocentrum cordatum | reverse complement strand
ACGCCGACGCGGACGACGACGACGACGACGACGACACGACGACGACGACGTCGAGACAACGACGACGACGACGACTACGACGTCAATGGTGACGCCGACGGCGAGCGGAACGCACGCGCCCATCGTGGTTTTGGCACGATGTGGCCGCGTTGCGCAATTAGGGCACATCGCCCATCACGCCTGCGGGCTCGCCACTTTTTGTTGTGATGCATGTTGCACCCTCCTCCATTGGCCCCGCCTTCGCGGCAGCAGCTCCTCGCTGCGGCTAACGCCCGGGGACGTGCAGGCACGGCGGCCACCGCGGGATGCCCCAGACACGCGCCACTCTCGAGCTTCTATTGGCACGATCTGGCCACCTTGCGAAATTAGGGCGCCCACTTCCCGTCAAACACACGCGCGCGCATTCAAAACGCAAACGCACAAATCACACACACAACAAAAAACACAGAAAGACACGCATATAATTTGAACCCTTCCCCCCGCTGCCAAGGGGGCGAGGGGGCGCGCCATTTTTTGTTTGGAGATCGATCGGGCCCCGGCGAGGCCTGGAAGTCGAACCTCCGATGCTTCGTCTACCGCGCTCGCGCGCAGTAGACGCGTCGAGCGTTGCGCAACGTGCTGGCTGAATTGCACCCGCCTTTGCTCATGAAAAAAATGGAAAAATTACAGCAGGAAGAAGGCCCTCCGAACCCTTGCAGGGGTAAAGTCTCATGGAAGGGCCTGCAGGGATCCAAGAGCTCCAGGCTATCTACATGACTTTCGGCCTTTCCCGCCACGCCAGGATATCTAGGGGCCCGCGGCCTATCCCGCCGCCGCGGCGCAGGGGTCCAAGATCTTCAGGCTATAATACTATACAAGGCTGTCAGGCTCAAGCTTGAGATTTCTTCAAGGCTTACCAGAGGTTTTGTAAGTGTGTCAAGGCTGACAATGGATAATATAGTCCGTTGGCGATCCTTCAGTCGCAAGTTTAAGAAATGTCATGTTATCTTGGTTGTTTTGTGTTATGTTGAATCATATGCGGCCCTGTCTCAAGTTTTTTGCTAGAGTCATTATACCCCGACGACGACGACGACAACGACGATGACGTCGACGACGACGACGACGACCACGACGTCGACGACGACGATTCATCGACGACGCGCTTCCTCTTGCTTGTTCTCGTCGCCCTCCTTTGTTATGTTTGCTGGTCCGCCTTGTATGTTGCCGTGCCTCGTCGTCCTGCTCTTCCCTCTCCTCCTCCGCCCAATTCGTTGAAAATGTCGACAGCCGTAGGGGCCCGAATGACTCACACCAGGAGGTGAGTCGTTCGGGCTCCTCGTCCTTCTCCTCCTTCTCGTTATCGGAGTTCTGGTGGTGCGCGCACGAATGCCTTCACGTTTGTGGCATGATGATACCGCCCGCGCGAGCGTAACGTTTTTTTTTTTTTTTTTTTGTTTGTCTTGTCGCTGTCTCCACTTCCCGACGCTTCTGGGCGGCGCTGGAAATTCTTCAGTTCGTTCCAAGACGGTCCAAGGCCCAAGAGGGCCCAGGAGGCTCTTACATCTCGCAAGAGGGCTCAAAGAACGCTCCGAGAAAGTCCAGGAGGAATGCGGACCGAGATGGCGCGGCCTCGGGTTCTGGAGGCCCGGGGGAAGCCGCTGGAAGAAATCCAGAGGGTTTGCAGCAGTCGCGTGAGGCCCCAAGAGGCTCCGAGGAAGTGCCACGAGGTCACCAAGAGGCTCAGGATTGGCCTAAGTCCATATGTGCTCCAGCGTTGTCGTCGCTGTTGCCATTCTGGCTCACAGCGTTGCAGTGTGGCTGTGAGCTTAGCTCCGCCTACCAGCAATCGTTTCCGCCCTCCATCAATTTCCTTGCGGTCGGCATGGAGAAGTGCCCGTGCGCTCCGGTCACCTTGCTGGCCGCGGGGGCCCGTTGGAGCGAGCAGGGCGAGGGCAAGTCCTTCGACGAGTTCATGCTGGACACGTTTGGATCATCGATCGATGGTGGCGGTCCGTCGGAAAGCCAAGATTCAGAATTTAGCTGCGCGCATCCGTCTCGGAACGGGTCGAATAGCGTGCTGACAGGTTCCGCCGCGTGCCGATTTCCAGATGCGCGAGAGACTCCGCGTGTCATTCTTGCAGTTCGTGGCGCATGGTTACCGCCTGGCGAGGCTGACGTCGTCCACGGTACGTTGCCCGGCAAGTCAGCGACGAAGTTTTGGGTGGCTGTGCGTGCCGATGAGAAGGTGGTCATTGCTCCTTCTTTTGGCAACGACCGATCGTCGCCGTACCGCCGTCGCCCAGCAGACATCGCGGATTGCCTGCCGCCAGAGCTACTCGGGCGAATAACACGGAACGCCCTGATAGCAATAGACTACGCGGAGCAGGCCATCGCGAACAAGAGAGGTCAAAGTTCTAAGAGGCAGAGGCAGGATGGCAGCGGTGAGCTGAACTGCATGAAGAAACTCGTCGCTCAGTTGGGCACGAAGGACCTGCCTCCTCCGGAGCGCCCCAGCATTGCCTGGAAAGCTTGCGGTGACACGGTGTTTGCGCCGGCGGATATCGTGGCTCGGGGGTGCAGTTGCGGCCGCCTGGAGAGTTCCCCGTGCACATGTCCGTCGATTGCCGCGGCTTAGGGCCCAGCAACGTGGCTCGCAAGACCACGTTCAACGTGGAGGCAGAGGTCGCGCCAGCGCTGCTGCATGCGGCGAAGGGCAAGCTGCTGTGCGAACTGCGGGCGGGGTCTGTTCGCAACAAAGATGCGGTGCGTCTGAAGGTTCACGAGGACAACCTCGGTTGTGCTTCCATCGTGTGCAACATGCACAAGTTCACTGACAGGGGTGCCCGTTGGCGCGTTGACTCCGACGGCGACTTCGCAACCGACAAGCACCGCATGCTGTGGATGATAAGTACGCGCGTACTGTCGAACATAGGCATCCAGGGCAATGCGCTGAGCGCAGCCTATCGAGACATTCGCACTGCTAGCCCGCACGTTAGCCCAGATAGCCTCGAAGCGGCGTACCAGAGCGGAACGCTCCATGTCGCAACGGCTGCGCCGAGGAAAGATTACGCTACTCGCATCACTCTGGAGCCAGAGGTGCACGCAGATGGAGAGTATCTCGGCGTTATCCTTGAATGGGTTGGCAACCGAGTATACCAGCACGCCGTTCTTGTTCGCAGCGCTACTGCGGAGAATACTCTTGGGCTCGGCGCTCTGCGGGCTGCCTTTTCCATAGTGCAGCCTTGGCCTGGATCGCCAGTCGCAGTGGGAAATGTGCTGAAGAATAGAGTCTCTCCATCATCTGACTTCATCCAGACGGCATTGCGCAGGCGCGGCATTCAGCTGTCCGGCGATCAGAAGTGATGCATGGAGACCATCAACGCCTCGGACAATCATCACTTGGTCATCCAGGCTTTTGTAAAGGGCGCCTCGGCATAGTAACGCTCCCGGGGGACCCCGGGGAGCCCGTTCGGCTTGGTCTCCAGGGCTACGTATCCCGGCGGCTCAGCGCGGCCAATTATTTAAGCCTTGTGGCGTCGCGAGGCGTCCGCTGTCAGTCTTCCTCCTCCTCCGCCTCCGCCTCCTCCTCCTCCTCCTCATCCCCCTCCCCCCCCTCCTCCTCCCCCTCCTCCTTCTCTTCCCCCTCCTGCCCCCCCATCAGTGTCATCCTATTCCTTCTCCTTTTTCCTCTCCTCATCCGTCTCCTCCACCACCTCTTTCCCCCCTCATCCATATTGTTCGAGTTGCCGCGTTCCCGTGCCCCGCCCGCCTCGCCCCCATGAGATATGCGGTTTCCTTCCCCCGCCATCCCCCCCTCCCTTCCCGCCCCCTCCCCCGGCACTCTTGCCTTATTGTGGCCTCGTTTGCCATGTGAGCCCTTGATGAGTCCTATGGGCACCATGTGCTTTATGTGCCCTACGAGCCCTCTAAGCCCTATGAGCCCTATGAGGCCTATGAGCCCTTATGAACCCTTATGAGCCCTATGAGCCCTATGGGCCCCTTATGAGCCCTCACGAGCCCTTATGAGCACAATGGGCCCTATGAGTCCTATGAGCCCTATGAACCCGATGAGCCCTATGAGCCACATGGGCCCTATGAGCCCTCTGAGCCCGATGAGCCCTCTGAGCCCTGTGGGCCCTATGAGCCTTATGAGCCCTGTGAGCCCGATGAGCCCTGTGAGCCCTATGAGCCCTATGAATCATATGGGCCCTATGAGTCCTATGAGCCCTATGAGCCCTATGAGCCCGATGGGCCCTATGAGCCCTCTGAGCCCTCCGAGCCCTCTGAGCCCTCTGAGCCCTCTGAGCCCTGTGAGCCCTATGAGCCTTAGAGCCGCATGAGCCCTATGAGCCCTATGAGCCCGATGGGCCCTATGAGCCCTATGTGCCCGATGAGCCTTATGAGCCCTATGAGCCCGATGATCCCTATGAGCCCTATGAGCCCTCTGAGCCCTCTGAGCCCTCTGAGCCTTATGAGCTCTATGAGCCCTATGAGCCCCATAAGCCCTATGAGCCCCATGGGCCCTGTGAGCCTTATGAGCCCTATGAGCCCTACGAGCCCTATGAGCCCGATGAGCCCCATGCGCCCTATGAGCCCTTTGAGCCCTGTGAGCCCGACGAGCCCTATGAGCCCTACGACCCTTCAAAGCCTCATGAGCCCGATGAGCCCTTTGAGCTCTATGGGCCCTATGTGCCCTATGAACCTCATGAGCCCTATGAGCCCTTTTGAGCCCTATGAACCCTATGAGCCCCATGAGGACTATGAGCCTTATGAGTCCCTTGAGCCCCACGAGCCCGATGATCCCTATGAGCCCTGAGAGTCCCATGAGCCCTATGAGCCCTCTGAGCACAATGGGCCCCATGAGCCCTATGAGCCCTATGCGTTGTTCCTGCCTTATTGTGGCGTCGTGTGCAATGTGGCTCGTGGCAATGAGTTTGGGCGATGTTGTTTTGTTTGTTCGTTTTTGAACAGCTTCAAAATATTGTTGAAGATTTTGATGCGTTTTGTAAGTTGTGGTGCGTTTTCAGCTAATACAAATGATGTTTGAGGACACTTGCGCGTTTCGAACATGTTGATGCGCTATCAGCAAATTCAAATGATGGTAGAAGATTTTCTACGGTGTGAAGATGTTGGTGCGTTTTCAGCAAATTCAAATGGTTGTTGAAGAGTGTGGCGCGTTTTGAACATCTCGATGCGCCTCCCGCAAAATCAAATGATGTTAAAACTGTGAAGCGTTTTCAGCGACTTCCAATGATTGTTTGAAGATTTTCTGCGTTTTGAAAATTCTGGTGCGTTTTCAGTAAATTCATATGGTTGTTTGAAGACTGTAGCGCGTTTTGAACATTTTGATGCGTTTTCAGCAAATTCAAATGATTTTAGAAGATATTGTAGCGTTTCCATCAAATTCTTATAGTTTTTGCAGATTTTCTACGTTTTGAAGATTTTGGTGTGTTTTCAATAAATTCATATGGTGTTTGAAGACTTTGGCTCGTTTTGAACATGTTGATGCGTTTTCAGCAAATTCCAATGTTTTTAGACGTTTTTTTTGCAGCGTTTTGAAGATTTTGGTGCGTTTTCACCAAACCCAAATGGTTTTTGAAGACTTTGGCGCGTTTTGAACATGTTGATGCGTTTTCAGCAAATTCACATGATCTTAGACGATTGTATAGCGTTTTGCAGATTTCAATGGTTTTTTAATGAAGTCGATCGTTTTGTGTGTTTCGGCGCCGCTCGGCAGTGCTCGGTGGTTGCTCGGTGGTTGCTCGGTGGTGCTCGGTGGTTGCTCGGTGGTTGCTCGGTGGTGCTCGGTGGTTGCTCGGTGGTTGCTCGGTGGTGCTCGGCAGTTGCTCGGCGGTTCGCTGCGCGAGGCTTGCCAGGGCGAGCATTTTTCGTACAACTATTAGTTTTTTAAAATGGGATTCCGCCAACAATGCAACTTTCTGATCAAACGCGTCGACATGCGTGGAATTCTGCAGAAATGCATTAAAACTTTTCTAAATGCATGAAAACGTGCTGACAAGCACGAAATTTGTTAGAATTCTTCGAAATTCTTGAACACATTAAAATTCATAGAAGTTTATTGGTATTCATGGACATTGATCGAAATTCATTGAAGTTCATCGAGATTCATCGAAACGCTTTGGAACGCGCGGAAATGCGCGAGAACAGCTGAAAGCACATTCAGAAATCATGAGAATTATTAATATCGAAGGAAACGCACGAATTTCATTTTGTTTTATGGAACCTTGTGCAATTTTCTGGAAAAGTATGAAAACGCGTGGAGGTCATTGCGCCCCTTGAAAACTGATGGGAATCATTTGTTTCAACGAGCACGCGTGTCCTCGCATTGATTCCTCTTGAGGCAGTCCCGGAGTCCCCCCATAGGAGTTCCCCCCATAGGAGCCCCAGACAGGAAGTCCTTCATAGGAGTCCCCCATTAGAGTCCCCTTAGGAGTTTCCCATACAAGTCGCCCACAGGAGTATTCAATAAGAGTCCTCCAAATTCGAGTTCCCCGCAGGAGTCCAACCATAGGGGCCCCCCATAAGAGTCCCCCCATAGGAGTTCCGCATCGCAGTCCTCCATGGAAGCCCCCGCAGCAGTTCCCTTTACGAATCCCCCAGAGGAGTCCCCCAGTGGAGTTTCTCATGAGTCTCCCATAGGAGTCCCCTTTTTAAGAGTCCCCCATCGACGCCTCCCATAGGAGGCCCCCAGAAGAGTTGGCCCGTAGAAATCCTCCATGGGAGGTCTCCATAAGACTCCCCCATGGGAGTCCGCCAGAGGGGGCCCCATGGGAGCCCCCGCAGGAGACCCCTATAGGAGCCCCGCAGGAGTCCCCCACAGGCGCCTCCTTTAGGAGCCCCCCAAAGATGCCCCCCATTGGAGTCCCCCATAAGAGTCGGCCCATAGAAATCCTCCATGGGAGGTCTCCATGAGACTCCCCCATGGGAGTCCGCCAAAGGGGGGCCCATGGGAGCCCCCCACAGGAGCCCCCTATAGGAGCCCCGCAGGAGTCCCCCACAGGAGCCCCCTATAGCGCGGCTGAGCGCGGCCGAACCCTGGCCAGTCAACCCCGAGAAATGGTCTGAAACACCCGGGCCCGGGGTTCCACAAGATAACTTGCGCGTCGCTGGATGGCCGGGGGCGCCGTCGAGCTGTCCGGGGTCCTGGACATCGTGCGTTGTCTGAGTCTTCGTGAGCCTCGGGCCAGTTCCCCAGGGCAGTGCGAGCGCATCGCGCAGCTGCCAGCGCTGCCAGGGCCATGGGGGGACAGTCGCCGTCAAGATGTGCGACAACAGCAATGGCAGCAACAACGTTCTCACAGCATACTCGTTGTCGCTTTGGTTGGTTCGCGCCGCCCCGCCAGCCCATTCAGGCTGGCTCGCGCCGGCCCCGCCTGCCCAATCTTCCCAGGCCCGCGCCGGCCGCCCCAGATAGCGCGCCAAATATATGCGTCTGGAGCCGCAAGGTTCTCGTGGCCTTGCCTCTACTCCTTATCCCCCTCCTCCTCTTCCTCCCCCATCCCCCCCCCCCTCCTCCCCCTCCCTCCTCCTTGCCAGACAGTCAGGCTCAAGGTCAATGTTCGCGTTGCGCTCCATGCCCGGGCGCGGGCGGGCACGGCTTGTGCTGCCAGCTTCAGCTGTGGACTTTCTCTGCGCACCTTCCGCTGCAATCCGGAGGGTCGTCGTCGTGGCCCCGATGATTGTGCGTCCGCATTCCGCGGCCATCAGAATTGGGGCAAGTCCGGTCCTGTGCGCGCTGGCCGCGCGCATCCGCGCGGTAGATCGCGCGGCGCATCGGGGCGACGCGGGGTGCGAGTGCAGCAGCGGCGCGCGCCGTTGCAGCGGCCGGCGCCACAGTGGGTTGCGCCGCCGGAAATCCGAACGCGGCCGCGGATAGCACCGCTGGAATGGCGGCGGGTGCACGGAAAGCACCGCTGGAGTCGCGAACGCGGCAGAGGCGACCGCCGCTGGGCGCGCGGAAGGTGCAGAGGAGGTCGCCGGTTCAGGTGTGGACGGAGCGACAGATATTGCCGTTGGACCGTCGAGCGTTGCAGTGGGTTCCACCAGTTGAGCTGCGCGCGCAGCAGCTTGTCAGTATTCCTGTAATCACATGGGAATTGTTCCGCGCGTGGGTTTCCTCGACGCCTGATGGGCAAGCGTGCGATCGCTGCTGTCGGGGAGACGGGGGCGTTGGCCGCTGGCGGGCCGGGGCCGCAGCGCGCCTGCGGCCGCGATCGCCCGCCCCTGTCTTGTTTTAGTGATGCCGCCAAGGATCCCCTCCCCGATGAACGCGGCGGCGGCCTCGGGGGCCGCGGCCGCTGGCCCTTCGGAGGGCTGCGGCGCCGAGGCGCCCTTTACAACCAGGCTTATGCAGGTACTGGAAAATCGCTACTTTTGGCTTTGCTGGCCGAGGCAGCGTCGGCCGACGTCGGCACACGGAATGGCGCAGTGGTGATCGTGACTCCTTCGCGTAATCTGCGTGACTCCATATTACAAGGTCCGGATTTCCTAGGCAGCGTGTTTGTGGCGGATGATTGCGGGCCCCGAGTTGTTTGGCTTGGGCGACCTTCAGATGCCCCCGGGGCGTTGAGCACATGGGAAAATAAGGTTGCGGACTTGGTGCATGAATGGCTGCGCCCTCTGCGCGCAGAGGTGAAAGAGCTGGGAGGTTCGGGTCTACGCCCTGCTTTTCAGCGTATCTTGGAGTTCAGCATCTCCTGGAATGAGCTGCCAGCGGCCTCTGTTGACGTGGTTGGGGACGCTGAGTTCGCGGCGCCGGAGGAGTTCCGCGGCCATGCTCGCCAGCTCATGCGAATGATCTTTACCATCAAACGGAAAAGGGCGGAGCACTGGGAGGACGTCATCTCAGATAGCACCAACGGTTATCTCATCGTGTCAACAATGGATTATTTCGTCAAGTGGCGGGCGGGAGCCATTAAAGGATACATGAACCGTTTGTTGGATCGCCTGGAGATCAGCCTGTTCTGCATGGAAGAGTTTGAGTCCTACGACGTCTCCCAGGTTGTAGCTGCCTTGGCGAACGTGTCTGCACAGACATGGCTCATGGTGGGGGACGAGCATCAGAGAGTGGAGGATGTAGGTCGCCGGCGTTCTCGCACCGCCTTCAGCTTCGACGGCGCGGTCGGCGCGCCGCCTTTCGCCCCGCATGGCCTGGAAGGTGATGGCGAAGATTGCGCCGCGAGGGCAGTGGGCGTAGCTTAGCCCACGGCGTCTGCTCGGTCAGGAAGCGCGGCCATCCCTGAGGCCCGGCCGTGGTGCGAATGGTGCCGAGACGTGCACGCTGAGGACGCAGTCCTCGACGTTTGCAAAAGGTGCGGCAAGGACGTCTGCAACTACGTGGCCCAGTGCTTTGATTTCGCGAGCAGTTTTGCTTCTGACTCGGCTGTCGCTCGGCACACCGTATTGCAGCACGTATTCTACGACGGCGATCAATGGCACCGCAGTCCACTGCGGGGCGGTGATGAAGTCGGTTGGCATCCTCTGTTGTTCGAATGTCTATGCCACGCTGTTCAAGCAGATTTGAGCGAGCACAGGAGTCGCCAGCGGGACTGGAAATGTTTTCCACGACCAACGGTGCTGATCATCATGCCTTTGAGCCGGTCAGCAATCCCTCTGTGTTGCTTGATGCAAGCTGCTTTCGATGACACAGGTCTGGGCGCAGGGGTCGCGCAAGCGTCGCTCCCTTTGAATGTGAGGGGGGAGAGCGTCCCTATAGTGCACTGCGTTCGGCATCGTCGCACTGTTGGTGCTCAGGACCAATACGCTGGGACGCAGAGGAACTTGAACCAAGAGTACATCAACTTGACGCGCGGGGTGGAGAAGACTTGCATGTGGGTAGAAGTACAACCGTTCGGGCATCCAGCAACCCCGTGCGACGCGCGCCATGAGTACGCCGGCGGTGGGTCCAAGGACGAGTTTTGCTCCGCGTACGCGAGGCGCAGGAACAAGCACATCTGGGACTACGACCTTCTGTGGGGCCTTCTCGAGGACCGTTGGAATATACAAGCGTCGTATCACGACTGTTTTGATCGTAGGCTTCGAGATGAGGCGGCTCGTCGTGTACATGACATCGCTGATGAGGTTTGGTGGGCGCTGTATCGGAACGAGATTCCAAACTTGCCGACCCTCGGCCAGGGATGCAGCGACTGCAAATCTTTCGATGACGTCTTAGCGGACGCAGCTGGCGCAGGCACCTCTCTGTCGCGATTCGCGCACGAGACCACCAGGACGCTTCGGGAGTTGGGACATGGAGCGGCAGCCGAACGATGGGACGTGCAGGAGATGCACGACAAGGCGAACCGCGATGTGGACTTGTTGGATTGGATGCCAGGCATGAAGTTCGGCCACTCGTTGCTTCCGTGCGCCACCGCAGAGGTGAGCTCCGAAGCAGGCAAAGGCGTGACGCGCCTCTGCTTCCCATTCCTTCATGCTCACGCGGGTCTGGAGGTCGAGAGCGCTATAACAGCATTCTGCAGCCTGGCCTGGTTTCTGTCGTTCGTGCTGGAGAAGGAACTCGTGTCGGATGCGCGTGCGAGCAGAGAACTGCATAAAATGCGCGTCATAGAGGAAGACGGGGACTTTTGGTTCAATAAGGCCTGCCAGTCCGGACGCATAGCCACAGCCATCAAGGACAAGGGCAAGAGCGTAGTCTACATGTATGTTGGCGGAGGGGCTGTGGACCACGAGCAGTCTTACATTTTGGGCGGCATCGTAGCAATCTGCAAGAGCTGGATGTGGGCGTCTGTGGTCTACTCCGCGGTGAGAGTTGCGGGCCTCGCGTGCAACAACTCGATAGGCTCCTTGGATCCCGCGTTGGTGATCTGCGACGAGACCGAGACAAGCGAGTCTACAACTGAACCTGCAGCTGCGACGCAACCAGCCGTTCTTGACTTCCGCAAGCGTACTGAGGAGACGTGGCGTCGTGTCGGCGCATTGTGCGACGTGGTTATGTGCGATGTCGAGGCGCCGGTGCGCACTGGAAGAGTCGAGAGGTCCACCCAGTCCGACAAGGTAGGCATCCAGTTCGCATCTCTGAAAGAAGTTTATGCTGCAGACGTGAAGCGCTTGCTCAGCGGGGGCGACTAGATTCCAAGTCTGTCGGCTACGGAAGTGGCCGAAGCAGAGATTGAGGGCGAGTTCATATTGGATACGTTGCCTTTGGTTATCTATATCCATTTCCCAGAAGCACAGTGGAGCATAGGGAAGCTGCCGACGGGCGTGCACCCGTTGAAGCGGAGATCCCGGACCTGGAAAGTCAACAGGAACACGGGCATCGAAGCCCGGCGCGCGGGCTTCTGGATTTTCCCCGACTTCGCCTCCACCGCTCACATGATCCAGGGGGCGACGTTGGAGGCGGCATTCGCGGACCTGCAGCATTGGTCCAGCAGGGCGTCAATGACGGCTCAGATTGCTGCCTACGTATGCTTGTCGAGAGTGAAGCGGTTGCTGAGCATCTGCGTCACGCAGCCGTTCTCGACCTTTCTGTTCGCCCTCGGCAACCCGGTGGGGCCCGAGCGACTGATGCGGAAGCTTCCCTGCCAAATCACAGGAGACGAGGCGATCCATGAGTGGAGCACGCTTGATGATGAGGCCGCTGAAGCTGAGAAGATGGACCCCACGGCGAGGAAGCACCTGTGCGCCTGCTGCTACCTCAAAGGGAAGCAGGATTACATGCTCGACGCCCGCGACTTCGGCGCGAAAGCAGCCGCCGACTTCTACGAGAAGTACGTGTCGCAGGGGAGGTGGACGAGGTGCTTGGACTGCGCGCGCGAGGTCGGCGCGTGCCTCCCGCGCCCTGCCCGAGCGCGCGAGGCTTTTAACGGGGCGCCCGATGAAAAAGGCTCGGAGGACAGTTTCGCCAGACGATTCAGTATGCAAGCGGTGTGTCGAACGTGATGACTGGAACCATAGCCTGACCCCGAACAGCCACGGGTGCTCTGCTTGCAAAAAAGTGTTTGATGCAAGCGCTTGGGCCGCGCAGATTATATACCACCATCGGCATTCCGATCGAGACCTCGCGTGCCCGGGCTGCGCAGAGCGAGGGTTCGCGCCCGGCAAGTACGACGGGCACCAGTGCGAGGAGTGCTTCGAGAAATTGGGCCGCATCGCGTTCGACAAATACGTGCAGTACAACGCGAAGAGGCGGGAGAAGTCCGCGTGGTGCGCCTGGACTGTCAGACGAAGCTGCGGCGCGGCAAATGTCAAACGGCGTATGAGCTGAAGTACTGGTCGAAGTCTGAACGCGATAATCACGCGTCTTCTCAGAGCACAACTCTGGTCTGCAAAGCACGCCGTGCTCTAGGGTTCCACCCGGGTGATCTGGAGACGTACACATGCCAGACGTGCACGTGCAGGTTCGGGGCCCGTAAGTTCAGCGAAGACCTACGCATAATTTACAAGTATCACAATCACAAGAAGCTTCAGTGCAAGCAGTGCGTCGCTGGCGCCGAAGAACGAGTGCGCCACCTGCGCAAAGCGTTGCAGAAGAGCAAGCAGAAGTGCAAGTGCCATTGCCGCATCCACCAGGATAAGTGCCCGCTGACCCCCGTCATTTTCGGGGAGAAACGCTGGCCGGGCAGCGACGGTGCGATATCCGCCGACGACCGGAAGTTCTTGGACGAGTTGAACCCGATTCCGGGATGGTGGAGCAAAGCTTGGGGACGATGAGCCGCTGATATGCCACTGCCTGTCGGCCTCATCGTGGCCATCCTCCAGCGAAACATCGGCAACGTCTCCAAGTCCGTGGAGTTGGGTAGGCCTGATGAGGAGCCTGATCAGCAGCCGGAGACCCACTGATCGACTCCATGGTCCCCAGAACATGTGTTAGCCGAATGTGTGCTTGCTCTGTTCGGCCGCGCTGACTACCCACAGCCTTCGAAAGAAGCATCGGAGGCCTTCGGCGGCCGTCGGTGGACAAACACACGTTGGCTCTAGACACGTTCCAGGGGCCATCGATCGCCGAGATCTCTCGCTGCGCCGCTGCCTGAGCGCCTGAGCACCGCTGCCTGCTCTTCGACCAAGTGGACCAGGCTCGACGGCCTGTGCGAAAACATGTGTGTGGTCTTCAGAGTCCTCCTCCTCCGCCTCTGCCTCCTCGTTCTCACGTTGGAGTTTCGTCTTGCCGCGGCTGTCATCCTGAGGATGGGCTCTGCCGTCCGTCATGCCCGGTTTTATTCGTTTGATTCGCTTGAGTCATGTCCCTGGGATGTCGCTTTTGCTGGGTCCTGGTTCCTTTGCCGGTTCCTGTTAGCTCGGCTTTGCTGGTTCCTCCGATCTCCCTTTTGCTGGTGCCTGGTTTTTTTTCTAGTGCCTATCGGGTTTACTGGTCGTGCTGGCTCTTGGGATGTCACTGCGGTTGGTTTCTGGGAGTCGTGACAAGGGACTCGGGTGCACAAAAGAGTGTGACAAAGGCTACGGTCCACGAGGGCTATCCCATGAAAACGTCGAAGGGGTTGCGATTCCCTAGCGATTCTCCGTAGCCATTTTGGGCCAAGCCCAATTGGCCCAAGCCAGTGTCCTCCATTCCCTAGCAATCTCCCTGTGGCTGTGAGTAAGCTCCGCCGACCATTTGTGCAGTGGGCCTAGCTCAGCACGGACGCTCTTCTTTCGAACACCTTAGGGGCTCTCTCGGAGAGCGCAGATTGCACGCCATGGGATCGCCGCAGGAGGTCCGCAGCGGGACCCAGCTCCGCGGCCATCTCGAGCGTGCACTTGCGGGTCGTGATGCTCCTGTATCGGAACGGCTTCCTTCACTCACCTTACGTGGTCGGGCGAGGTCTGCTGTAGGAGAGAGGGCGACGTCTTCTCGCCGCGCAGACGAGAATGCTGAAGGAGAGAGGGAGAATTCTGCAGCACTGCTACGAGCATGTGCCCGTCAACTTGAGGCCTGGAAGGCAGATAGCAGCACTTTGGACTTTTGGTCGTGGCGTGCGCAGAAGATGCCGAATATTATGCGCTCTCGGTCGCTCTCGCGTCCAGGATCGGAGTGGAGGAGGAGTCGTTCACGTTCTAGGTCGCGTTAGATCCATCGATTACCAGGGCGCCGTCGTTTTCCAGTTTCTTCTGCGCCAACTTTCCGCAATCAGCCAGATGAGCGCCTTCGACAGAGCGGATATGGGCACAAAGACGGGACAGAGCAATGAGGGACCTTCACCAGGTCAAAGCCCAGCGCGAGTCGACCAGCCGTCGTGTACGCGAAGCAGGTGTACAGCCGCTACGCGACGCGAAGGAGAGAGACATTTATGCAGTTTCGGACGTGGAAAGTGCTTCGGAGACTGAGGTACCCGTGTGCTCTCCTAGGGGTGCCTCGGGTGCCGTGCAGGAGGCTTCTTACGCTGCTGATGTTGGTTACCCCGAGCCGCCTGCTGACTTTGCTCTGAGGCAGCTTCGCCTGCTTCGTCTTGGGTTTGGGTCCAGTGGTATCTCCGTCCATGTGCGTTCGCGTGGGGGGAGGCGCGGCAAGGTGGTGGACTACGACAGGTGTAGGGTGCTGGTTCGTCTATCTGTAAGACTCAAAAGTGGGTGGTAACCGAGGAGTGTAGTGCGACGCTCCAGCTTGGACGCGACGACCTCTCTATCGACTCGGAGGACATTGCCTCCCCCATGAAGGCCTCACCAGGCGACAAGCATCATCGTCAGGTGCCAGAGGATAAGCGCCCACGTAGTCGTGAGGAGAAGGAGAAGCGTCAGGTGCGAGAGGACAAGCGACCTCGTCAGGTGCGAGATGAGAAACGTCCTCGTCATCCTCGCAAGTGAAGGCTCCACTACCTTCTATATCGTGTGGGACGCTGGGCGGACAAGGAGGTTACTGAGTATCTTGGGGCTTACTATTTGGCGAGGCTCGGTGGTGACGAGAGTCCCGTCCTGGTGCGCATTGGGTCGTGACTTGGTCTGCTCTACTCTCTGGGGCGTTCTGGGGCGCTACTTCTGAGGTGTCTTGGTATTGGGGCGCTACTCTGGGACGAAGGGACTGTGGACCATGGGCGGTCTCTATCCCGGTGTCTTGGTATTGGGACGCTACTCTGGGGCGGTGTGACTGCGGACCTCCGTCTCCTTCTACTCATGGGGTGATTTACTGCTTGGTGGAGCATATTTCACTTACTATCGAGAGTCTTACGACTGATTCTCCCACATTTGGAGGAGGTGATTCTCTGTTGCTACTGCGTGCTGTCTACTCCCACTCTCTGAGTTAATGAGTTCCGTTCGTGTAGTGCTAACCTTACTCTCTCGTCTGATGCGGGGGGCAGACTGGGAGGTTACTGAGTATCCTGGGGCTTACTATTTGGCGAGGCCCCGTGGTGACGAGAGTCCCGTCCTGGTGCGCATTGGGTCGTTACTTCGTCTGCTCTCCTCTCTGGGGCGTTCCGGGCGCGCTATTTCTGAGGTGTCTTGGTATTGGGACGCTACTCTGGGACGAAGGGACTGTGGACTATGGGCGGTCTCTATCTCGGTGTCTTGGAATTGGGACGCTACTCTGGAACGATGTGACTGCGGACTTCCGTCTCCTTCTACTCGTGGGGTGTTTTACTGCTTGGTGGAGCAGACTCCACTTACTATCGAGTGTCTGACGATTGATTCCCCTACATTTGGAGGAGGTGATTCTCTGTTGCTACTGCGTGCTGTCTACTCCCACTCTCTGAGTTAATGAGATCCGTTCGTGTAGTGCTAACCTTACTCTCTCGTCTGATGCGGGGGGCGGACTGGGAGGTTACAGAGTATCCTGGGGCTTACTATTTGGCGAGGTTCGGTGGTGACGAGAGTCCCGTCCTGGCGTGCATTGTGTCGTTATTTGGTCTGCTCTTCTCTCTGGGGCGTTCTGGGGCGCTACTTCTGAGGCGTCTTGGAATTGGGGCGCTACTCTGGGACGAAGGAGCTGAAGTGCGGGGCCCTGCGCGTCATCATCATCGACGAGGTTCCGAGGGCACTGAACGATTCACTCCATGGAGTGAATCGTTCGTTGCCCTCCTCCTGGTGTGAGTCGTTCGGGCTCCTCGTGGTGTGAGTCGTTCGGGCCCTTCCTCCTGGTGTGAGTCGTTCGGGCTCCTCGTGGTGTGAGTCGTTCGGGCCCCTCGTCCTGGTGTGAGTCGTTCGGGCTCCTCGTGGTGTGAGTCGTTCGGGCCCCTCGTCCTTGTGTGAGTCGTTCGGGCCCCTCCTCCTGGTGTGAGTCGTTCGGGTTCCTCGTGGTGTGAGTCGTTCGGGCCCCTTGTCCTGGTGTGAGTCGTTCAGGCTCCTCGTGGTGTGAGTCGTTCGGGCTCCTCGTCACCTGTAACGTCGCTCTAATGGCAAAGTCTGGCAACCCTCCCCAATGCGTCTCCATGCTTGCAAGGTCTCTGGAGGCAATGAGCATGACTCAGCCCGCAAACAATAAGAGACATTTTCCGTAACCACCATGCACAGGTGAGCATGATGTCCGCCGAGCTGCTGAGCACGCTGAAACGAGTGGTAAGTGCCGCTGTCCGAAGTAGGGGGCACGTACAAGAAGAGGGCGGGCGAGTCGCATCGCGCCTTCGGGGGAGAGAACGTCGTCATGTGCGCCGATTTCTGGCAGCTGCACCCCGTGACGGGCACCTTCCTGGCATCCAACCCGCTGGACGTGCCGGCAGGGTGCGCGCACCGCGCGCTGGAGCTGTTCTGGCAGGACGGCGTCGTCAGCGTGCGATCTTTCTGGGACGATGTGACTGCGGACCTCCGTCTCCTTCTACTCGTGGGGTGTTTTACTGCTTGGTGGAGCAGACTTCACTTGCGATCGAGAGTCTTACGACTGATTCCCCCACATTTGGAGGAGGTGGTTCTCTGTTGCTACTGCGTGCTGTCTACTCCCACCCTCTGCGTTAATGAGTTCCGTTCGTGTAGTGCCACCCTTACTCTCTCGTCTTATGCGGGATGCAACGCCGTTCTCGATTGCGACGGGTCCTTTTTACTTTGGCACCCTCTGGTATTGGGATGGTTGCCTGGCGGAGAGAAGGAACTCGATAAGTCGTCGGGCGACGATGGAGGCTCTGGCCCCGCCCCCTCGAGGAGAGTTTCGCGCGCGTGATCCGCGCGCTGACTTCCTTCTTCACTCGGCTGCGCCGCCTGCTCTCCTCTTCTCCTCCTCTCGTGCTTGGCTTTTATTTTTGTCCTTGCCAATAGCTGCTGATAACTACGCGTGCGTTTGAAGCGTCTGGCCAGGTACCGAGGTGTGCCTCCCACGATGATGAAAACTGTAGTTCTCTGATATGGTTGGTAGTTTCAGAGTCTGGCAGCTGCCCAGTCCTCTGAATCGCCGCTGCTGGCCTTAGGGCTTGACCCCCAGCTCGCAAAGACGCAAAAGACTAGGTAGACGCTTTCCCTCGGCCGCGGCGAGCGCGCGGCGATAGCTCTCCCTGGGCGGGGCTTCCGAGGAGGTAGTCCCATAGCTTGCCACGGGCGTCATCCTGAGTATCGGCGCTGCCGTCCTTGTCGTTTTGCATGAATCTCAGCGACTGCGAGGGCACCACAAGGTATCCCCACATCAAGTGTA
>CAUYUJ010008002.1:22500-42500 GCA_963575745.1 Prorocentrum cordatum | reverse complement strand
TGCGATTTGCCCCTTCCTTGCTGTCCCGCCAGTCCCCGGGAGGGCTAGTTTTTGGGTTTTCGCTGGTCAGAAACACTTCCCCCTTCCTCTCGGCGGTGACGGAGGACAGGAGACGGGGGTGGGCGGGTTGGCAGGGTGGTGGGGTGGCTGGTTGTGGTTGGGCTGGGTGGCGGGGTGGCTGGTTAGGCCGGGTTGGGCTGGTTGGGCTGGGTTGGCTGGGTGGGATGGTTGGGCTGGCTGGTTGGGCGGGCTGGGGCAATTGGTTTCGATTGCTACTATTCTGCTGCTCCTGCTGGGAAAACCGCGCCTTCAACCCACCTGGTTTTTTTCTTGAAACCACCCTTCGGCGGCCGCCGCCAGCTCTCGGGAAACCAGCTTTTATTTTTTGGTTGAACCCACCCCCAGCCAACGCGGCGCGGGGAAGGGCGCAATTGGCCAGCGTTTGCAAACGCCCTTCCTGGGCAGCGGAGCTCGGGAAAGGGTCTGAACGTGCTTCCTAATAGGGTTGAGTTTATAATTCGACCGCCGTTTCAGCGCCCAGACCTGCAGGGAAATATCATGATCGACCCACGAACCCGCAAAGGAATATAGAAATGTAAGGAATTGCAACGTTTCAAAGACACCTGATTGGGCGACGGGCAAATGCAATGCTGAGTGTATCGATCTTGATGTACCGAGCCGAGGGCTGTGCTGTGCTACGCCGTGCTGAACTGCGATGTGCCATGCCGCGATTGTGTTCTATATAGCGTTGTGGATCGAGTCCTCCCTGGCATCCGAGTCCTGACCGAACTGATGTGAATCTTAAGCTCGAGCTGCCTGAGCAGATGGTAGCTGCCCCAGAACTAATCGACAGGGTGGCATGCCAAGAGGACGCGCCGTGAAACTTCCTAAGTGACGCGCCAGGCGACGTGCCAGGGGACGTGCCACGGGCACGCACCGCGGGACGTGCCAAGGGGACGCGCTACGGAACGTGCCAATGGACGTGCTGCGGGACGTGCCAGGGGACGCGCCGCGCGACGTGCCAGGGGGACTCGCCACGGAACGCGCCAAGGAACGTGCCGAAATGCAATGTTGAGTGTATCGATCTTGATGTACCGTGCCGACGGCTGTGCTGTGCTGGGCCGCGCTGAACTGCGATGTGCCATGCCGCGATTGTGCTTTATATAGCGTTGTGGATCGTCGAGTCCTCTTTGCATCCGAGTCCTGACCGAACTGATCTGGATCTTAAGCTCGAGCTGCCTGAGCAGATGGTAGCTGCCCCAGAACTAATCGACAGGGTGGCATGCCGAGAGGACGCGCCGTGAAACGTCCCAAGGGACGCGCCAGGCGACGTGCCAGGGGACGTGCCACGGGCACGCACCGCGGGACGTGCCAAGGGGACGCGCTACGGAACGTGCCAATGGACGTGCACCGCGCGACGTGCCACGGGGACTCACCACGGGACGCTCCGCGGAACGTGCCAATCAACATTCCAGGCTGCAATGCTAAGGGTATCGATCTTGATGTACCGTGCTGAGGGCTATGCTGTGCCTGGGCGACGTGGACACGTGGAAACACGCGTTTCGCGGACACGTGGACACTCAAGAAGTTCTCAGCACATCCTCATGCTAGACATCCGCCTGGACAACCTGGACACGTGCGAACAAGCGTCTCGATCGAGACTTCCTCGACACATCCTCATGCTAGACATCAGCCTGGCCGACCTGGACACGTGAAAACAAACCTCTGGTTCGAGACATCCTCAACACATCCTCATGCTAGACATCTGTCTGGGCAACCTGGAGGCGTGAAACCAAGCGTCTCGCTCGAGACATCTTCAAGACCTGGGCACGTGAAAGCAAGCATTTCACTTGAGAGATCCTCTGAATGCAGGCTCCCAGAAGAGGACCAACTATAACACAAAACAAGCGTTTCGCTCGAGACGTCCTCAACAAATTCTGAAACAACAAACAAGCGTTTCGCTAGGGACATCCTGAAATTTTAATTCGCCGGCCCTCTTCCCACTCGTTATTGCGAAGGCCTGACGGCCGGTGCCGCCGACCCTGTTCGCAATGCGCAGCAAGAGATTACGAGGTTGCTCAAGGTCGGCTTGGCTGGAGCCCAGGGGAAGAGGAGTCCCAGGGGGGGGCGTCGTATCTGACCCGGGGGGGGGGTCGACCCCCCCCCCCTCCCGGCGGGGGAGGGATCAAAGGGAAGGGGCTTCCCTTCGACTCAATTACGAGGTTGCTCAAGGTCGGCTTGGCTGGAGCCCAGGGGAAGAGGAGTCCCAGGGGGGGGCGTCGTATCTGACCCGGGGGGGGGTCGCTACCCCCCCCCCCTCCCGGCGGGGGAGGGATCAAAGGGAAGGGGCTTCCCTTCGACTCAATTACGAGGTTGCTCAAGGTCGGCTTGGCTGGAGCCCAGGGGAAGAGGAGTCCCAGGGGGGGGCGTCGTATCTGACCCGGGGGGGGGTCGACACCCCCCCCCCCCCCCGGCGGGGGAGGGATCAAAGGGAAGGGGCTTCCCTTCGACTCAATTACGAGGTTGCTCAAGGTCGGCTTGGCTGGAGCCCAGGGAAGAGGAGTCCTAGGGGGGGGCGTCGTATCTGACCCGGGGGGGGGTCGACCACCCCCCCCCCCCCTCCCGGCGGGGGAGGGATCAAAGGGAAGGGCTTCCCTTCGACTCAATTACGAGGTTGCTCAAGGTCGGCTTGGCTGGAGCCCAGGGGAAGAGGAGTCCCAGGGGGGGGCGTCGTATCTGACCCGGGGGGGGGGTCGACCCCCCCCCCCTCCCGGCGGGGGAGGGATCAAAGGGAAGGGGC
The DNA here is from genome assembly GCA_963575745.1 of Prorocentrum cordatum. Classification (NCBI taxonomy): domain Eukaryota; class Dinophyceae; order Prorocentrales; family Prorocentraceae; genus Prorocentrum; species Prorocentrum cordatum. The sequence continues at coordinate 39,700 of CAUYUJ010008002.1, read as the reverse complement.
TTCCCTTCGACTCAATTACGAGGTTGCTCAAGGTCGGCTTGGCTGGAGCCCAGGGGAAGAGGAGTCCCAGGGGGGGGCGTCGTATCTGACCCGGGGGGGGGGTCGACACCCCCCCCCCCCTCCCGGCGGGGGAGGGATCAAAGGGAAGGGGCTTCCCTTCGACTCAATTACGAGGTTGCTCAAGGTCGGCTTGGCTGGAGCCCAGGGGAAGAGGAGTCCCAGGGGGGGGCGTCGTATCTGACCCGGGGGGGGTCGACACCCCCCCCCCCCCCTCCCGGCGGGGGAGGGATCAAAGGGGGGTCGTACCCCGGCCCCCCTCCCAGGGGGGGGCCGGACCCAGGGGGGGGGGGACACCCCCCCCCCCCCTCCCGGGGGGAGGATCAAAGGGAAGGGGCTTCCCTTCGACTCAATTACGAGGTTGCTCAAGGTCGGCTTGGCTGGAGCCCAGGGGAAGAGGAGTCCCAGGGGGGGCGTCGTATCTGACCCGGGGGGGGGGTCGACCCCCCCCCCCCCCCTCCCGGCGGGGGAGGGATCAAAGGGAAGGGGCTTCCCTTCGACTCAATTACGAGGTTGCTCAAGGTCGGCTTGGCTGGAGCCCAGGGGAAGAGGAGTCCCAGGGGGGGGCGTCGTATCTGACCCGGGGGGGGGGTCGACACCCCCCCCCCCCCTCCCGGCGGGGGAGGGATCAAAGGGAAGGGGCTTCCCTTCGACTCAATTACGAGGTTGCTCAAGGTCGGCTTGGCTGGAGCCCAGGGGAAGGAGTCCCAAGGGGGGGGCGTCGTATCTGACCCGGGGGGGGGGTCGACACCCCCCCCCCCCTCCCGGCGGGGAAGGGATCAAAGGGAAGGGGCTTCCCTTCGACTCAATTACGAGGTTGCTCAAGGTCGGCTTGGCTGGAGCCCAGGGGAAGAGGAGTCCCAGGGGGGGGCGTCGTATCTGACCCGGGGGGGGGGTCGACCCCCCCCCCCCCCCTCCCGGCGGGGGAGGGATCAAAGGGAAGGGGCTTCCCTTCGACTCAATTACGAGGTTGCTCAAGGTCGGCTTGGCTGGAGCCCAGGGGAAGAGGAGTCCCAGGGGGGGGCGTCGTATCTGACCCGGGGGGGGGGTCGCTACCCCCCCCCCCTCCCGGCGGGGGAGGGATCAAAGGGAAGGGGCTTCCCTTCGACTCAATTACGAGGTTGCTCAAGGTCGGCTTGGCTGGAGCCCAGGGGAAGAGGTCTCCCAGGGAAAGGGAAGGACAGAGACGACGAGTACAAAGAATGACGGAGATGACGGCTCGAACGGAAAAGCCCCTCACACACGCCGACAGGGTCGGCGGATTTATCGCAACAGAAATCAGCAGGCCCTCTTCCCGTCAAACCCGGGGGGAAACCTCTAAAAGAGAACCCTGGGCTTGAAACCTTTTCGGAAAAAGAGTGGTGCATCATCGTGGCCCCCTTGTGATTCAGGACGTCTCAGGCGAGAGTTCATGTCTGTAAAAGATGACTGCCATCCAGCCCTGCAGTTGGTAGAAGTGAAGCTCCTTGCACACGCGCAGGCGGGGTCCATGCAGGAGCAGGGTTGCAGTGGCAACGCGCGACCTTCATCGGTGAAGCTTCTGGCGCGTTTGAGCCTCAAACGGCGCGATCCTAATTGCGAGGGTACTTCTTGCGAGATATCGGTCTGAGCCGGAGCGAGGCGCCGCCCGTGCCATCCATCAGCGCAACTGGAGAAGTCGAATTTCATAAACAGTGCTTGCACTTAGGGGCTCTTACTTGGTTCTCATCAGGAACTGGGCGCGGCTGTCGGTCTCGCGGCCCCGTTCTCGCCATTTCCGCTCTATCGCCCGCCCCGCTTCGTCGCTGCCCATCGTTTGGGCTTTGGTATCGGGTTGGCGGCGCTGTTCGCCCCGTCGCCGCCAGGTCGCCGCGTCCGAGCCTGGGCGTCGGTCTGGCGGCCCCGATCTCGTCGTCGCCGCAGCGCCACATAGATCCTCCTTCTCTTCAAAGTTAATAGAGTCGACCGCTCCCCCCGGGATTATCGGTACCCCTTCTTTCGTATTTGAATTTCCATGCGACTCTGCCCCATCGACCATCCTAAATATGAAATCGCGCCATCCCAGCAGGGCCAGCATCGACCCCCACCCGCCATGCTCTGCAACATATACTATGCGCGCGCACTCGCTTATCATGATCATCCGTTTTCAAGAGTCCCTGGCAACAAAACGAGACGAAGTATACGTATGCGCGTTGTCGCGCGCGTGCCGAAATCTTTTTTTTAAAGCATGTTCGGTTTCGTAGGAATTTCCAAAATCGAATGACCAAGAGCCATGTCTATATACCAGACTGCAGTGACGCTTCGCGCCATGCACTTTGGTCCTTGAAGTTTGGTATGCAGGCGGACTAGCAGGAAGGTCAAGCCGACAATTTAGCGATAATTCCTTTTCCGGCATCGCCGCTATAATAATGTTATTCGTTATCTTTCCTCCATGCTTCTTTTTCCTTATTTTCGCCATGCCTTGCGCATTCTCCCCATCCTCCTCAGCTCTTTTTGCGGAGTGTTCTCCTTGGAGAGCCTCTGGGGGCCTCACAAAAGTTGCTTCAGGCTTTCATAAGGCCTTCTGGAGGCCTCCTGGGCGTGTTCTGGGGGCCTCTGGGGGCTTCCTCGGGCCATCCTGCCTCCAACCGCGGTCTTCCTGAACGACCGGGTCACGATTTGGAATGCTTCGGAGGGTGTCTTGGGGCCATCTTGGGCCGCCATGGGGTTCTCTGAGGGCCATCTTGGACCCCTGTTGTGCTGTTTTGGGGCTCTCTTGGACTTCCTGGAAGCCCTTTCGGATGGTTGTGGGGCGATTTGGGAGCCTCCCAGGCAGCTTCGGACGTCCAGCAGACCGCCGTCTTTGAGCGTCGGGACGCCGAAAAGAGGAGAACCCAAAAATAAACCAACAACCAACAAAATCATTGATTTTTGCCTCTTGGGGCCTTCTTGGGGATGCTCTTGGAGGCCTCTTGGGACGTTTCGGGACGATCTCTGGGGGTATGACGGCTTCTTGGGGGTCGTCGTTGACCGTATTGGGGCTCTCTTGGGTCGTTTCGGAAGCGCGCCACGTCCTGCGATTCCCGGGGGGCCGCTTCGAGACCCGTCCGGAGGGTCCCTAAGCCCCAGATCCCGGGAGTCAGTTTTTTTGGGGGGGGGACGGTTTTTCCCCCCGCCCGGGCTTGTAAAAATATAGAAAGAGGTGTGTGTGTGTATATATATATAACATATGGGCTCGCAACGCTGAGTTTGAAACAAAACTTGCGCGCCGTCTTGCGAATTTTAATGAAGCCAGATTCGTGCGCGCATGTCGAAATCGTTCGAACGCCCTTCCGCGTGCTGTCGCGAGAACCGTTTGCAACAGATGAGACACAGCGCGCGCGTGTCGTCGCGCGCTCATGCCGAAATCCTTCAAAATCAATCGGTTCCGTAAGATTTTCAAAATCGAGTGCCCAAAAACATGTACGAACACAGGGTTTTGTAACATCGGTTTTTGGGGCACACCACACAGTTGCGTTCGCGCTCGTGCGATTTCTCAAGAAAGCCATAATGCTTCGTTTAGCATGTTCATTGCATTCTGCCAATCGAGCCACTCGCGCCACATGCCGGAGTCATTCGAAAGCTTTGCGCGTGTGTTGGTGGGGGCGCGATGCGCGAAAAAAGCGGTCCACTCGTGCGTCGGCCGCGCGCGCACGTCGATTTCTTTCCAGAACCTTCATCGCCGACTCGAGGACACCGTCATCGTCGTCGGCGTGATCAGCATCGGCGCCGCCGCTGGCCGCGCCGTCGCCGCCGTCGTCATCGCCGCCGGCACCGCTGCGATCATCGACGCGTCCACCGTCGTCGACGCCGCCGTCGTTCTGCGCCCGCCCAAGTCGCCGACTCGCACTGAAGTGCCCGCTGGGATGCGCTGGGCGGTCAGCGCCGCCGCGGCCGCGTCGGTCGCGCCGGACTAGCTGGCCGCCGCGCGCGCGAGTGCGCGCGGGCTAGCGCTGCCGCAGAGATGCGCCAGCCAACGCCAAGCACTCATTCATCGCAATCGCCGCCGCGTGGGTTTTGCAAACCAAGTTGCGGGCGGGCGGGCGGGGCGATTGCGCGAGCAGTGGCGTTGGCGACTCACTGCGAACAGAAATTAACATTCATGTCTAAATAGAGAATAGACTCGACACCCCCCCGCCCGAGATAATCGGCACCCCTTTCGCGCGCGCCATCCCAGCCCGGCCGGCGTCGACCCCGCCCCCCGCCACCTTTCGCAAAAGAAATGCGATGCGCACTTTCGTTTATCACGAATCATCAGTTCCCAAGAATACCTTGCAAACGATGGGACGAAGTGCGCTCGCTGCGTCGCGCGCGCATGCCGAAATCCTTCCGAAACCTCCGGTTTCGGAAGGATTTCAAAATCGAGTGCCCAAGCAACATGCAAAACGCATGGTTTCACAGCGCGCATTTTCAAAAAAAGCGCGCGGTCTTGCGAATTCGTTTGAAAACCAACGGTGTTCAAAAGCTTCAGAAATATTGTCAAACGGGCATCGCGCGCGCGCCGAAATCGTTCGAACGCCCTCGCGCGCGCGCCGTCGCGAGAGCCTCTTGCAAGACATGGGGCGAAGTGCACGCGCGCGCGTTGTTGCGCGCGCGCCGAAATCCCTCGAAAATTTTCGGTTTTGTAACGATACCAAAACTGAATGTCCAACCCACATCCAAAAACACACGGTTTCGCAACATCAGTGTTAAAAAATAGCATGCGCGGGCGTTTTTGCGCAGTCTTAAGCTCGCCGCCGTTTTTTTTGGTGGGTTTTCTTCTTTTACATGTTTGTGGATTTCTGCTAGACGGGCCATTGGCGCCGCATGCCGACATCCTTCGCGCGCCCTTGCGCGCGCGCTGGGGCGGGGGGGGGGGGGGGCGCGCCATCGTCGTCGAATAGAAACGCGTGCGCCACTCTCGCGCGCTGCCCGCGCGCTCATGTCGAACTCCTCTCCAAAACCTTCCTCGCCGACTCGAGGGCGCCGTCGTCGTCGTCGGCGCGATCAGCATCGGCCCCCGCGCTGGCCGCGCCTTAGTCGGTGCGAACATCGTCGCCAGCATCGCCACTATCATGATCGCGTCTGCCGCGGTCGGCGTTGCCGCGATGCCGCGCCCGCCCAAGTCGCTGACTCGCAGTGAAGCGCTTGCTGGGGCGCGCCCAGCGGTTCGCGCAGCTGCGGCCGCGTCGTCGGCGCCGAGCTAGCTGGCCGCTGCGCGCGCGCGCTGGGGCTGGCGCGGCCGAAGAGATGCACGGGCCAAGGCCAAGCATGCATCGCAATCGCCGCCGCGTGGATTTTGCAAGCCTAGTTGCGGGTGGGCGGGTGGGGCGCTTGCATATGCGCGGGGTGTGTCAACTTGCCTGTTAAAACCAATTGCGCCCCTTATTGCGCCGCGTACGTTGCACGCTTTAGATTCTCCTTTCTGAGGAGAGAAAAGACCCCCCCCCCTCCCCCGGGATTATCGATCCCCCTTTTCCGCATTGCAACTTGCTTATGATTCTGCCCCATCGTCCATCCTAAGTGCGAAGTCGTAGAATCACAGGCAGGCCGGCATCGCCCCCCCCCCCCCCCCCCCCCCGTCATCAACTGCGCAAGATAGCACGCGCGCGCCCGCTTATAAACAACCATCCTTGTTTGGGGAATCCCTTGGGAATGACGACGAAGTGAACCCGCGCGCGTCGTCGCGCGCGCATGCCGGAATCTTTCAAAAACCTCCGGTTCTGGAAGGATTTCAAAATCGAGTGTCAAAAGCATGTGCACCCAAGGTTTCGCAACGCGGATTTCCTATGCAAAAGCGCGCGCGTTCTGGCGAATTTTGAAGAAAGACAATCGGTTTTCCAACCGTTTCCCGCAGCGAAATTTTCACCCCGACCCCTGCCCGGGGGGCGCGCCCCGCAAGTTGCGCGCCGTTTGTTTGGAAACGCGCGCGCGCCCTTGGCTCGAGCGCTGGCGCGCCTTATTCGGGCAGGCTACAACTCGCCAAACGATTGCTTGTTTGGCTCGGGGCCGGGGCTCGCCAGTCTGCCAGGGGGGCGCGCGGCAGGGGCGGGCGCGCCCCTGCGCGATTGCGGGCGCGGCGGGCGTCGTGGAGCGAGTGCTGGGGCAACTAATTGCGCGTGTTTTTCTTTCCTTCGTTTGCTTCGCGAAAGGCTTCTTCGGGGCGCGCCAGGGCGCGACGTGTCTCGACGCGCGGGCGCTCGCAGGCCTGCGGGGTCCAGGGGCTCGACGGTTCGTGGGCATTGTTGCTAGTTCCCATGGGTTTCAACAAATTAGCCCCGAGACGTTGGGGGCGCAGTTGAGTTCCGACAAATTGGGAGGTCTCCATCTCGGCGGTTTTCTCCTGGAAGGTTGCTGCGCGGGTTGATCTCCCCATGTTGGATCAGCCGGATCGTTCGTGTTAGTCGTTCTTCGCTTGTGCGGTAGTTGCCCCGGAGTTCCGCGGGCAAGCCCGGCCCGTTGGCCCAATGCGTCTGTCAGATGTTCGCAGCGCGCGCGCCAGTGCCTGGCCCCTTGGACGAGGCGATCTCGCATCGGCAGATATCGGCAGCTATGTTGATGGAGCGACTTTACCCTCGCAGCGGAAAACAGTATTTTCCGCGGTGGGCGACGAGCAACCGTGGACAAGGATAGAGGCATTACATTCACTGCGCAAGTTTCAGGACATGTTGCCAAACGGGTTTAGCGCGCGCGCACCGAAGTCGCACGAACGCCTTTGCGCGCGCGCCGTCGCGAGGATTTTTTGTTGCAGATGAATGGGGCGAAGCGCGCGGGCGTCGGCGCGCGCGCCGAATCTATCGCAAGCATCGGTTTCGGAGCGATGTCAAAACAGAATGTCCAAAGCTCGCTCGCGCGCTCTTGCGAATTCTGAAGAATGCCTTTTTTTATTAAAAAAAAAATTGCATTTAGTTTTGCCAATCGGGCCTCTGGCGCCGCATGCCGACATCATTCGCTCGCCTTTGCGGGCGTGCTAGGGGGCTCGATCCGTGCCGCACAAGAACCACGCGGGCCACTCGCGCGTCGGCCGCGCGCGCGCGTGTCGAACTCTTTCCAGACAGTCATCGCCGACGCGAGGATGCCGTCATCGTCGTCGGCGCAATCAGCATCGGCGCCCGCGCTGGCCGCGCCTTCGTCGACGCGACGCGTCAACCGCAGTCGGCGTCGCCATGATACCGCGCCCGCCCAGTTCGCCGACTCGCGGCGAAGTGCCCTATGGGGAACGCCTGGCGGTCAACGCTAGTGCGGCCGCGTCTGCGGTGCTAAACTAGTAGGCCACTGCGCGCGCGTACTAGGGTTGCCGCTGCCGCGGGGGCGCACCAGTCAACGCCAAGCACGCGCCGCAACCGCCGCCGCGTGGGATTTGCAAACCAAGTTGCTGGTGGGTAGGTGGGATGTTTGCAAGAAATTGCGGCGCGTCTGCTCGTTTGTTAACGTCAACTCTCATGTCTAAGAGGGAGGGAGGTTCAACCACCCTCTTCCCGGGGTTATCGGTGTCCTGGGAGTTTTTGCAAAACCAGTCGGATCCAGACCCGATGTCCATCCGAATTGTGGGTTCATATTATCCCAACTAGGCTGGCATCGGTCCCCCCTCGGCCCCCCTGCAAAAAATATCATGCGCGCGCTCGTTTATCAGAAGCCCAACCTTGTCAAACATACCTTGCGACAGATGGGGCGGAGTGCACGCGCGAGCGTCGTCGCGCGCGCATGCCGGAATCGTTCGAAACCGTTTGGTTTCGGATGGATTCCGAAAACGGGTGTCCAAAAACCATAAGACAAACACCTGGTTTCGAATCGCCGGTTTCCAACAAAAACGTGCGCGCGGTCTTGCGAATTCTTAAGAACACCATGAGTTTTCAACGTGTTCATAACATGCTACCAAATGGGTTTCGCGCGCGGATGTCGGCATCGTTCGAACGCCCTTGCACGCGTGCTGGGGTTGCACGATCCGTGTCAAATAATACCATGCGAGCCACTCGCACGTCTGCCGCGCGCGCATTTCGAATTTCGTTTTAAACACTGCATCACCGACCCGAAGACGCCGTCATTGTCGTCGGCGCGATCAGCATCGGAGCCGTCACTGGCTGCCCCGTCGTCGCTGTCAGCCTCGTCACCACCACCGCTACTATCATCATCGTGTCTACCGTTGTTGACGTTGCCATGCTACCGCGCCCGCCCAAGTCGCCGACTCGCACTGAAGTGCCCGCTGGGATGTGCCGACCGGTCACAGGGACGGCCGCGAACCGGTCGGTTCGGTTGCGTCGGTGTCGGTTAGAATCGAACGGTTCGGTCGGTTCGGTTGTTGCGGAGTCCCTGCGTCGTCGCGCCCTCTTCGGTTACTTCGGTTGATTCGGTTTCGCCACGGGCGCCTCGCTGGCGCCTCGTGCCGGCCCAGGGGATCGAATCGGCCGCCGGTTTCCACTTCGGTTTCGCTGCCCACGGATTCGCGCCGATCTGATTCCGCTTGGCCTTTCCCTTTGAAGAAAAAGGGAGGAGGAAGAGGAGGAGGAGGAGGTGGAGGAGCAGGAGGAGGAGAGGAGCAGGAGGAGGAGGAGCAGGAGCAGGAGCAAGGAGGTTGGTTGGCTGATTGGCCGGATGCGCGCAGTGGCGCATCGTTGGCCGGATAAATCTTGCCCCGTGGCCAGGCTTCGAAAACGCTTCTTCCACGGGAATTCCGGAGGCTCCCCGGAGGCGCCGAAGGCCCCGCGGGGAGAGAAAACATTTTTTCTGGCCTCGAAACATTGTTTTTCGGCTCGTGGGGGTTCCGGAAGCTCCATGGAGGCGCCGAAGGCTCCGGGGAGAGAAAAACAATTTTTCAGCCCCCGAAAAATGTTTTTCGGCTTCCGGGGCCTCTGGAGGCTCCCTGGAGGCGCCGAAGGCCCCGGGGGAGAGGAAAACAATTTTTTGGGTCTCGAAAAATGTTTTTATGGCTTTCCGGAGCTCCAGAGGCTCCCTGGAGGCGCCGAAGGCCCTGGGGAGAAAAACAATTTTTCAGGCCTCGAAAAATGCTTTCGGGGGCTCTGGAGGCTCCCTGGAGGCGCCGAAGGCCCCGGGGAGAGAAAAACAATGTTTCAAGCCTCGAAAAATGTTTTTTCGGTTCCGGGGGGCTCCGGAGGCTCCCTGGAGGCGCCGAAAACCCGGGGAGAGAAAAACAATTTTTCGGGCCCCGAAACATGTTTTTTCGGCTGCCGGGGGCTTGGGCGGGGGCGCATGCTGGCTGCGCCGCCGGGGCCTTGGGCGGAACATCTATGGGGCCACGAAACTTGCGAGGGGTTCGCCGAAGGTCCTTGCGGGAGCGCGCGCGGGCTGCGCCGCTGGGAATTTTAGCGGAGCTCTGATGGGGCCATGAAGCGTGTGAGGGGTGCGCCGTCGCGGGGAGCGAGAGCGCGTGCTGGCTGCGCCACTGTGACCCTGCAGTTCGGTTTTCGCGTTCGGTCGGTTTCGGTCGGCTGATTCGGTTCTGCAGGCCCCCTTTCGGTTTCGATCGGTTTCGGTTTCGTCATCGGTTCGGTCGGCTCTCGGTTTCTCGGCAACTCGTGGCCGCCCATGGGTCAGCGCCATCGCGTTCGCGTCGGTCGCGCCAATTTAGCTGGCCGCTGCGCGCGCGATCGTGCGCGGGCTAGCACGGCCGCAGAGATGCACCAGCCAACACGCAACACTCATCGCAGTCGTTCCCGCATGGGTTTTGCAAACCAAGTTGCGGGTGTGTGGGTGGGATGATTGCGCGAACATTGGAGTTGGCAGTTTCAACTTCGGCAAGTGAAATACACCATGCGGTCTGTACCGCGTATGTCGGTTAACAGTTGTTGCACGCCATGGGGTGTCCAACATCTATTGCACAACCTATTTTGCACAACATCGGGATGTTCCACATAGTTTGCCACAATGTTTGGGCTAGGCGCTGGCTAAGATACCTGGATGTCATGTTGAGGCGCTTCGGGTAATCTACGTGGCTTCGTACTTCCAGATAATAGTGAGTGGGCGGCGAGGTCGCCGGCAGTCTGCGAGTCTCTCAGGTGCAGCTATACATACATATATATACCCACATATACATGTACATGTATATATATATATATGCACTTAACATACATGTATGCTTAATCATTGAATACATACGACAAACGCGTTACACCATGAGCCCGCCGCAGGCCTCTATTTGTTTGTCAAAACAACGTGGGTTGGTCACGGTTGGGTCGCTGGTGGGTCGCGAGGTGGGTCGCATAGTGAGTCGCATGGCGGGTCGCGGGGGAAACGACGACACGATGACAACATCAACACACAACAACATATTCCGCACCACGGATTCACATTTCACCCGCGCAAATGCGGATGGTGTGAAACAGTTCGGCCCTTCATGTGGACAATCGCCTGGGGAACTACGAGTCCGCCACCTGTACAGCTGCTGCAACCGTGGAAGACTGCGCATGCGGGGCCAAGGCGAAAGCCAGATTTTGCAGTCGACCCGCCGTCCATCCACGTACCGCCGTTTTGGGAATGTCGCGCTATCGATTCACACGTGCGGAATCCGCAAGAGAGATGCCCACACGGCCCCATTCACACGCCTGGTGTTGCGATGAGGAGGTGTTGGTGATGCGCAGCCGATGCGGGGGTGGAGGAAGGGAGAGGAGGAGGAGGAGGAGGAGGAGGAGGAGGAGGAGGAGGAGGAGGAGGAGGAGGAGGAGGAGTAATCGAGACAGGATCCTATGAGTTCCGGGGAACGCCCGCCTTACACGACCCAGAATGAAGGACCACGTCCGGTCTAGGTCGGGGGGCCTTTTCGTTGCCGAGGCTTTCTGTGGCCAGCAGCTGCCTCTTCGTTCCTCTCGTGGCGCTGCTCATGCTAACGCAATGGGCGATGAATGACGATGATTGCAGAACGCCCCAGCCGCCCGTCCCTCTCACCCCCCCTCCTCCCCTCTCGTTGTTCTTGCCTCTCTCCCCCCCTCCCTCGCGCCGTCCCGGAAAGGGAAGGGGGGGACTTGACGTTTGGTGTTTTTCGCTTCGAGGGGAGCCTAAACAGCGGACGCACGCTTCGTCGGCCAGCAGCTGACCTCATGATTCCGCAAGGGGCGCTGCCGATGCCGACGCGGGTTCACCGAGCATAGCCTCAGGGGGAGGGGGACGGGGAGGGGGAGATGATGATAATAGTAAACATAATGATGATGCTGATGATGGTGATGATGCTGATGGTGATGGTGATGGTGATGGTGGTGATGGTGATGGTGATTGTGATGGTGGTGACTGTGATGGTGATGATGCTTGTGAGGATGTTCTTGATGATTGTGAGGATGTTGTTGTCGATGTTGATGATGTTGATAATGATACTGATGATGTTGATGATGCTGACGATGCTGATGGTATCAATGATGGTGATGCGAAGACTGATGTTGATGATGATGATGCTGATGATGGTGGTGATGATGCTGATGATGCTGCTGCTGACGACGATGCTGATTCTGATAGTGATGGTGATGTTGATGCTGATGATGGTGCTGCTGCTGCTGATGATGATGGTCATCATGTTGTTGGTGATGATGATGAATCGGATGATGAGGATCATCATGATGATGCTGATGAGGATGCCGATGATGAGCATGATGATCATGATGCTCATGATGAGGGTGATGATGAGGATGATGAAGATGATGATGAGGATGACGATGATGACGATGATGATGATGATGATACTGATGCTGATCCTGATAATGATGGATGGTGGTGATGGTGATGATGATTATGATGCTGCTAATGGTCCATGTGACGGTGATGATGTTGATGATGATTATGATGATGGTGTTGATCGTGATGGCGATGGTGATGATGACGATGTTGATGATGATAGTGCTGCTGATGATGATGATGATGCTGATGATGATGATGATGATGCTGAGCTTGATGCTGAGCTTGACCCTGATGCTGATGTTGATGCTGATTATGATGTTGTTGATGATGCTGAGTATGCTGATGATGGTGATGATGATGATGATGATGCTGGTAATGCTGACGATGATGATGAGGATGCGGATCAGGATGAGGACGAGGATGAGGATGCGGCTGATGCTCTGAGTGAGGATGATGATGCAGATGCGGATGCGAATGAGGATGGGGATGAGGATGAGCATGATGATGATGATGATGATGCTAATGATGATGCTGATGATGATAATATTCATGCTGATGGTTATGAGTTTGCTGTTGATGATGATGACGATGGTGCTGACGGTGATGATGATGGTGATGACGATGGTAGTGGTGATGATAATGATGGTGATGATGGCAACAATAATGTATGAATCGTATTAATAGTGATGGTTGTTGTGGGAAAAATGATTATGTTGAGGACGAGCATGAGGATCAGGATGAGGAGGACAATGAGGTTGCTAATGATTGGTGATGGTGACGGTGATGCTGGTGATGATTGGTGATGGTTGACGATGATGCGGATGGTGGTGGTGATGATGATCATGATGATGGTGACGGTGTTGGTGCCTGTGATGCTGATGCTGATGGTGATGATGATGGTGGTAACGGTGTTGATGAGGATGATGATGGATGAGGAGCATGAGGATGCGGATGAGGCTAAGCAGAATGAGGATCAGGATCAGTATCAGGAGGAGGAGGAATAGGAGCCTTACCCCTGAGAGCCCCTCCCCTCCCCTTCCTTCCCCCACCCCCTCGCCGCCAGGTTCTCCCGCTGCTCGGCGAGTGCGGCGCCCATTCTGCAAGAGGTTGAGGTCTCCCACGGGCTGGGTATGGCTGGGGGAGGGCAGCAGGAAAGGATAAAGAGGAGGGAGGGAGATCGAGGAGGGAGAACGAGGAGGGGGAGAGAGAGGAGGGACAAAGAGGTGGGAGTAAGAGTGAGAGTAGGAGTAAGAGTCCAGGACGGTGTCCAGTCATCCGACTTATGGACATCCAGGGCTTGAAAAGGTAGCCCGGCACTCGAACTCGAGACCCCCGTCTTTCAGCCAAAGTCGGGGGTCTCAAAAAGAGCGAATTTCCGTAGAATTCCAACATCTTTCCCACCCCGAGAGGCCTCCTACGAGGCCTCCTCCTCCCTCCTACATCCGTCATCCTCATGCCTCTTCCTCTCCCCCCTCCTCGCGCCCGCTGCTCGCGCGTCCATTCCCCCAAGAGGTCGGAGAGCCGGCGTAGTCGGGCGATATGCCCCTCGTCGGCGAGGCGGGCCGGGGGCGCCGCTCAGGGACCGTTCGGAGACATTGTGGTCGTCGTCGCCGCCGCCGCCGCCGCCGCCGTCGTCGCCGCCGCCGTCGTCGTCGTCGTCGTCGTCGTCGTCGTCGTCGTCGTCGTCGTCGTCGTCACACCACTGTTCGGCGTTTCGAGGCTCTGGGACCGCTGGGGGGGGCGGCCCCGAGCCTCGAAACGCCGTGCCGTGGTGTGGCGTTTGGGGCTCGCCCGCGTCCACCACGTGGTCGCGGCCAGCACACAGCAGCAGTAAGGCGACGCATGCGGTGCCGTCCGCGGCGCCACGAGGCGTGACGCCGCTGGGACCGTTCAGGGGCAACCTGTGCTTGGAGGGGACGGGGGACTTCCAGCCAGCGCTGACCTCCACTGACTGATTTCTTCCATCTGGGCGATTTCCTGTGATTTCGGCCCCGTCGTCGGGCCGCGGGGGCCACCCAAAAGTTGACCCCGGGCGAAAATTCGCCCCCACAGATTCGGTCGGGACTTTTATGGCCCCTGGCTGACACAAAAAAACACATCGGCAGTTGTCTCGCGGTGCGCATGGGCGCGAAGAGTGGGGCTGGGCGCGTGGGGGCGGCGGCCCAAGCGGAGGGTGGCGACTCGGGTCAGGGAAGGAAGAGATATTGATACACGCCAGTCGTTGAAAGTAGTTTAGAGTGAGGGGGCCGAACGGTTATTCATTGTCCCTGGGTGCGTGGTTGAATAAGGAATTCGTCGTCAGAATTCTGCTTGTTGCGTTGTTGTTGATGCTGTTGTTGGTGGTGTTGTTGGTGTTGTTGTTGTGTTTGTTGTTGTTGTTATTGTTGTTGTTGTTGTTGTTGTTGTTGTTGTTGTTGTTATTGTTGTTGTGGTTATGGTTGTGGTTGTGGTTGTTGTTGTTGTTGGTGGTGGTGGTGTTGTTGTTGGTGTTGTTGTTGAATTTTCATTTCTGAAGAATAATTATAGTTGATCCCCCCTCACCGGTGCACATTGCTTTTCTCAGTTAAAGTGTGCCCCTCGACGCTCGCACCCTGTTTTTCAATAGGGAAAGTCTTGGTGCTCAAACTGTGCACCTGGCCCCCCGGACTATAACAACAAGGGCTCCCGTTTGAGATTTCCTCCAAATTTACTCAGGACCCCCCCCTCCCGTCTGAGACTTCCTCTCAATTTACTCAGGAACGGCGCTCCCGCTTGAGACTTCCTCATACTTTAAGCCCGGGTCAAACTGGGTTGTTGCTCCCCCAGACTACAACAACAACGGCTCCCGCCTGAGGCTTCCTCCAACTTTACTCAGGGCCCCCGCTCCCGCCTGAGACTTCTTCCCAATTTACTCAGGATCGGCGCATCCGCCTGCGACTTCCTTGCAATTTAGTCAGGACACCCTCTCCAGGCTGAGGCTTCCTCACAATTTACTCAAGAACGGCGTTCCCGCTTAAGATTTCCTTGCCTTTAGTCTAGACCCCCGCTCCCGCCAGGAATTGCGCTCTCGCCTGTGACCTGTGACTTTTTCGCAGTTTACTCAGTAATAGCGCTCTCTACGCTCAGGCACCACCCTCGCGCCAAGGACGCCGTCACACTTTACTTGGGAATCGAGCTCTCGCCTTATTCAGGCATCCCGCGTGAATGTTTTACCCGCCCGACCCGCCCGTGAGAGGATCGCCCGCCCGTCGTGGGCTGCCGCCCGAGACTTCTTTGTGGAATGGCGCTTTCGCCTAGGACTTCTTCGAACGGTCGCACTCTTACCTTCCTGCTCCTCCCTCCTCCAGGGCCGCCTGCTCCCCCCTTCCGATTCCCTTTCCCTCGCCTCCAACACCTCGCCGAACAGCACCAGAGGTGTTACATGGCGTTGTTAATGGCGCGACCGATGGCGAAGCCTTTGTTAACCTGTGTTGGCATGGCTGGCGCAAGCCATGGCGCAAGCCGAATCGCAATTCACGGCACAAATCATCGTCGTCCCTCCCTCTTGCCCCTCTAATCCCTCCTTTCCTCCGATCCTTTCGTCCTCTCTTTTTGTCTTGCCCCTTTCGTTTCCCTGTTTAGGTCAGCGAGCGAAGAACGGTATAACATAAACTTTTTCGCTGTCGGGGGCGCCTGTCCCTGGGCGGCTGGAAAGTTTATACCCATACGGTGCCACCGTAAGGGCATACACTTTCCAGCCGCCCAGGGACAGGCGCCCCCGACAGCGAAAAAAAATATGTTATACAGTTCTTCGCCCGTTAATTAGGAGCTTCTCTAATTACACGTGGTCAGGAAAGAATATTACATTACCCCCTAAAAGGGGATACGATCGAAAACGAAGAGGGCGGGTATCCAGGGTTTTGGGATATGCCTAGTGAATGGCACGCGGGCCGGTAGGACCGAACAGTCTAGGAATTATTGTTGTTGGTGTTGTTGCTGTTGTTGCTGTTGTTGCTGTTGTTGTTGTTGTTGTTGTTGTTGTTGTTGTTGTTGTTGATTTTGCAGTACTGAAAAATAATTGTTGTTGATCCGCCCCTCCGGTGCACATTGTAGTTTTTTGAATTGAGATGCCCTTCTCGGGGCTCGCACCCGGTTTTTTTACCAGAGAGAGTCTTAAGGCTCAAACTGTGCCTTTGGCCCCCGGGTTACAACAACAACTGCTCCCGCCTTAGATTCCCTCGCAATTTAGCCCGGATCCCCGCTCCCGCCTGAGACTTCCTTGCATGTTGTTAGGGAAGCGCGCTCTCGCTTGAAGGGACTTCCGCACAATTTGTTTAGGAATTGCTCTCTCGGCGCTCTGGAGTCGCGCTTTCGCTGGAGACTCGCTTGCAATGTACTCAAGAATGGCGCCCTTGCGTTAGCATTTCCCGCAATTGGCTCAAGCGCCGCGCCTCCAACACTCAGGCACCCAGGAGTGCGCTCACGCTTAGGACTCCCTCGCAGATTAGTTGGGGATCGGGATCTCGCTGCCCTTCGTGGCCCGGTAGCAGCCCTTCGTGGCCCCTTCGCTGCCGTTCGTGGCCCCGTTGCAGCTCTTCGTGGCCCCCTCGCTACCCTTCGCGGCTCCATTGCAGCTCTTCGTGGCCCCCTCGCTGCCCTTCGTGGCCCCGTTGCAGCCCTTCGTGGCCTCCTCGGTGCCCTTCGTGGCGCCGTTGCAGCCGTTCGTGGCCCCCTCGCTGCCTTTCGTGGCCCCGTTGCAGCCCTTCGTGGCCCCCTCGCTGCCCTTCGTGGTCCCGTAGCAGCCCTTCGTGGCCCCCTCGCTGCCGTTCGTGGCCCCGTTGCAGCCCTTCGTGGCCCCCTCGCTGCCGTTCGTGGCCCCGTTGCAGACCTTTCGTGGCCCCCTCGCTGCCCTTCGTGGCCCCGTTGCAGACCTTTCGTCGCCCCCCTGCTGCCCTTCGTGGCCCCGTTGCTGCCCGTCGTGGTCCCCTCGCTGCCCTTCGTGGCCCCATATGTGTATGCCCTTCGTCGCCCCCGCTCGTTCGCGCCCGTCGTGGTTCCATATGCATGCCCTTCGTGGCCCCGCTGACGCCGTTTGTGGCCCCCTCGATGCAGTTCGCGGCCCCGTTGCTGCCCTCACTGGCCCCGTCCTTGCCTTCCGCGGTCCAATATACGTATGCCCTTCTTGGTCCGCGCTCGTTCGCGCCCGTCGTGGCCCCATGTGCATGCCTTTCGTGGTCCCGCTGTCGCCCTTTTGTGGCCCCCTCAATGTCCTACGTGGCCCAGTTGCTACCCTCAGTGACCCCTGTCGTTGTCTTGTGTGGCCCCGCATTATCTGCCCTTCGAGGCCCCCGCTCGTTCGTGCTCTTCGTGGCTCCATACGTGTTCCCTTCGTGTCCCCGCTGTCGCCCTTCGTGGCCTACTTCGTGCATTTCGTGGCCCTGCTGTCGTTCTCTCTTTTGCTTTCGGTTTCGCTCGTCGTCGTCGTCGCCGCCGTCGCCGTCGTCGTCGATGTCGTCGTCGTCGTCGACGTCGTCGTCGTCGTGGTCTGTCCCCTGTCCGTCCCTCTTGGGGTCAGGTTGCCGCCGATCAG
>CAUYUJ010008002.1:0-20000 GCA_963575745.1 Prorocentrum cordatum | reverse complement strand
CTGTCAAACGGGCTCTTGCGAGCAACTTTTTCACGTGCTTCGAACTTCTGCAACAACGGTTGCGCGCATGCCAGGGCCATCATCCCTGTCAAATAATACCATATTGGACACATTCGTTTTTTCTTCGCGCGCGCACGCCGTCGTCGTCGGCCGCGGGGCCCTGAATAGTAGCCACGGTCGTCCGCATGCCACGAAGTGAAGTGTCCGAACGTCATAGGGCGGGAAGCTGGGTGTGGGTGGTGGCGAAGAGTCGTATGGAAATTTGGTAGAGCTTGAACCGGCCCCCCCACAAAGTGGGGGTATTGCCCGCCTCCTATGAAAACCCTGGCACTGGTGAGAACGGAGTGTCCCCAGTCTTAAATGATTGTTGTTGTTGTTGTTGTTGTTGTTGTTGTTGTCACCCGCGACCCACCCCGCGACCCACCCCTCGACCCACCCCGCGACCCACCCCGCGACCCACGCCGCGACCCACGCCGCGACCCACCCGCGACCCACTCGTGACCCATCCGCGACGAACCCCGCGACCCACCCGCGACCCCAGCCGCGGCCCACCCCGCGACCCATCCGCGACCCACCCGCGACCCACCCCGCGACCCACCTGCGACCCACCCCGCGACCCAACCTCACGGGAGGAAACATCACGTGGACCCCACAATTGACATTTATTAAACGGCCTTGGGCGTTGACTAAGCAACCCTGCCCCCGTCGATTCATTCCTTGCGTGCGTTTACTCAACGGCTTCGCTTGTCGGGGTGATTCTTATGGATGGGGTCGATTTTCCACCCTCCACACCCGCGACCCACCCGCGATCCACCCGCGACCCACCCGCGACCCACCCGCGACCCATTTGCGACACACCCGCGACCCACCCGCGACCTACCCACATTGGTTTAACGAAAAATCGGTTCCGGCGGCGGGCTCGTTGTATAATTTGTACCTTGGCGCCTTCGGCGGGCTTCTCCAGAGTCTCGCCAACTGCCGACGTCCCCACCGCCACCTCACTCTCATCCGCATCTGCGGGGTGCTACGGTGTTATTCTTCTTTGGGAGGGCCTGAACCCAATCTTCCTTATCCGCCTTCCTACTTCATGTTTTTACCTACTTCTCCGACCGGCGTGTACTGCTACTCTGGAGCGGGCTGGGGGTCTGAGGTGGCCCAGCGCTGGTTCTGGTGAGCAGGAAGAACGACGAGGTTCGAGTATCTGGGGATCGGGCAGGTTTTTTGCCTTCTTCAGCCTCCAGGGGTCGCTTCCGGGCCCTATGGAGAGTCAAAAACGGATCTGGGGTGACAAATTACACCAGATGTAATCTGGGAGGGGTTGGGGGACAGACTTTGAGCGGAGTTGCCGCTCTCCCACTTTCTTGATCGATTTGTCCCGGGTCCTCCAGTTCTGGCTTCAGGGCACCTTGCCGCCCCCAACCAGTGTCCGTCCTGGAGATCCTTCTTCGTCGCCACGGCTGGATCCTCCTCGAAATTCTGGTCCGAGCGAGCCCCAGGAGAGGTCCCGGCTGTAGCGGTATCGGTGCTTGCCTGTGCCACCATGAAGGGGGGAGTCATGGCCAAGGCAGGGGAGGCGGGCGAGGATTTGTTTGACATCAACGGCCAAGCACTCCATTAGATGGGGCAAAAAGATGAGAGATCGACTGCGACCCCGTCCCTTGCGGGGTGGAGTCTCTTGCCGAGCGCTCTTCAGAAAGCGCACTTGCGCGGCACGGCGAGAGGAACGCAAAGCTTGCCTAGCTTGTCTGAACGAGCACCCGAAGTGAAGGTACCGCAAACCTCGGGGGGTGGGCGAGGAGCCCAGATCTCTTGCAGAGGCTGTGCGCCGTCCAAGTGTTGCTTCTCGGATGCTGCCTCCGGGGCCCGTTCTGCGGATCCGTTGGAGGAGATCGATCAAACAAGAGGGGAGCAGTAATTAGCGTCCCCCCCAGGAGGCCAAATTGGGGCCAGAACCCTAGTGAAACAAATGATTTTGGCTTCCTCGCCGAGGCCGTTTTGGCATTCTCGCCGAGGCCTCTTGGAGCATCTTGGGTGCCTCTGGGGGGTCTCTTGGGGCCTCTTGGGGGCCTCCTGGGGGCCGCTTGGGGGCCTCCTGGGGCCATCGTGGGGCCATCTTGGGACCGCTTCTTGGGGCCATCTTGGAGGAGATCGATCAAACAAGAGGGGAGCGTCAACAGGGCCCCTCCAGGAGGCCAAAATGGGGCCACAACCCTAGTAAAATCGATGATTGTGGCTTCCTCGCCGAGGCCGTTTTGGACGCTCCGACGACTCGCGGAACCCCCCGTCCAGGTCCAGGAGAGGGGGTAGGGGGAGGGGTCAAGACCCCTTCCCCGCCCGCAAGCCGTCTCGTTCATTCACACCCGCCCTCTCAACACATACGTGGCACCCGAGCCTGGCCCGAGCCGCAGCATATTCAGCAATCGTCTTTGGATGGGCAGATACTGGGGGCGAAGCCGCCGCCGCCGCCGCCGCGCCGCCGCCGCCGCACTCCGTCGCCGCCGCCGCCGCGCCGCCCGCCGCCGCCGCCGCCGCCTCCCCTGCTGCCGAATCGCAGCCGCCGCAGCCGCTGCCGCCGCAGCCGCCGCCGCCACCGCTGCCGCCGGCCGCCGCCGCCGCCGCCGCCGCCGCCGCCGCCGCCGCCGCCGCCGCCGCCGCCCCCGCCGCCGCCGCCACCGCCGCCGCCACCTCCGCAGCCGCCGCAGCCGCTGCCCCCGCCAAGTGTATGCTGCATGGTTTTTACCTAACAGCTTTTGCTGATAGGTTTCTAGTGGTCTCAAAAGAGAGCAGCAGATGACTCCACAGGGGGGTCGGGGCGGGACCCGGACAGGCTGCCGCCGCGGCTGCCGCCGAAGCCGAAATCGCTTGGGACATCCTCGCAAAATCGCTCTTGGTGCTCCCAGAACTCCATTCCCGGGCCACATTTTGGATGCCCGGAGCCAACTGTAGGCCACTTCGTGCTCTTCGACTTCCCAGAACTCCATTCCCGGGCCACATTTTGGATGCCCGGAGCCAACTGTAGGCCACTTCGTGCTCTTCGATTTCCCAGAACTCCATTCCCGGGCCACATTTTGGATGCCCGGAGCCAACTGTAGGCCACTTCGTGCTCTTCAAGTTCCCAGAACTCCATTCCTGGGCATGATTTTGAATGCCCGGAGCCAACTGTAGGCCACTTCGTGTTCTTCTAGTTCCCAGAACTTCCATTCCTGGGCCACATTTTGAATGCTGAGGCAGGCTGATGCTGCGGCCGAGGCAGGCTGAGGCTGAGGCAGGCTGAGGCTGAGGCCGAGGCTGAAGGCAGACTGAGGCTGAGGCTGAAGCAGACTGAGGCTGAGGCTGAGGCAGGCTGAGGCTGAGGCTGAAGCAGGCTGATGCTGAGGCAGGCTGAGGCTGAGGCTGAGGCTGATGCAGGCTGAGGCTGAGGCAGGCTGAGGCTGAGGCCGAGGCTGAAGGCAGACTGAGGCTGAGGCTGAAGCAGGCTGAGGCTGAGGCTGAGGCAGGCTGAGGCTGAGGCAGGCTGAGGCTGAGGCTGAGGCAGGCTGAGGCTGAGGCTGTGACTGCGACTGCCGTTGCTGCTGCGACTGTCATCGCGAATGCGACTACGACTGCGAGAACAGCAGAACTCTACAACTGGATTTTCATCTGAATCTTCAGGGGAATGCTTCCAGATATGCTTCTACAAATCGCTGTTAGGTTGCTTTGCCGGGATAATTTGATCGGGATGTTGGGGGGAGGCCGCGTCGGGTTCGCTGCGCATGCTCCGAATTAGGAGGGAGAGTGTGTTTTGTATTTTCTACAAGGGATGGTGGGGGGGTGCCCGCATCGACCCCGGTTGGCTCCCAGTCGCCTGGGGGAGGGGGTGTATACGAACCTGCCCGCCCGCAAGCCGTCTCGCTCATTCACACCCGCCCTCTCAACACATACGTGGCACCCGAGCCTGGCCCGAGCCGCAGCATATTCAGCAATCGTCTTTGGATGGGCAGCTACTGGGGGCGAAGCCGCCGCCGCCGCCCGCCGCCCGCCGCCCGCCGCCGCCGCCGCCGCGCCGCCGCCGCCGCACTCCGTCGCCGCCGCCGCCGCGCCGCCCGCCGCCGCCGCCGCCGCCGTCGCCGCCGCCGCCCGCTCGCTCCGCCGCAGCCGCCGCCGCGCCGCGCCGCTGCCGCCACGCCGCCGCCACCGCCGCCGCCGCCGCCGCCCGCCGCCGCCGCCGCCGCCGCCACCGCCGCCGCCACCGCCGCAGCCGCCGCAACCGCTGCCCCCGCCGCAGCCGCCGCAACCGCCGCCGCCGCCAAGTGTATGCTGCATTGTTTTGTTGGCAAGGATGGTGGGGGGAGGCCGCGTCGGGTTCGTTGCGCATGCTCCGAATTAGGAGGCAGAGTGTGTTTGTATTGTTTGTTTACAAGGGATGGTGGGGGGGTGCCCGCATCGACCCTGGTTGGCTCCCAGTCGCCTGGGGGAGGGGGTGTATACTAATAGGGAACAGTGATAAACCTCTCCCCGATAGGGGAAGAAGGAGGAGTGGAAGAGGAAACGCTTTAAACCACCGACGCCAAGAGGGTTGGTGGGATTCCGTTTATGCATGTTTGTGTTCCTCTCTCTTTGAGTTAGGGGCGGTGGGTAAAATGGCCAGGGCCATGAGCTTTTCCTGGATGTCATGGCCCCCTCCTCTTATTTCAGTACGTCCCCTGGTACCCCCTTTGTCCGCGCAGGTGCTTCGGGTCATGATTTGCTCATTTTCCTTTTGGACCCGCCCGACATGGGGGGGCGGGCTCAGGGGCAACGTCAGGGAGGCGAGGTTCAGGGGCGCCGAGAGATGGGAGGGATTGGCTCAGTGGCGGTCACATCGACCCCCAATCGCCCGATGATCGCCGATAGGTTCTTGGCAGCCCACTTCGTTGAGGAACGCGTGGTTAACAGTCGGGGGCCTATCGCCGATCTATCTTGTATCGGCGATGTATCGCCGATTCAAGCTCGATGCGTCTCCCCTGAGCCAGCTCCCCCCATCGTTCCCTTTCAGGAACAGAGGTCGAGGCTCGAGGGCCGAGCCGGCTACACGTCATAGTTGGTCTCCCCTCGCGGGTGGACCTTGGGTGCGCGGGCAATGTTAATTGAAGGACCTTTCGAAGGGAATTCCTGGGGCCTCCTACAGTCCAACCGACCGCATAATCATGTTGGGCAACCTCCCCAAGGGTACCCTTGCATCCTCGCCTCTTCGGTCCACCCTTGGCCACTTCCGTTGGCCGCGCCCCGCTCGGAGAGCTTCGAAACGGCCTTCCAAGGCCCTTGCATCATCCTTGCCGCGAAAAAGTGGATTCGTTTACGAGGACTGCCCGGGGCCCCTTGGCGGGGGGGAGGTTTTGCGGAGCCCTGCCAGCGGGCGGGGCCGCGCCCGCTCGCTGGGCGACGGGGCCGTGCAGGGGCGGGGGGCGGGGGGCGGCTGGTCGCGAAGGGGGGGGGGGGGATGGGGCCAGGGGCGAGGAGGGGCAGGTCTCCCAGCTCCCTTTCCCGTTCCATCCCGGGCGCTTCGCCCAGGCACCCAGAGATCCGTCGCTCCAAGAACACTGGAGCGGGCGGTTTTTGGCTGATTTCGGCATCCCGGTGCCCTCGCCGGGCCTCGAGACCGTCAAAAAGCGACTCGGGAGGACAAACTGGCCCCAGGGAAGTGGTCCAGACCTCCGGGGCCCACGCATCGAATAAATTGGAGCAGTTGGATGTTTGGGCGCGAGGTGACGGGAAAATCGGCAACACGTGGCAGCGGCTTCAGAGCGGCGCTCTGGACCAAGCAATGAAGCAACAACGAGGGTCATTGAGCTCTCATCGTCGCGTCGGACCATGGGACCCCGAACGCTGCCGCGTCGGGGGACCTAACCTCGTCGCCGAGGCTCGCCGTGGCGAAGAAAAAACCCATTCGCTCCTTATGCTGGGCCCCTGGTGATAGCACGTCGTGGGTGCAAAGACGTATCCGTATCCGCGGCCTCGCGGGCTTGGCCCCTGGGCCGCGACCCCGCGGCTGCGAGGCGTTTCTGTTCCGCGCACGCCCCGCGCGGAACGTCTCCGTGCGACCGCGCACCCCAAGGGGTCGCGCCCCGGAAATCCAGGCTGCGAGGGCGCGGGTGCAGATGTGCTCTCGCCGCGCGTGGGCACGGTGGTCCTGCCATACGCCGCGCCCTGCCGTTCCTGCCCCGAGCGCTGACGAGTCGGGGGACTTACAGTCAATCCGCATAGTAATCGGCGGCGGGCGAGGGGGGGAGGGAGAAGGAGAAGGCCTTCTCAGAAGGCGGCGGGACTTCTCAGAAGCCCTCGCGCCTGAGTTGTTCCCCACATCCTAAGTGGGGTTCTTGTTTTCTCTGCACACCCTCCGCGCAGGATCTCTCGTCCTCCTCCCTCTCCTCTGCTCCTCTTTGCTTCCTCCTCCGCATCATCATCACCATCACCATCACTCCCCACTCATCATCATCACCATCAGCATCACCATTACCATCGCACGATCACTCACCATCATCGGCATCGAACGATCATCATCATCATCATCATCATCATCATCATCATCATCATCATCATCACTACTCGCTGACTCACCACTTCGTCCCCATCATCATCACCACCATTTACCATCAGAATCGCACGATCATCATCATCATCATCATCACGTCGTCATCATCACCACCACCACCATCATCATCATCATCATCAGCATCATCATCATCATCATCATTATCATTATCATCATCATCATCATCATAATCATCATCATCATCATCATCATCATCATCATCATCATCATCATCATCATCATCATCATCATCATCATCATCATCATCATCATCAATCATATAAAATCATCAAACGCCGTGGTCATCATCCCATCACCATCATCCACCAAGAGGGAGCCTCGTCTGTGAGTGAATTGTGAGGAAGTCTCAGGCGGGAGCCCCCTCCCTATGGGGCCCGCAGATCATGTTACTAATCCGAGCGGGTCATCGGATTCCTGTAACTGTCGTCACTTTTGGGCTCCTCAGGTCTGAATTTGGAGGAAGTATCAAGCGGGACCTCGTCTGTGAGTGAATTGCGAGGAAGTCTCAGGCGGGAGCCCCCTCCCTATGGGGCCCGCAGATCATGTTACTAATCCGAGCGGGTCATCGGATTCCTGAAACTGTCGTCACTTTTGGGCTCCTCAGGTCTGAATTTGGAGGAAGTATCAAGCGGGAGCCTCGTCTGTGAGTGAATTGTGAGGAAGTCTCAGGCGGGAGCCCCCTCCCTATGGGGCCCGCAGATCATGGAGCCCATGTAACATCCGAGCGGGTCATCGGATTCCTGTAACTGTCGTCACTTTTGGGCTCCTCAGGTCTGAATTTGGAGGAAGTATCAAGCGGGAGCCTCGTCTGTGAGTGAATTGCGAGGAAGTCTCAGGCGGGAGCCCCCTCCCTATGGGGCCCGCAGATCATGTTACTAATCCGAGCGGGTCATCGGATTCCTGAAACTGTCGTCACTTTTGGGCTCCTCAGGTTTGAATTTGGAGGAAGTATCAAGCGGGAGCTTCGTCTGTGAGTGAATTGTGAGGAAGTCTCAGGCGGGAGCCCCCTCCTTATGGGGCCCGCAGATTATGTTATTAATCCGAGGGCGTCACTGGATTCTTGTATTTGTCGTCACTTTTGGGCTCCTCAGGTTTGAATTTGGAGGAAGTATCAACCGGGAGCCTCGTCTGTGAGTGAATTGTGAGGAAGTCTCAGGCGGGAGCCCCCTCCCTATGCGGCCCGCAGATCATGTTATCAATCCGAGCGGGTCATCGGATTCCTGTACTTTTCGTCACTTTTGGGATCCTCGTCTGTGAGTGAATTGCGAGGAAGTCTCAAGCGGGAGCCCCCTCCCTATGGGGTCCGCAGATCATGTTATTAATCCAAGCGGGTCATCGGATTCTTGTAACTGTCGTCATTGTTGGGCTCCTCAGGTTTGAATTTGGAGGAAGTATCCGGCGGGAGCCTTGTTTGTCAGTGAATTGCGAGCAAGTCTCAAGCGGGAGCCCCCTCCCTATGGGGCCCGCAGATCATGTTATTAATCCGAGCGGGTCATCGGATTCCTGTAACTGTCGTCACTTTTGGGCTCCTCAGGTCTGAATTTGGAAGAAGTATCAAGCGGGACCCTCGTCTGTGAGCGAATTGTGAGGACGCGTCAGGCGGGAGCCTTCCTATGGGTCCCGCAGCTCACGTGGCTCCTCAGGGTCATCCTCCGGCGCGCGCTTCCTCTGGGTCGTCCTCCCGCGCGTATCGGCTGGGACGCACGTCGTGCGCTTCCTCTGGGTCGTCTTCCGCACGAGGACGAGGAGGAGGAGGATTGCCAGGAAAAGGAGGAGGGATGATGCAGGACGAGACAGGAAAGCAGGAAGAGGAAGAGGCTGAGGGGAGGAAGGACGAGGAGGAAAAGGAAGAGGAGGAATGCCCGAGGAGGCCCCAGTAGGTCCCGGAAGGCCCAGAAGGCTCCAGGAGGCCCCAAGAGGCCCCAGGAGGCCCCAGGAGGGGGCAGGAGGCCTAAGGAGGAGGCAGGAGGAGGAGGAGGAGGAGGAGGAGGAGGAGGGGGGGGAGGAGGGGGGAGGAATATGGAAACGAGGAGGAGGAGGAGGAGGAGGAGGAGGAGGAGGAGGAGGAGGAAGCGGATGAGGGAGAGGGAGAGGAGGAGGACAGGGGATGAGGAGGAGGAGGAGGAGGAGGAGGAGGAGGAGGAGGAGAAGGAGAAGGGAGAGGGAGAGCAGGAGGAGGAGGCAGGAGGCAGGGGGGGCAGGGGGAATGGGGGGGTGGAAGCATAACGAGGGGGAGGGGAGGAGGAGGTGGAGGAGGCACGAAGAGGAGGAAGAGGCAGGGGTTGAGGCAGGAGGAGGAGCAGACAGGAGGAGAACGAGGAGGCACGAGTAGGTGGGAGAAGGGAAGTGGCAGGAGGATGCCCCCATGCAAGCTAAAGAGATAATCATGTGGGGTCCTTCCGTCGGAGTAATTTTCTCTCCAGGGAAAGCGTAGAAACTTCTCAGAAGGCCCAGGGACTTCAGAGCCTTCTGAGAAGGCCCGCTCCTTCTCACGTCCCCCCTTGCTCGCCGCTGCAGTAAGGATGGGCAACCTTCCCAAGGGTACCCCTTGCACCCTTGCCTCCTCGGTCCAGCCTTGGCCACTTTCGCTGTCCGCGCCCCGCTCGAAGAGCTTCGACATGGGCGTCCAGGGTCCTTGCATCCCTATCGTGCATCCTCATGGTACGGGCCTACGGTACTGGTTGCCGAGGCCCGCCGGGGCCAACAGCCCATGCGTTCCACGTTCGGCGCTTCTTCTGCTGGCACGAGGGGTCGCGTGCCTCCTGGCCAGCGGGCCTGGGCGCCTGACCCAGACCGGGGCAATAACGAGAACCTTGTGGTCCATCACGTGCAAAAAAATATCCGTTACGGACAGTTGTTGCACGTGACGTTTTACGTGCATTTATGTGTTCCAATATGCATGTGGAAAGTTTGGTGGTTGGAGCTTTTTCGCGTTTCATGAGCGGTTCGCTCAGGTTTTCCACGTCCAGTACAGCTGGGCACTCGCCCGAGGCGTTACCCAACCAATGATTTGAGCCCGCATGATGTGATTGCCGCCAGCTGCCCCGAATCTTAGGATTTGGGGGCAGCCGACGGCAGCTTCTGTGCCCCGAGGCTCATCGGACAGCAGAGAGACGACGTCTGCTGTTGCTGCTCTTGCTGCTGGGGTAACAGCCCTCCTTCTGCTGGCACGTTGGCTGTGCACTTCCGCGCCCTGCCGCGCTGCCATGGGGCATCACCGCCTGCCCGCACCCCTGGAGCCTGGGGCAGCGGCGGCGGCGACGACGCCGCCCCGGCGAGGCGCCCTCAGAGCTGCGGGCCGTGCCGCGGCTGCGCGGCTCGGCGGCCGGCTGAGTTTATGCGGCGTTGGCCGAGCGCGGACGTTTACCCGGAGCTGTCTCTGAAGCCGCGCGAGTTTCTTCAGAGGTGGAAGGGAGAAGGTGCCGACACTGCTACCGTTCTCTCGTGTTCGCCTTTTGGGGCCTCCTGGGAGGCCATCTTCGCCACCGCTGGATTCGCCTCGAAGTTCTGGTCAGAACGCACTCCCGGAGAGGTCCAGGGAATAGCAGTATCGGTACTTTTTGTTTCCCCATATCTTCCGTCCGTTGTCCTCCTCGTCTTTCTCCAGTGCCGCTCGGGGGACTGGAACAGGTCGTCGTGCCTTTCGTACGGGCCCCCGCTGAGGGCTGCGTGCCCACAGGGGTGCCCGTCGGCCAGTGCAGTTTCCGTGCTGTGAGCCTTAGAGTCTCGCTTTGTGGTACGTCTGGTTTCGAAGGAACCTTCTCAGAGTACAGTCAGGTTTTTTCGGGCTCCGAGGTCGTTACCGTGACCGGGACTCCATGAGGATCTGATCTGCTCTGCTCCGGCCTGACTTAGGTCCTCGGTTTCCAGGGTTTTTACACATGTGGGGTGGTTGCGCTTGGGACAGCTGCAAAAAACGAGCCCTAATGATTCTGGCGCTCCTCACTCTGGTCCCCTCCCAACTTTGGTCCCCTCTCACAGGCTGAGCGGTACTTCTATTGATTATCATGTAGGTGCGAGGCCTGGAGGCATCTCGTTGGAGCCTGTGGGGAGCACCTTGGATGCCTCTCGGAGGCCTAGTGTGGGCCTCTGGGGTCTGTCTGAGAGGCCTGTGACGTTCCTGGGGCCATCTTGGGAGGGAGGGCTCCCGAGGACTCGGCCGGGCCCGCAATCTGATCTGGAGCCAAACCCTTTGAAACATTGAAGGAAGGTTGTCCAATGATTCGCGGACTGGTGGAGGGTCACGCGACGAACCCTAGAACTTCTGGCAATGTTCAGTCTGCAACGTCCACTGTTCAGAACCTAAAGGTGTTCCATAAGTGGCATTGGCAATGTGGCCGATTTTGAGTCATTCTGTCTTCCTTCTCCTCCTCCAAGTCAGCGCCACCAACCCCCGAGGGTCTACCGCCTCACCCTGCGATCGTTGGGGCTGTGCGCACCCCGCTTATGCGAGAGAGGCCCATGACGAGGTTGCCGTATGAGGCCACCTGAATCCAAGTCTTGAGCTTGTTTGTCTTGTGTGAGATGTTGCACCCCACGGGATCCTATGGTTTTTGGCTTGCTAGCTCCTCCTCCCAGGGCGGTCCTCGAAGTCTGTCAGGCGAGCGCATCGCGATTGGCCGCCAAAGCATGGTGTTCGAATTCGCGGGGCGGAGGCGAGCGGTGTGTGTGTGTGTGTGTGTCAGTCGACACAGCTCGGCTGACCCGCACCCAGCGTGCTGGATTTGCCGGCTGCTCGCGTCGCAGGCCTTCGGGGGCAGACGAGGCAACAGGCCTACCCCTGAGCACAAGACTTTAGCGGACGGGGCCTGGGGCCCGGTCGGAAGTGGCAGAGGTAATTCTTCCCTCCGGCCTCAGCGTGCCTCCAGAGTATTGTCAAGCGTAGTGTTATGAGTGGCCACGGGGCCCTCTTCGCGCGGTGCTGAAGTTCGCGTGGGTTGATGGTGCCACTCGAGGCCGCACTGCGGGCGGCACAGCATTCGGTTCAGTGTCCTGCTGCCCGAGTCGCCCCCGTCCAGCTCGCCTCCTTCGTCCTCCGAGGGCGGCTTGTCAATATACAGTTTTTTTTGTGCTTCTCAGCTCACGGTAGTCCTGGAAGCGAGGCGGTCAGATTGCTGGATTTGCCAGCTTTTGATCAGCCAGCCGCATGCTGCTGCTGGATGCGCCAGCCACTCTTGTCGCAGAGCCTACGGCGCATAGGAAAAACACGTGGCTCGCCCAACACAGGCATACTGGAGGTGAGACGACAAGGGGTGGGTGGCGGGGGGGGGGTCAAGCGAGTAACAACTACTCCGACCCCCCAAATTGGCGTTTACTGAACGGCCCTGGGTGTTTACTAAACCGGCCTTCCCTGTTCGATTCCTGTATTGGGTGCGTTTACTAAACGGCTTCGCTTGTCGGGGTGCTTATTATGGGGTGTGTTTTTTTCTGCTCTCTAGGGGAGGGGAGTGGAAGGGAGGGGGCGCTGGGAACGCGCGGGGGGCGCGGGGAGGGCGGGGAGGAGGGGAAAAGAGGACGGACGGGGGGGAGGATGACGAAAAGGAGGGCAGGAGGACGATGAGGATGGAATGGGAAAGAGGAGCAACGGAACGATAGAGTGGAAGGAGGAGGCGGATGGGGAGGGTGGGGTAGGGGGAGCAGGAGCAGCAGCAACAGAGGTAGAAGGAGTTCCATGATGAGGCTGACGAGGAGGATGGTGAGGTTGGGCGAGGAAGAGGGCAAAGGATATGATATGGAGGGGGGAGGAGGAGGAGGAGGAGGAGGCATTGGGGGGGAGGAGGAACAGGGGAGGAGGAAGGGGAAGAGAGGAGGAAGGATGGATGCGTTTTGCTACGCAACTGCTTCACTGATGTGGCGGGCCTGGCGACGCTCTGGCTGTACCCCAGCGGGTGGTGCGAGAAAGCGATTGCGCCAACGCCTTGAGACTGGTACAATCGTGTGTAGCAAAGAAGGCAAAAGGAAGACTCCCGACAGGGTCTGGTGAGCGCACCGACGCGCGGGCAAGCACAGCCCGAGCCTGCGCGATCGCGCGAGCAGGAAGTGCCGACCAGGGCGGCCGGCCTCAGAAGCACAGCTGGCACGAAGGGCGAAGAGGACCGCGCTCTGCTTCGTTGGCAGGGGTGCGCCGGCGCTCTTCGTGCTCGGGCGCCCCACTTCGGACTGCGCTGCCTTTGGGAGGGGTCGCCGTGGGGCCTTGGACCTTCGACGACGACGACGACGACCACGACGACGACGACGACGACGGGGAGCGCTTTTGGCCTGGCGGGGTGCGGCCAGGGGGACCTGAAGGTCCGCGAGCGGTTGGCGTGTACCGTGCCGCGCTGGCTTCTCCCGAGGCGAAGTCGATCCTCGACACAGGAGCAGTACGGTGCTTAGTTTTTCGGCCCTCAGGGCCGGAAAGCTATGCACCGTACCGTGTTGGAGTGGGGCCTGAAGGAAGTCCAAACATGGTCTGGTGCAGAGGCGCCGTTTTTCGTAGAAGGGGCTCGAGGTTCATCCCGTCGTGCATTTTTGGCCTCGTTCCATCTCTACCTCACGACGCTGGCTTCGCGCGGGGCCTCGCGCCTCCGCGCGTCAGCGGCGCTGGCAGCTTCTTTGCATCACGCCGCGGCGCTGGCGCGCTGGCGAGGAGTCGCGCGGCGCTGGGGCGCGACACACACCAGGAGCCCCAAAACAGCCCAAAGAGGCGCCCAGAAGGCCTCCAGAAGTCCCCAAAGCCCTTGAGAGGCATTCGCGAGGCCCCCACGAGGTTCTTCGACGAGGAGCCTCCGCAAAAAGACTTGCGACAGACGGGAAACGGTTCGCAATTCCCGGCAAGAGGAGAGCGTGGATGAACGAGAAGTGCGATGAGGAACGATGAGGCGTTGCTTTCCATTGCCTTGCATTGCGCGACCGGACGAGTAGGGCCACGCGAAGGACCCCGAACGTCATTCTTTTGCACGATCGTGCGTTTTCCAGAAGGCGTCTCCTACGAAATTCAGTAAATTGACCCAGATCCTGGGTTCGCAGCAAAATTCTCTTGAAATCCGTGGCGAACCCTGGATTCGGTGTACTCCCAAAGAGGAGGAGGAGGTGGAGGAGGAGGAGGAGGACCAAGGTGAACGGCGCGAAGCGCCAATGCAGTCTTGATTATACATGTGCACACATATATATATATATACACACATACAGGAACTCGCGTTTAACCGCAGATCGGCTGCCACTCGTAATGGATGAGACAGCGCCGATTTAGCATCGATAAGAGTTGATTAGCTTCGGGCTGATGTCGATGAGCGTCGACTGGCGTCGATGTCGCAAGAGCCAACAAGATGGTATGGGAGGCTCACATGAGTTGCCACCGAAAGGTCAAGTCAGGTCGGGTAGAGCCTTGCACCAGACGGTGCGTGCGCAAAGGAAAAGCGTAGAACAGACACATGTTGTCCGCATCCCTTCCAGCTTCTGACAGCCAGGTCACACTCCCTCGCTTCACTGCCCTCTGGGCGGAAGTAGTCAGCGAGAAACGCTCGAGATGGCAACTTCCATGCAACTGCGCATCGAGGTGCTCCACGTCTGTCGAGGTCGGCCTGTCTTCCTCGGACAGGTCGGTTGGCGCAGCTGTGTAGCCCCTGCTTCAAACACCGATCACCGCACCCTAAAGCGACCCTGAGCGGAAGCGTTCGGAAGGCTGCGCGGACACCCTTCGAAGGAGAAAAACCTGCGTCTGCAGAAAGCTTCGGAGGCCCGCGCAGACCTGCGAAAGTCTGCTGTCATTGTGCAGACTTCTCTTGGTCTGATCTCGGCCCGGCGCCAGGCAGCCCCTCGGCGCAACCCCATGGCGGTGCCCCCTGCCCCCCTTCGCGCCGCTGCCGTCGCGCTCCGTGCGGTGGTGCCAGGGTCGTGGGGGGGTGGGAGGTCCAGCCTCTAAGCTTCTAACAACATTCGGCAGGCAGGCGGCCTTCAGCGTGTCAATCTGACGTCATAGCCGCTTGTCCATGAGTGCTTGCAGCGAGTATAGAACTCGCAGCGCCTGGCGCGGCGCACGTGCCGAGGCATTCGCGCGTCCCCCGTTGAGCGCGCGATCGCACGGTGCGATCGTCCACGTGGCAGCAGTGCGCGCGGGGGGGGGAAGGCGCGATACGCCCCTCTGCCCTCTGCAGCCGGCGCCGCGGCGGTCACTCCAGCCTTTCTGGGCGGGGTCCGAGCAGTCTGGGCCCGACGGTCGTGCCGCATTGCCGATGCATCGGCGATGCGGCTCGACGTGGGCCCCCATTGCGAGGGCCTCACGGCCGGTGCCTCTGACGTTCCTTTTCCTTGTTCCTCATTTCCCTTGGGACCGACGACGGCGACATCGTCTTCCCCACGCCGAAAGGTCGGCGGATTTTTCCCGCGCCGGCGTTTCTGGTGCATTCGCGACCCTCATGGAAGTCGGTGGGGCTGGCGCATGGCGCGTCGTGCGTCGAGGCGGGGCGCCCCGCAGCCGGGGGGCGCAGCCGGGGCAGCGCATCGCCGCGCAGTTGGGGCCAGCAACATACCCCTTGTGTCCCACTGTGCTATGTCATGTTTGGCTACCGCGCAGGGGCAAGTTGGGGCATTGGTTCCCAACACCTGCCGCCCTCAGGACCCGCCGGAAAGTTCTAGACTCAGCGTTGGCCAGTGGTGTTTCTGCGAAGCCCCATGGGACAGGGACCAGATACCTCAATGTAATTTCGCGCGGTTCCCAAGTAGGTGTGCTGTGCCGCGCGCCTGTTTTGCCAGCCGAAGTTTGGCGATGATTCACAGGAGGAAAAGGCACCAATACCGCTGCTCTTGCCTCGCTTTTGCCTTTCTTGGGCCTCCTGGGAGGCCCTCGTTGCCGCGGATGGATTCGCCTCGAGATTCTGCTCCGAATGCACCCTGGGGGGGGTCTGGGGAGTAGCGGTCTCGGTACCTCTTGGTTTTCCCAGGAACTACCAGGCGCCCGTGCCGCAGAATTTGGGGCGCAAAATCGGGCGCCCGCTCGGGCCTTCGACGACGGTCACCGTCACCACGCGCCCCCTTCGGTGAAGAGACACAGGAGTGGCCTTGGGGGTTGGCCGAAGCAGCGGGCAAGGGGGCTGGGGAGGGAGGGAGGAGGAAGCGCGAAGCAGCGGGCAGGGTGGTGAGAGGCAGTGCGAATGAGCAGGCATCCAGAGGCTCGAACACATCGAGACAACCTGTGTTCTCGGGTCTGGACGGTCGGTTTCAGGGCCTGGAACAACCCAAGGTGACCTAGGATGAAAAGCCGGCCCCAGGGCAGGTGTCGAGAGGTCCCCCTGCCCGTGGCCCATGTTTCGAAAGCATCGACCCGGATCTCGTTGAAGGAGGAGAAGTGAGCGCAGGAAGAACAAGGAGAGGAAGGCGGGAGTTTGCCCAAGACGAGGGGAAGGGAAGCGATGGTGTACGCGTTTGCTTCCTGGGAGATGTCTTTCCGATGTGTCATGGCACCATCCCCGTTTGCCTCGCTACCTCGGTGAGTGATTCCTGAGCAAGTCAAGGCGCTTGCACCACCGAGTAACGCAGGAGATGCCACGAAGCACTCCTTCTGCATGGCTGCAGTTATCATTGATTTCTTTCGACGGCCATAGATTCGTCTTGCGTTCCCTGCTTGTTCCTCAACATCATCATTACTGGCCCCCATCCTGCTGATGGTGTTCCTTCTCCGGCACCTCCTCCTCATCTCTTTCTCTCGCCCCTGTTCTTGCTCGTGTTCCACTAGCTCCTCGTCCTCCTTTCCATATCCAGCGGCCTGCAGCAAGCCCCGCCACCGCGCCCGTGCAACAGCGCAGCAGGAGTGAGTTTGATTTCTTAACGCCAGTCCATCCAGGAATGATGCCCAGGGGAGCTGCCCTTATCGGGGGAGCGTGGTATCATTTCGAGAGCTCGGGGCGCCTCCGCGGGCCAGAGGCCTCTTGGATGCATTTCTTGGGATGTTTCTCGAGGTCGCTTGGGCTAACTCGGGACCTTCTTGGGGGCCTCTTGGTCCGCCTTGGAGCTATCTTGGAGGAATCCTGGGCAATCTTTGGCGGTCGCAAACCCGAACAGGCGAGATTTAATCCGTTTGAACACCATTGGCAAATCAATTGTGGTTGCCTTCTCGAGCTCTCCTGGAGGGCCCTCTTGGGCCGCCTTAGAGGCTTCTTGGGTGGCCTTGAGACCATCTTGAGAGCCTCTTGTGTGGTCGTGGGCCTTCTTTGCGTCGTCCTGGCCATCTTAGAAGCCGTCTTGGAGGCCAGCTTGGCCGTCTGGCGGCTGCAAAGAGCGCCAGAGAGCAAACCCAGGGGGGACCTGGGCTCCCAGGTGGCGGAAGTGGCAGCTGGCGCCACTCTGGGGAGCCCGATTGTGTTGAGGGACGTGGTCCCCAGTGGTGACTCCTGGTTACGCCTCCTTCCCCTCACCATCACCACCATCCGCATCCTCAGCAATCGTCATCGTCTCGTCAGTATCATAACCATAATCTGCAACATCACCACCACCATCACTTGCACCATTACCATCACCACCAGTATCACTTCAGCAGCACTGCGTTGCAGCGCTACTGTACTGCGGCTTCAAACACATGCATCGCCTCAACCGCACACATTTCACGATGCGGAGCACGCCTAGTAACGCATCACTGCCAGCTTTGACAGGCCGCCGTGGTTCAATGCACAGCCCGCGGCGGCCAGAGATAACCCTGGCTCCCATAGTTCATCCACTGAGTCTGGCTAACATCAGCAAGCAGCGCCATGCTTGAGCATCCGCTAGCTCATCGTCGTCGTCATCGTATTCAGTATCGTAATCCTGCTTCTTCTCTTCCTCAGGGGCACCCCCACAGGGCGCGAGCCAAATGGTTGGTTGGCGATTTCGTGGACCGTCTTCGTGTTTTGTCATCCCGTTTTGCAGCATGGGCGGGCGGAAACCAGAACGAGGAAGCACGAACACAAACCGCGAATGGAGAGTACGGTTCAGTTCGCGCCCTGCGCCCCAACCGTCTTCTCGTTCTTGCCTCTGGTGTTGCTGCGCCTTCCCTTCCTTTGTTCAATTCGGCTCCGACCCTCGGCTGTCCCGATCGCGTCTTGGAACCAAGGCGCCGCTGACAAACAAGTTCCTGCCCTTCCCCTCCAGCGCCTGCTTCTCCTGCCCCCGCCGCTGCCGCTGCTCCTCGTCCCCGCTCCCGCTGCTGCCCCTCCACTGCCGCCGTTCTCCCCTTCAGAGCTTCTCCCCGCTCTCTCCTTCGCGTTCCCGCTGCTCCTGCCCCCCCGGTTCCCATCCTGTTTTCGTCCTGCTTGGCTTGCTCCTCGCCCTCCTCGTCCCTCGTCCAGCTCCCGTCCTGCTTCTCGTCCTTCCCTAATGCATTGGATGATCTTCCGACCGATCCTCCTTCCCTCCGCTCCGTTCCACCCCCCATTTTGCTACCTCTCCCGACGGGGTAGTTCTGACGAGGTGCCACGGAGCCCTCCTGGGTTTTCCCGCGAAGTGTTGAGGCGCGGCATGGACCAAGTCCCCGTGGCGTGGCGCGGATTCCGCCTCAGGAGGCCGTGCCACCAGGCCTTGCCTCGCCGAAGGGCGGAGGACCGGGAGGGAGCGAGGGGAGGAGGGGGGAGGGCGGGACGACCAGACGGATGGACGGAGGAGAAGGCGGAGGAGTAGCAGGGGCGAGAATGATTGAGAGGGGGAGGAGGAGAGGAGGAGGAGGAGGAGGAGGAGGAGGAGGAGGAGGAGGAGGAGGAGGAGGAGAAGAAGGAGGACTGCTAACCTTGCCTCGTTTTCGCCTCTTCGGGCCTCCTGGGAGGCCCTCGTCGCCACCGCTGATTTCGCTTCGAAAATCTGGTCAGAACGCACCGCCGGAGAGGTCCAGGGAGTAGCAGTATCGGTACCTTTTGGTTTCCCCAGTGTTGCATTGAGGGAGGGGGAAGGGGGAAGGTGATCGCGAGCGGGGGGGAAGAGGAGCGGGCGGGAGGCAAGGAGAGGGAGAGGGGGAAAGGGCAGGGAGGGGGACGAGGAGGCGAATTGGGCGCGCTCGCGTCATATCTGACATCCTACCCCTTCCACCCATCCCTTCCCAATGCATTGTTTTCTATCCGCGGACGCGTGCCATAGCAGAATTGGAACCCAGAACGCCCCTATCGTGGCATGCGTAATCGAAAAGGGGCAGCTGCGTACATTTGGAGGGGGAGACGGAGGAGGAGGAGGAGGAGGAGGAGGAGGAGGAGGAGGAGGAGGAGCATGTGGACGTGACAAGGGGGGGAGGAGGACGAGGAGGAGGAGGAGGAGGAGGAGGAGGAAGGAGGAGGACGAGGACGAACAGCAGCAGCGGGAACTGGAGTGGAATGAGCGGGAGGAGCAGGAGGAGGAGGGGGGCGGCGACAACGATGAAGCAGGGCTCAGATCGAGGAACGTGGCCCGCGCTGGGGCGAGAGTGCCATTCCGAAGGACGGGGGTGAAGCGCCTTACGCTGCAGCAGCAGCAGCACCACCATTTTAAAGAACCGAAGACGGCCATATTGTAAACCACAATGTTAACAAGCGTGAACTCCAAACAGTGGATTATAGCAGATTAGGTGATGGAGTCTAGGTGGTGCAAGCTATGTGGTGTGAGCTATGTGGTGCAAGCTATGTTGTGTGAGCTATGTCGTTCAAATCATGTTGAAGAACTTGGAGTTGCCAGCTCGAGTGACCACCTCGCATGCTCGCAAAAACATCCCACCCGCCCACCCGGACCTTGGCCGTCAAAGCCTCACCAGGCGACGGTGACGATGTCGAGAACGATGCTGGCCCATGTGTCGGCGATTGCGGTCATTGTTGGGCCATGGTTGGCGCAGTTCTGCGGCCGCGGTGGCGCGCGCAAGCTCGCGCAGCCGATGCGGCCGCGATGGCGCGCACCGACTTTCCAGCGCGCGTGAAAGGCCGCGCTGGCGCGCGGGCGCTTCAATGCGTGTCGGTGGTTCGGGCGGGCGCGGTGTCATGATGACGCCGACAACGGCGGCGACGATGATGATAGTAGCGAAGGTGGCATTGATGATGGCGATGACGGTGGCAAGGACAAAGATGGAGAGGTTGAGGAAGGGAAGCGATGGAGGGAACGGGAGGGAGAGAAATGTCGAGGGAGGGGGTGAGGGCTTCTGTAGGGCTTTCTCTAAACGCGGCCACGCGGCCGCTCTTATGCCCGACCAGCCCGACAATATGTCGCGCGCTTGTACTTTGCTACGTGGCGGAGGAGGAGGAGGAGGAGGAGGAAGACACGTATGGAAAGTAGTAGTAGTAGTAGTAGTAGTAGTAGTAGTCGTAGTAGTCGTAGTAGTCGTAGTAGTCGTAGTAGTAGTAATAATAGTAGTAGTAATAGTAGTAGTAGTAGTAGTCGTAGTAGTAGTCGTAGTAGTCGTAGTCGTTGTAGTCGTTGTAGCCGTAGCAGTAGTACTAGTAGTAGTAGTAGTACTAGTAGTAGTAGTAGTAGT